>CM050651.1:27559273-27909273 GCA_027574665.1 Rhynochetos jubatus
ATTCCCAGTCCGACACCTGCTTGCTCCGGCAGGAGAAAGAGGAGTGGTCTGATACATCCCACAGAACACCGTCCTGACCAATCAGGCGGTAAACAGGCTTTTTTTCCACATACCCAGTCGTGTCCTTTCCAGGCACAAGTTCCCTTTTTGAGTGGCCCGGTCCAATTCCCCCTCATTTCACGAGTCCAGTTCCAAAACGAAGGTCCAACTGGAACTGATGTAGGATAGGTCAGAGGATATAGAAGTAAAGGCCAGTGTTAGAGGAAAGTCAGAGTGAGGGGTGGGTGGGCAGCGTGAGGTGAGATGTAACAGGATTTTGCTCAAAATAAAATTGCGGATACGATCGAGCGGTTTCAACAAAAGTCTGGGGAGTCGCTGCTTCCGTGGACAGTGCGACTGGGTAGCTTAGGGGCATGGGGAGTCACCCTAGATGGAGTAGACAGCAACAAATGTGTGATGTTGGGCTCTGACGCGTTTGTGCGGGGTGCTTTTGGATAGTTCTAGCCATTCAGGGATGACAGGACACCCAGAGGTTACGGCTCAGCCCTCTGCACCGCCCTTGGAGCCTTGATGGGGTGCCTCGTTCTCGGGCTGAGGGCCCCTGCCGATGAGTGGGGCATTCCGGGGGATTGGGAGGATTGGGAGCAGTTCAATGATCTGTACCCCTGTGGTTTTCAACTCAGGGACTCCCGAGAGCTGGTCTCAGCAGTAAAGACCGAGGCAAAGGTGGCATTCCGTAACTCTGCCTTCTCCATACCCTCGGTCACCAGGGCACCCCCTTCATTCAGCAGTGGGCCCATGTTTCCTCCGATCTTTCTTCCTCCAATGTACTTGAAAAAGCCTTTCTTGTTGTCCTTGACCTCTCCTGCCAGGTTCAGTTCTAAGGAGGCCTTAGCTTTCCTTAGCGCACCCCTACATCCCCTGACAACATCCCTGTACCCCTCCCAAGCGGTCAGCCCCCTCTTCCATGTGGTTAGCCCCTTCCCAGATCTTGGAGCTTTAGTTCAGCAATGGAGGGACTCGGGAGATGTTGGAGCTTTGGCTGAGGGAACCGAAGTGACTGAGGAGGACGGGGCCGAGCCCAGTCCAAGGGAGGACGAGCGCCTTGCTGGGGAATGGCGCGTTTACTCAAAGAGTCTGTTTCCTCCGCAAGTTAGAGCCCTTGTGGATACTGGAGAGGAGGGCTCTTTCATTTATGGAAATCCCAAACGATTTCAGGGTCGAAGGGTTATTAGTACCGGAGTCGGAGGAAAACAAATTGAGGCTGTACAGACCAAAACTGAGATGAAACTGGGAAATTTGCCAAAGCAAACGTACTGGGCTCTGGTAGTTACTGCATTAATTGAACAACGCAACAGCAGCGATTGCGGTCCCAGCTGTTTCAGTCTGTGCAGACTAGCTGGCCTCTTTGAGTTAGGGTTTAGAGCCGGGAGGGAGAGTACGTACTCCGTGAGAACGTACTATCCGTCACGTGATGATGCCGGGGGAGCAGCGGCATGCTTTGGATGTACGACCCAGCTGCCAAACCCAAGCTGTGTAGGGTAGGTGGATTAATGCATGGACTGGAAACGCTCGCTCAGATTACGCACGCTGACAACAGCCCCGATTCACTGCCTCACGATTCCACTGCACACGTAAGGGGTAGAATTTGCTGGCATTTGGCTAAAAAAACCTGCCCCCCTGCACAGCTTTTCCGATTGAACAGAACCAGGAGCACATGAGGTACGTCAGGCAGCCAGAAACACAGCTCCTGCCCCCAGAAACTTACAGTCTATTCCAGACAGCACACAGTATTCTTTAACGTGTCTTAAAGCTTGCGAGTGTAATTGGGAATTAATCCACAACTTGCAACCCTTAACAAAAGTGATTCATACCCAAAATATTCTCATACTGCACTGAACCTCCAGTAAAAGTATCAGTGTTTGGAATACAAGGTTCAACTCAGGCTTAGGGCAAAGCAGCCAGACTACACACAGCGTTACCTGCACAGCGATGATGTCGGCATCCGTAGAGGGGAGGAAGATGAATGAGCTTCAGCCCAACAACACCCGCAAGGAGAAAACTTTGGCTGTACAGAACAACTGCAGTGCCACAGGTAAACGCTGGGCAAGGGCCCAGTCTTGCAACTGCTGCCACTTCCTAGTTCTGTAGTAGCACAAACGCTCCAGAAACAGCTGCCGGACACGAGAAGAGAAAAACCAAGAGCGCGTGGCCACCACGCAGAATGATTACATCATTTATGGCAGGAGTTCTGCAGCTCTCTTCACACAGAACGGATGATGAACTCCAGAGGTGCCTTCCAACCCCGCCACTCCATGAATCTGTGATTGGGGATGTTTGGGTTTTTGTTCTTCCCGGAACTGTGCTGTTAAGAACACAACTAAAGATAACGTCAAGCTCTTCTTGGCCAACTCTTGGCCCAGACGTCGCACGGTACGTCTACGCAGAACTGAGGGTACAAAAATACATTGCCGAGGACTGGACCTTCGCATGCTACTGCGAAAGGTGTTGAAAATGCCCGGTAAGGTAAGACGTCCCACACGCAGGCAACGCGCCTCTACTCTCTTGCAGCTGAAGGGTCGGGGGGTTTTTGAGATGTCTTTTAGCTGCAGCAGTTGTCTGAGCAGCTGCTGGAGTCGTTTGTAGGCAAGAGCCTGTCTTAAAAGGAACGTCTGTTTTACCACACTGTTCTGTGGTATAATTCACAGTTCTGCTTCTTACCAACGTACGAACTCACTTCCTCCTGCAATACTTCAGAGACGGATTCACGGACCATTTTTGCGATAGATTGTTAGTCTACAATCAGCCGTACAGTCTCTGATCGTTTACTAAGTCATATCTAATCATGAATAATAAACGAAAACAAATCAAATGTAATTCTTGGATTAGCACAACCGTTAGTAAATCCACCGATACTGAACTGGATGTGAATGAATAGCAGCTTTCAAGAATTATAGTTTGTGCGGCTCCAGAGCCACTTTCCGCTAGGCAAACAGTGTTAGTTACACAGATTTCCAAAGCTAAAATAGGCTCTGGTCGTTGTTTCTCTCAAAGACCTGTATGTGAAAAGCATAACAGTTAAAAATCTTTGTAGAAGAATGAAATAATTTTAAAATTATTTTTAAGCTTTTTCTGAGCAGCAAATCCTTTCGGCAGCTGTCGAGCCCGAACTCTGGGCTGAACGCCCAGTAAGCAGGGCTGAGCTCAGCGTGGCAGTCAGAGGAAGCTGACGTAGCAGCAGTTAGTACCGCAGAAATAAAGTGCCTGATGATTGCAAAGGAGGGAGCTCAGCGTAGTCGTGCTTTTTAGGGGCAAAACGAAGCTTGTGACTTTGGCGGTGCAAGTCGCTCTTCGTGGACAGCTTCTGCTCAATGAATCCGAACCAATCCTTTTTTATGACCCACCCTCACCTCACATATTAATAATCGAGCACATTTAGTTCTCCCCCAGACGGAAAGACACCACTTCAATTAGTCCATGAGAGATACAGTCACAGGATAAGCGTTACTGGAAGCCAGATAATACAGCATTAGAAGTAAAGGCATCGTGGTGCTAACGGGAACAAAGATTCTACAGAAGACAGTGAAGAGCTTTGCAAAAACACGTAGTAAATTAACCTCGTGCCTTTAATATTTACAGACCGACTGAATACGGCTTCACTGCGCAGCAGACAGCTTCGCACGGCCTCCGCTCTTGGTGCCCTGGAAACCGTGGTGAACTACAGGCACGCTCCAGCCTACGTGCCCTCCAACAACAGTTACAAGAACCCGCAGAGAATAGATCTTGCTCCAGCCTGCTGCCGGCAGAGCCCTCTCACCATCAAAAGTCATACGTGCACACCAAACGGCATCTGTACGAACCACGTGCAGTGACTGTATCGCTTCTTCTCTCTAGGGTTGCAGGAAGTTTTTAGTAGAAATCTACCAGCTACCTGAAAAAATAGGATAAAAGGTCAGACTGACAGCAGCAGAAAGGCAAACGCTGTAACCTCGAGCTTGTAACAGGTTTTCAGCACCCAGGTGGAGATCCGTTTACAGTCCGCAGCCTCCCACGCACAGCTGCAACACGCAGTGCCAGCTACGCTAAACATACCAGCGCAGTGCTGGGGGATCTGCAAATTACAGTTCACAGCACATCCAACTGCTTCACTAACATGCTGAATTCAGCAATACCACATAATCAGCTGGCAGCTACACCTAAACAAATTGCTCAAAATAAGGCAGGAATTTCAAACCTGCCAGCACACTACACTTGTGTGCTGGTTTTAATCAGAAAAAAGTCAACTCTCTTCACAGTGGCTGGTATGAAGCTCTGTTTCTGGATTTACCCTGAGAAAAGTACTGATAAGGTGTCTTTTTAGCTGGTGCTGGGGGGTGGCTGCACCAAATTCAAGGTCTTTCTCAGCTTCTGATACTGCAGCTGTGTAGTATTTGTATATATTCATTTACATTCAACTAGTAAATGGATCTTATCTTAATTTTATGAGTATCCTTAGTTTTTAGCTCTGACTCTCCCCCTCTGCGGGAGGAAGGGGGCGTGTGTGTGAGAGAGAAAGCGGCATCGTGCTATTTTGCTAGCCACGATAAAACCATGACAGCTTGCAAGGCCTCCCCTGCAGCGCCAGCCAGCAGCCTGGGCAGTGGTCAGCAACATCCACGCAGCCCCATTTGCTCAGAGTTAGCTCAGTGACACCTGCCCCCCACGCTCCCGATGACACCCTAATGGGGGCATAATGACCCCAAGGAAGCTTTGGTGGGTTTTACACTTGCGTGTTGTCTCAAAGTTTGACATCATTCATACCCAAACTGGCAGTTTGTTACCAGATCTCCAAGTAGCCAAAGCAGTTTTAGTTTTAACAGCTATGACAGATGTAATTTTATTTCAGAGTATGAGACTATCATGATGGAATACATGAAGGAAAAAAAAATAGTAGATTTGGATCTGATTGATGTATTTAAAAAAGAGTGAAAACCAGGATTGTGGGTTTCAATGTTGTATTTTGTTCTACGAAATGAACAAAAAATATCCCAGATCTTAACAGCTATGAACTGTTAATATGAAACATAGAAGTATAAAACACTAGAACAGTTGTGGCCATCGTCATGCTGATCTAAAGATGTCTGGCAGGGTAGAATCACAGAATGGTTTGGGTTGGAAGGGACCTTAAAGACCATCCCGTTCCAACCCCCGGCCATGGGCAGGGACACCCTCCACTAGACCAGGTTGCTCCAAACCTCATCCAGCCTGGCCTTGGACACAGCCAGGGATGGGGCACCCACAACAGCTTCACCGAGTGTTCGGGGTTGGAAGGGCCCTCTAGAGATCATCCAGTCCAACCCCCCTGCCAGAGCAGGATCCCCTAGAGCAGATCACACAGGAACAAGCCCAGGCGGCTTTGGAGAGTCTCCAGGGAAGGAGACTCCCCCCTCTCTGGGCAGCCTGTCCCAGGGCTCTGGCACCCTCACAGGGAAGAAGGGTTTCCTCATGTTCAGGCTGAACCTTCTGTTGGCCAGTTTGTGGCCATTGCCCCTGGTCCTGTCACTGGACACCACTGAGAAGAGCCTGGCCCCACCCTCCTGACACCCACCCTTTAGATATTGATCAGCATTGATAAGATCCCCCCCTCAGCCTCCTCTTCTCCCAGCTGAACAGCCCCAGCTCTCTCAGCCTTCCCTCAGATGGAAGGGGCTCCAGGCCCTTCATCATCTCAGGGGCCCTGCGCTGGGCCCTCTCCAGCAGCTCCTTGTCCTTCTGGAGCTGAGGAGCCCACAACTGGACACAGCACTCCAGGGGAGGCCTCACCAGCACAGAGTAGCGGGGGAGGAGAACTTCCCTCCACCTGCTGGCCACGCTCCTCTTAACGCACCCCGGGATGCCATTGGCCTTCTTGGCTGCGAGGGCACACTGTTGGCTCCTGGTCATCCTCTTGTCCACCAGGACTCCCAGGTCCTTTTCCCCAGAGCTGCCCTCCAGCAGATCAGCCCCCACCCTGTACTGCTCCATGGGGTTGTTCTCCCCAGATGCAGCACTTGACCCTTGCCCTTCCTGGATTGCATCCGATGTCTCCCTGCCCAGCTCTCCAGCCTGTCCAGGTCACGCTGGATGGCAGCACGGCCTTCTGGCGTGGCAGCCACTCCTCCCAGTTTGGCATCGTCAGCAAACTTGCTGAGAGCACATTCCATCCCTTGGTCAAGGTTACTGATGAAGAGACTGAATAGGGCTGGGTTACTCAAAGTAAATAGAGGGATAAAGGAATTAAACAAAAAATTGCAGACCGTCACTCGGGAAGTAGGTGTGACAAGCAGCAGACTCAACTCACCGTAGGTAAGTGAGAACAATTGACACTGGGGAATATAGAAAAAAATCAGACCTAAATACATATACAAGGAAACGGACTCCAAGTTAACCATTAATTATTCAGGACTATTATTGTTCTCAAATAGCTTCTGAAGTGTAAAGGTTAGGAAAAGGCAAACCCATTAGGCATTCTTTTCAGATTCAAACACATCACCAACTGCCGTAGGTGAATGAGCCTTCTAAGGAGACATCACCACAGGCTCGATCTGTTACCTACCCTCCACTGTGGGGGCATCCCACCAGCCCCAGCTGACAAACAGGCCTTACTTCTGGAGGGGAGGTACACAGCAAATGCTGAAATGGATTACTGGTTTTGGCTGGTTTTCTGTTCCAATTTACCAGTTTGAAGGGGGAAAAGGGTCTTTTAAAAATACAACTTTAAGGCTAACAGCACTTCAGTATGGTCTGCTACAGTCTGCTATAGCAACTGCAGCAATAAAACCATCACGTGTGCTGCAACCTGTCTTTAAAAGTTACCTCGCAGCACACTGAGGGTGTTGTTCCAGGTTTTAATCACAAACATAAACTTAAAATGCCACTGCTAATAACGTTCAACAGTTCCCTCACCCAGCGAAACACAGGATAATAATAACTAGGGGCAGAACTCAGGAAATCATGTTGAGTCTCTTCAATTTTGGCTTCTAGCCTCAGGCTTTGCCTGTAAAATACGAATGACAGGTATGGGCAGCAGCCAGGGCACGGACCCATTACTCCCTGGCTACGGAAAACGAGAGCACCAGCTGTCCCTCCTCACCTTCAGGGCCCTCCGAAAAAAATTCATCTATTCTCTGGCCAACTCCCCCTTCCAAAGAGAAACACAATGCACTGGTTTCGGGCAGGAATGAGCTCCTCCCCTGCACAGAGCTGGCCGGCCCAGAGTTGTCTCATTCCATTGGTACATCAGGCTCAGGGCACAGTGCAGTTTCAGAGGCGGGAAGTGGCCTGGGGCAGAGGATTGTTAAGACTTGGGCCAGCTCACTCCTTTCGTTAGCTCTTGGCGTGGTTGTTAGCGGGGGAGCACTCTTTTTTCAGTGGTTTGGGGTGTCGGGGGTTTTTCTCACTGCTCCGGGACTGCTTGCTGTTTTCTGGGACCTGGCTGTGTGTCAGTCGGTGTGTGGTGAGCTACTGTATCACATGTTCTGTTTTCTATTGGTTTAATTACTTAATATTAGTAGTATTGTGTTAGTATCACTATAATTCTCATTGAATAGTTCTTATCTCAACTTGTATGGGCTTCCCTTGGGTTTTTTCCCTCCGACCCTTCTCCACTGTGGGAGGGAGGAGGTGATCGAGCGAGTGAGTGGCACTTAATTGCCAGGTAAGACTAAACCACAACACATAATTACGTGTCAATTATTTTTTTGGTGCAAAGACACATACAACACACAACTCTTCACAGCAAATAATGCCACCTCTCTACAAAGATATAACGGTAAGATTGTACCCGGTAATCCTTTCAGGATTACCTTTAATCCTATTTTACATTCCAACCAACTATAAAACCCCCTGAACATACAACCATTCCTCATACTACTTCTCAGCACATACCCGTGAGAAGCTTGAACACGGACAGTTTTCTGGCACGATGACAAAGTTTCGCAGCTGCAGAAATGAAGAAAAATCTCAGACTTCAAAGACACAGAGTTATCATCAGAGGGATCTCTTCTTTCGCTGTGGGGGTTTGTGTCAAGACGGGAAGTGATTTCAAAAGCTGAATCAACCTCTGGATCGTGATGCAATGAACGCCGGGGCCAAGAAGTGAAGGTCCTAAACCACAGTCATAGTTTTCTTCAGAGATCATAAGAACATCAATTATTTACAATTACTTGATCTCAATAGAGGCCTGAGGTACAATTTTTGGTAATTTTTCAGCAAGAGAAGAACAGCTGAATAACCCCTCTGCTCCAAAAGCTGCTTTGAATAAAATAAATGGCTATTTTATTGACTGTACATACATATTAAAGAGCATCAACGTAACATAGTTGAACCGAGTGTTCAAGAACATACACAGCAATGCACCTTGACTTCACACTGCAAATGAGACTTCTAAACATCTACTGAGCCAGTGAAGTCTTTTACGCAGCAAGGCCTGCAACTGTGCTGTTCACTGGTGTACGTGCAGCCCAAACTCGGAACATTACAGAATTAGCTGCTCCAGTGACAAATCAACAGTCCTTCAATATCTTCACGCCAGTGCTACTGGATTAAATGAGTGCTGTATGTACGCTCAAGAATGGAACTGAGCAGGTTTTGTTTTTCTAAAAACATACTGCACATAAAGCTCCTAAAAGCAATTCAGGTATGCTGAAAGTCTAGGAGCTCTTAGCTTTGTAGTGTTTGCCACCAACGAACAAATGTGAAAGGCAAATCCTTGCCACTTTGTAGGGACTAACTGATAAGAATGAACACCCTACATGAGAACCTTGATGCAATCATACCTGCCAACTAATAAACTTGCCTCCGCGCTTTATTTACCTCTGTGTAACGTGATGATTCAGATAAAATCGCCACTCTATCCCAAATTGGAAAAGATTACTTTATAAAAATACAGTGCTTTAAAAATATATCAGCATGTTATTTAAAGCTGTCGCTGTACCAAAGCCAGATCTCTTTCAAACTGCTACATACGCAGACTTTGTAATGCCAAATGGACTTTCTCAGGTAGCTAAATATACATGCTGGAACGCACTGCCGCTGAATTCCCCTCTGACTGAAGAATATCAAGTCAGTGACATACATCATTCCCCAAGTAATTTCCATATTGCCCCCTTTAAGTACTATACATTCACATATCCCCACCATGACATTTAAGTGGGTACTTGTCCAGGGTACTATTTAAGTCAGAAGCTGCAAGCCTCCATCTACAACTAGAGTACTCCCTGTAACATAAGGGGACTCCAGAAGAAAGACAACAGCTTGCGCAACTTCCCGAGGCTCTCCAAATCTTCCAAGGAGAATTGCTTTCTTCAACTGATCTTCTTCCAAATGAGCAGTCATCTCTGTGCGAATATAGCCTAAGAGAGGAGAGATATTTGAAGAGTTACCTAACCTTCAGATAAATTTCTCAAGCAGATTTGCAGCCGAATCCTCCAAAGCAAAATATTCTACCAGGATTCAGCATCAGACACTATCCTTCATCTCTGGCAAGAAACTCCTACAGCTTTCAAGCGTTTGCAAGTGTTTCTGTTATATTTTAGAACTTACAACAGCACTTGGATAATTTCTATTATCGCACTCATCTGGAGAATATTTTTTGACAATTCTGAAGAACATTATAATTTCCAGTTATCTGAGATTCAGTTTTCCCACTGCTGCACTTTACATAAGCTGCAGCTTCCTAAAGAGCTTTCTAGCTGCCACCAAGAAAGGTGAGTCTCAATTTTGCTTTTCACTGCACAGCTGTGCCCCTTTATGATGGCTCTGGACGCTTCCAGTGAGCTGTTCAACTCACCAAACAATAAACCCCATTTTTCCTGCCTAGCTCACAAGCTTTCACGTAGAGGTCTGAAAGGCATTAGAGCCAGCGCAAGGTGAGCAGCAGAGGACACAGATTCACAGAATGAACACACAGCCGTGAGTGGGAAAACTCAGAAAAGACCGGAGGAGTCTTCCTTAAGGGTGGTGGCTTGCTTGGACTAGATTGTCTGGTGAATTCACAGCCTTGTCCTCACAGAACCTGCCTTCCAGACTCTCTCCTTTTACTACACACACGGACCGGGATGCTTTCACACCACCTTCTCATGGTCTTTCATGTTTCCCTGTTAACAAATAAGCATGCCGTAACAGGAGACAAGGGTAGCTGTCTGCACATAGTCCTAATCCTCCCAGCTGCAGGGACAGCAGGTCTTGAAGGATGAACAAAGGAAAAGACATTTTTATGTAGTAATGGACAGATGAACAGGTGTACACACTCTCCCAAATTTCTCAGTGTTCCCTTAACAAAACTGAAGGTTTTGTAAAAGAACGTATTATACTTGAAACTGAAAAAAAAGGAGATTGAAAACACTTCATTGCAAAAGTTGAAGAAAATAATAGCAATTTGTCTCAAGTTACTTTCAGAGTACAGCAAATCTCCAGCAGTCTTGATGATCACGTATTGCAACAGCCAAGGACGTAGGAACTTCCCAAAAACTAACCTGGAGCAACCACATTGACTCGAATTTGCTTTTTTGCTACTTCTTTAGCAAGAGAGCGTGAAAATCCAACTAATCCTGCTTTTGTAGCACTGTATACGCTTTGACCAGAGTTGCCTTTAAGTCCTACAACGCTTCCTAAAATAAAGAAACATCAGAGAGAAGAAAATATTTAAATGGCTAATTTGAAACCTTGTACTAGCTTTTATCATTTCAGTTGTAAATTTGGAATGGAACATGAGATTACAGGAAAATGAATTAGGAGTTTATCACTACTTTACAGCCTACTGCTGGGATAAATAAATCCCTCAATTATCTTGTGATTCTTGTGGAATCCACGCTGGCATTGACCAACAAGGCACCAGGACAGTAAAATGAAGAGATTTCTAAAAAAATGTCCTTGCAAAGGAAAAAAAAAAAAAGCCAACTGTACCCATTTCACTCTTAGTTACCAACTAGCAGCTGGTAGGTTTAGCTACTGAAAGAGGTGATAAGGAATGGTAAAGCTGTTTTTTCAATAAAATAAACATCTCAGGGTTTATATTACTGAAAGAAGCTGGATTTACATTTAGAAGTTGCTGAAATCGCACAGAAGAATAAGCATTCATAACGAAATGCTACATGCAGAATGTCTGAACACAAACAGCCAGTTTTAACAAGTAACATTTCAACGTGTTGCACCTGCTAAACCTTTCTAGCAAACTCTCCCAAATTATTCCCCTGAATGATACAAGCCACTTACCTATATTGACGATAGCACCGCCCTGCTGTGGTATCATGCTTTTCACAGCAGCTTTGCACGTCAACATTGCCCCCAAAAGGTTCGTGTGGATCTGGGCTATCATGTCTTCGGTTTTGGTTCTCAGTAACAAACCATCCCTGACAAACAGACCAAAACACCCAGAAGAACTCGCCAGACAATCCCAATTCTCACATTTACTCATACTAAGACACGCTCGATGAATGGGATGTTATTTATACGGTTCTACACAGCCCATCGTTCAAATCAATGACACTGCAAGGATGACACACAGCAAGAAAAGGAGTTGGCTATGCTTCTGGCAACAGCGCCTCCTCTGCAGAGATATCAAACACTGCTTTGGATCATCTCGGGGAAGAAGTGGAAGATAGAGGAGCAGAGAGGGAACTCAAACCCAGAAAGCAGAAACTACAGCGAAAGCTGCATCACCTGTTAGAATTTTACCTTCACTGGGAACAACATACTTAACAGGACTCTTATTAAATGCAAAGGCCCTTCGCACCTCACAGTAAGACGCTGCCATCTAGAATTCCGTATAGTCTTGTAACAAAGAACTAACCTGTTGATCCCAGCTGCATTAACCAAGTAGTTAATAGAACCTAAATTCCTCTGCACCTCCTCAAACGTATTCTGGACTTCTTGCTCGCTGGACACATCACAGCTAAGTGCCAGATGTCCGGCTATATTGAAATAAAGGCACATCATCATAACAGTAAAAGATGGTGTAACATTCATAACTCTTCCTCAGAATTAATCAAATCAATTGCTAAAAGAGATGTTGAACTAGGTGTGACTTGAGGAACCCCTTTAAACTCCAGAGAATTAAATAAGGACAATTGATCAGTTATGTGACAATTTCTTGGGTTATATTTTGGCCTTTTGGAATCCGAAGTTCAGCATGAGCAGACCAGTCTCCGTTCTGGCTTGGTCAGGAGCCAAGGATCTCTCAATTTATATCACCTCCCTGTTGTGACTTTGAACAATTCCTCCCTTCTTACAATCCATACCTTGCGGATAGAATAGGTAACAAACTTCACTTCCCAGAGAATACTGTGAAAGGAAAACTGTTGATACAGCTTTTCTTTCAAATTTCTCAGCCGCTACTTCCATTTTCATCGTTAAACAAGGTGTATTTAATGACTTCCTACTTCTACAAGTTACCTAACCATTGGACAGCAAAGAAAGGATTGCGAAGCAGCATACATACCCCCAAGATTACGTGCAGTGCTTTGGGCTACCTCCAGATTTCTAGCAATAATCGCCAGGCGGCAGCCTTTCTGTGCCAGTAACTCTGCAACGGCTTTTCCTATTCCTCGGGATCCTCCAAAAACGGCGCAAACCTTGCCCATCTTCAAAAATAAATCACAAATTGCAAATAAACTAGGAATTACTTCAGGTCCAATATGGCAAAGAAAAAAACACTGTTCTTGTCAACATCACGACCCTTACTATCTGCAGCGTTTTGAAGCATCGGGTTATAGAATTAGTGATTTAGAACTGGAGAAATAAACACTTGAACTAAATGAGACCCTTCTACAAAAACAAGTTAATTCATAATGATTTCCAAATTAGTAACCAGAATTATGCATATAATCCAGCATTTCCATACTAGTGTTAGGGTGACTCCTATTCAGCTGATAGGTGATTTATTATCTAAAGGCCATAACGTATCGGTCTGCTGTTTATACAAACCCAACGTAGTAGCTGTAATTATACTGTCCTTGCAAGGGCTGTTCTTGTACCAAAGTCATTCAGCCTCAAGCTCTCACGCCACCCGACGGGTGTGCTGGACATCCATACTGCAAACACTACTGAGCGGTAGTAGATACTACAGCATTTACATGAGCTTACTACGAAGTTGCATTACATAATACTACGTTGACCACCAGCCTTAGGTTTCTTTTTTCTGCTTTTGAAGAAAAACAGAAAAAAGTTTTTGAACTATGAAATTATTCAGAAATAGCTAGTTTAGATGTTTAAGAAGGAGTGTAAGAAAAAAGCGCTTCTGTAGAATGTTCTTTGATTCTGCAGCCTCCAGAAACCAATCAGCTGGTTTAGGATTTCCTGAGGGCCAGAGGCAGAATCCAAGCAAGAGCAATGAACCTCTTCTCCATACATTTGAATAAATCCTTTTTGAACCCAATTATACTTTGTCTCCGTAACATCCTGAGGTGACAAGTTTCATTATTGGTGGAAAAGTGCTTCCTTTTTACTCTTAATTTGCTTTCTGACTAGTGAATATGATGCATTTCTCCTCACATCTTCCCTTTACTGTTTGCAACTTCAGAGGCTACTCTTCTGCATTTTACCCTCCTATTTCCTCTTTCAGGTCGATTTAGTTATTCTGACACATACAGAAGCCATTCTGTATCCCACTAAAGACTGACTGTCCAAGCTCTTAATCCTGCCACACTTCCCTTGCCTTACTCAGGTCTGTTACACCCTTTTTGACACGCGACAACCAGAAGAGCACTCAGCGTTACACATACAAAGACACCGTCAACTCATGCAATGACATCACGATTTCGGTCTTCTGTGACAGGACAGGACAAGGGGGAGCGGGTTTAAACTGAAAGTGGGGAGATTGAGGTTGGACATCAGGAAGGAATTCTTCATGGAGAGGGTGGGGGGGCACTGGGACAGGCTGCCCAGAGAAGCTGTGGGTGCCCCATCCCTGGCAGTGTCCAAGGCCAGGCTGGATGAGGCTTGGAGCAACCTGGTCTAGGGGCGGGTGTCCCTGCCCACGGCAGGGGGTGGCACTGGATGAGCTTTAAGCCCAAACCATTCCGTGGCTCTGTGATTCGAAGGGATGTCCGGAAGTCACGTTGCCGAACTGCTCCACCGCTCAGCCATGTCACGTGACACGCCTCACTGTTTGCAAACCCTGTCAGACCTGTATGTGTGCTCTTGTCCAAATAATTCTGAACTTGCTTAGCTACACAGGGCCCAAAAACTTCCCTGCGGGGAGACTTCTTTCAGATGCATCATTCTACTCCTCCTGGTCTCTTTGAAAAAGGGAAAAAAAATCCCAGTAATTCCACCGTTCTCAGGAAAAAAAGTGCCGGTCCCCTGCGCGTTAACCTGTTGGGAGGGGGAGGGTAAGGCCGGCTTCCAACGCAGCAACACGCGACTTGTGGGTTAGCAGAGAAGAGCCACAGACCCTCTGGAGCTGGGAGGTAAAAAATCCCCCAACCTGCAGTCCGAGCGCTAACCCTGCGTCCCCTGCTCAAACAGAGGGAGGGGAAACCGCGTGTATTTCCGAGCAGCGGGCTTCACCGGCCACCACTGCTGCCCTCCCCTCCGTCCGGAACGCGCCACTCCACCCGCCAGCACCGGCGCCCCAGGGCCCTGACAGCCCAGCACCCCACGGCGCCCTCAGCCGCCACCCCGCGGCCCGCACCGCCGCGTCGGCCCACCGGCCCCGGCCCTCGAGGCCAGCCCGTTTTCCACCCTCCGCAAACCTTTTTCTCCTCCTCCCCTTGTCCTTGGCGGGGCTCCCACCAACCTCCGACGCCACTCACGGCGGTGAGGCTGCCGCCCCCCGGTCCCCCGCGGGGCTAACCGCCCCTACCTCAGCCGCCAGCGGGCGGCCGCGCGCGCAGCAAGGCCCCGGGCGGCTGCGCGCTCCCCCCCGCGGCGGCTCCTCCTCGGGGGAGGCAGGGCGGGCGCTGCCGCGGGAGGGCACTCGCCCCGCGTAGCTCTCTCGCGCCTGGAGGCGAGAGCAGGCCCGCGGTTCCCGCCGTCCTCGGAACCGTGCGCCGGAAGAGGCTCATAAACAAACAACAACAAAAAAAAAAAAAAAAAAAAAGGGCCTTTACGTGTATTTCAGTTTACCCGCCGGCTCGGCGCGTTTCCCATAGCGAGACTTTCTGGCTCCCTCGGTCCAGCTCTGAACCGAACCGCCCAGGCCTCGTGAGATGCCCAAGCGATGCTCACCGAAGCCCGTTACTGCCGGTAACCGCGATGCAGCCCGGAGCTGCTGGCCCCGCTCTCTGCGCCAGGCTCGCAGCTTGGGCAAGACAAAGCCCCCCAGGGCACGGGAGCCGGTCTCCCCACGGGGGGGTGGGACCCGGGAATGGCTCTCGGCCCTTCCGCTTTCATCATACGCTTTCAAGTTTTTTAACTAAGTAAGATTTACGTCTCGTTACCTCGGCAACATCTGAGCCACTAGCACCGTGCTTCCCGCGTAGCCCCAGCTCTCGTTGCTGGACTGCACAGGGGGTGTGGAAGAGCTGCCTTACTCTGGAGATCTGTCCTGCCTGTGTTTCCCCCTCCACATACAACGAGATGTTTCCTATACAAACAGGGAGCAGCTGATGAACAAGGATTTTTGTCTAATTTTCACATTTCCTTGACCTAAAATCCATAGGATCTTGCTGAGACGTTGCTGTACCAGCACAGTTAAAGGAGAGGCGTTCCAGGGTTGATAAACCCAAAATACAGAAACACACGTAAGTTCCTGTTTAGTGACCACAATAAGCTTGAAGATATGCAACAAGCTAATACAACCCCCTACGTTTTAACAGCAGTGCTGTTATCGTTCACGCTCGATGACACGCCGGAGGAGTTTCTGTGGACTCTTCAGTCACACATGCGGAGTATGTTTTTTCACCAGAGAAATAAGAATAAAATCCATCACGGCTGTGTACAAGAGTACACTTTGGACTGTGTTGAGAAATTACTATTAAAAGGTTCCACAAAGTAGCAATTGTCAAAATCACACTGGAGTTTCTGTGAGCTCCGTGGGAGTGTAGCTTAGTACTATTCCTGCTTTTGACCTGGGAGGTGTTATTCGGGATTTCAGATGATAAATGTTTACAGGGGAGCTGTAGAGGGTTTAATACATTACCTGTATTCATGCAGGATTCTTTTTCCATGGGTCATTCGTTACACACAGAACGAAAAGCAGATTTAGGCAGTGCTAAACACGTGAACATCTGTAAGAAAAATCTGTAAGAAAAGCTGTTATGCAAAATCAGTTTCTTCTAGCAAGTATATTGTTTATACTGCAAGTTGGTCCCGTTTTCGAAAGAGTAAATGAAATTTTGTGGTTCAATGGCATTTCAGAACACGCCATGTTCTGAAAAGACGGAGATCCCAGTCGTGAATAAGAAAAGGCATGGAGAGCTATGACTGTGACTCAGAACAGTCTCTGACCAAGACTTCTGGTCTCTAGCATAACTAAGGGCAAAACTATGGCTTTTTCTTCAAGTGATACATGCAAGCAAAGTAACACAGAGGGGGGAAAAATTGTCCTGAGTGATAAGGCATGTTTTCCAGAGATGTGTATACTACAGAGAGAATAACTATGAGCACCATATTGTATGAGGACAGCAGTGGGCAGAATTTATGTGAAAATCACATTAGTGATTACAACTCTAACCTATGTGCGTGACCTGTGTCCTCATCCAGAGAAGTGACCCAGCCTTGTAAGAAAGTTGAAGCAGGTTCTTGCTGTACTGTTAGGACTTCGATGACACAGAGTCAGCATGAGTTTCACTGTAGTTTTTTTGAAACCGTGTGACAGTTGATAAATATCCTTTTCCAAAGTTCAGACAAGATTCTGTTCAATTCTTATTAACTGAGTGTTTAAAACAAGATGTGTATTTATTCGTTGGCCAGAGTTACATTAGCCTTTTTCCTCCAGATGCCTGGTTAAATCATAAGATCAGACAGTCTGAGCCACTTTATTCACACTGATTTACCATTACAGTGAGGTGAGCTAGCAGAGTCCAAGAGAGAAATCAGTGTCATACCGAATACTTCACCCTTCTGGGGGACAGTAGCAGATACATGAACCTGATCTGATAGACCTACTCTAACTGCCATGTCCAGGTCTGTAACAGCTAGTTCAGGACTGGCCATTATTATCCCGTGCTTATTATGAATGTGTCACTACAATACAATCACTCTTTTACAGTGCTCTATGTGACTATGTATGCACACATTTGGAACCTGTTCACAGTATACAAAATGATGCAAGCTGTCTTTCCTGAAGCCTAATGCATTCAGGCATTAAAAATACTCTTCCTACGAGACATTTTTATTCTTAAAACGTTTCAATCATTCTTCTACACAACTGACATACTGCTTTCGAGTAAGCACTGCTCTATTAACCACGGAAAACCACAATATTCTCAAACAGGAAAGCATATTTAACGTTATCTAAAGGCATAAAATGCAAGTCAAAGCATGTTGTCACAAAACAGTAGCTGTTTCTGTAACTGAGGTCCCCTCTATCAGCTGTTTCAAACTCCTCTTGGTTTGGGGTTTGAGGCTAGACTTACAAAGAAACTTGAGTGCTAATCGCTGACCATGCTGTCGCCCAAATCTGTGGTCTCTTAAATTTCTGTCAAGAGTCACCCTGCTTAAAGGCCCCAGCAGCATCTTCATACTGTTCCCTATACTGCTTGTGAAAGCACACCTACCGTCATACGGTTTTTGTGTAAGGCCAGAGAAAAAGCAACTGGACAACTGGCCGCATGTGCATGTCAGTCCCTTTTGAAACCGAAGCCTGCTGGTTGGAGCCCTCAGCTAAAAGAAAACCTGTTTTCAAATCTTCTATCTTACTGGAAACGTAGTAACTAACTACACGTTCTCACAATCAAACAAGAATGTCAGAACTGTCAGTCTGATGCAGTTTCAGTTTATAAGATCAACAACAAAAACCTAAAGTATTCAACAGAGCTTTGACACTGCAGCCAGATGGTTACTGTCCAGAGATGTAAGAGCTTGGGGATTAAGTATCGATTGAAATCAACAGTTCATCCAAGAAACTATATTGCTTTTCAACTGGCATATTACAAATGATCTCTCGAGGTTGAACAAATCTGATGATGAGGGCATGTATCTGGAATACAGGAGTCGTGGATTTAGAACAGAATTAAGCCAGTGAAGAGTTTAAAACCAGAAGCTTCCTTCTTTCCAGGCCAAATGATAACTGAGTGGCAGGTCACACACAAAATACAGCACAATGCATTTCTTCCTTCTGAGCATAACTGGACTAGGTACCTCATTCTAGGCAAGCTGTCCTCTAGACTGTAGAAGAACACTGTCGTTGGGCTCCTCATCATTTTCAACTTTGCCTGGGCAGCTCAGCACTGAGGTGGATGAGTCCTGCTTCCGTCAAGCCTGTATCACCTCTTTCATCAGATGTGTGTTTGTGATTTGCACTTGGCCAAATCAGGTCTAGTTATTAAATATATATATATATTTATATATATATATATATGCGGCCCAGAAAGCCAACCGGATCCTGCGCTGTATTCAGAGCAGCGTGGCCAGCAGGTTGAGGGAGAGGATTCTCCCTCTCTACTCTGCTCTTGTGAGACCCCCACCTGGAGTGCTGCGTCCAGCTGTGGGGCCCTCAGCATAAGAAGGATATCGACCTGTTGGAGCGAGTCCAGAGGAGGCCATGAAGATGCTCCAAGGGCTGGAGCACCTCTGCTGCGAAGAAAGGCTGCGAGAGTTGGGCTTGTCCAGCCTGGAGAAGAGAAGGCTCTGGGGAGACCTTATGGCACCTTCCAGTACCTGAAGGGGCTACAAGGAAGCTGGGGGGGACTTTTTCCAAGGGCCTGTAGTGACAGGACAAGGGGTAATGGGTTTAAGTTGAAAGTGGGGAGATTTAGATTAGGTATCAGGAAGAAATTCTTCCTGGAGAGGGTGGTGAGGCACTGGGACAGGTTGCCCAGAGAAGCTGTGGGTGCCCCATCCCTGGAAGTGTCCAAGGCCAGGCTGGATGAGGCTTGGAGCAACCTGGTCTAGTGGAGGGTGTCCCTGCCCATGGCAGGGGGTTGGAACTAGATGATCTTTAAGGTCCCTTCCAACCCAAACCATTCTCTGATTCCATATACTATATATATAGAATCTACAGTTACTATATAGTTACTATATAACTAACAAGTTATACATTGCAATACCCAAACTTCTTTCACTTGCCTTCTAAGCAAGTGATACAAAGCCTGAGATGAACTGCTGTGGAAAAAAAACACCACCTTGTTGTAGGACAGAAAAATATTCCCCTCTCCTCCCCGTATTTTGCAACATGGCAAACTTTTCACAACCACACTAGCTTACACATTTAAAAGTGGCCAAATTACCATACTTTTGTTCTTAAGTGATGTTTCTTTTATGATGCTGCAGTCTGGTTTGCTTTTCCAGACTTGCCAAAATCTCTGCAACATTTGTTACTGTGTTGTAAGAGTGAAATCTTATCGTGCCAACATGACGTGGTTTTGTAGAGTTAGATGTACTTTTTCAACAAATATGTGGGCAAACCTTTTCCTGTTAAGAAACTTACAGTATCCACGTGAGTCCTTCTACTTAAAAAAGCCCCAACCAACAAACCAACCAAAAAACCCCAAACCACCAAACCAAACCACCAACAAAAAAACCCCACCAAAAAAAACATCCCTCCCAAAAAATCCCAGAACAAAATCAGAGGGTTTGGCAAATTATCTAATGTTTTCGTGTCCTCCTGGCTAAACAGGTTTCCTCATGACTGGTATTATTTCACACTTCAGCATGAGGCCCATGTTTAAGTTAGCACGGTCACTGAAGTGCTGCTGCTTCTAGTGAGAAGTCAGGCACGCCACAGAGAAGCTGGTATTATTGCTGCTCAACCCGTTGCTAAACCCAAACTCTTCACTTCCAGTGCTGCCATGCAACACCTTACACATTAAACAACCATACCATGGCCCACCCCTGTAGAAGGATCTTCAAGACACATTTGCTGCACATTTAGGCTCTGTCCATGACTCCAGTCTGACTGCAGGCACTGGCTGCGCCTACCGTGCATCAGCATCCTTTGGAAAAAAGAGATGGGAACAAGGATCTTGGCATCTGTCGAAATCTCTTGCTTCCCTCCATGTCTGACTCCTCATTTAAGGCCTGCACTGCCACGGAGTGTCAGTGTCTAGCTCATGGGTCCCAGGCCAGTGTGGACTGGGAAGAAGGAGGAAATAAATCAGCTCAGCCATCCAGCGAGTAGATTCACTACTTTCTGTACAGCTCCTCTTAAGACAGCTCTTCACAACTGCAAAGAGCAGTATGCAGAGTAGTCAGCATCTCCTAGCAAGGCAACTGGAAAACAAGCAAAACAGACACCACCGCAGGAGGACACGTTTCACTCCCAGCAGTCACCACTGACCATTCTGTATAGAAAGGATATTTTTGTGTGTATTGCTGAGAGTATCCACTGGAAGTCTGGCACGACAACATCCAAGAGTTTTGCAGAAGTGTTTGAACAGTCATGACTGAATAACTCTCCTCCTGTTCTCTTAGAGGCAATTTACTTTTTATTGCATCTAACATACTCAATAGGGAAAATAAGCAGCCTCAGGAACAGCACTCAGAACTCGGTAAACGCCATTTATAAAAGTCCACTCAAGACCTTGCATAATTTATCTGTCTTTTTTCCGCGTGTCAGTGCAGTCTTAGCTTCCCCCTCTGCCTTTCACAGTCCCATCCCTTCTCCCATTCACTTCATAGCTGTATAACCTCAAAAAAAAAAAAAAAAAAAAGATCCATGGCCAATCATTTCAAGAATTAATTTATCCTGCAAGAATCTGTTTAGAAATTATTACAATTGCTGGTCAAAAGAGTGTTTTTGAGAAGTATTTGTCACCTAATTTATCTGGGTTTTAGCTCACAAACATAGAGGAAACTGCTCTCAGCATTAAAGGCTAACAGCAAAAAGCTCCTAATGGCCAAAATTTCCTTTACATTATGATAGGAGCAAATGCCAAGATTTTCCTGCCCTACTACATCACTAATAACTGTCTCAGGTTTTGAACCTCCAAACACAGTTTGGACAACTCCAAACTGCCACCCACCCTGGTCCTGTGATGCAGCCTTCCGGAAACTTCCTATTTACACGTAGCACACTGTATTTACTGTGTCCTAAAGTCTGTCTTGCTGGGGAAAGGGAAAAAAGCAGGATGTTGAGAGGAGATTGTAAGAAAGGGGCAAAGTCAAAGAAGGGCGGGGGAGGGATAAAAATGGAAAGATTCTACCTAATGAATTATACGGAACTCAATAGCGTAAGAAAATCCAGCCACAGGCCTACACAGCTTTAGTAATACAGTTAATAAGCAACACGAGTTGGTCCTTCTCCTCCCTTCTCCTGACAAACTTTAAGAACTTACACAAAGTCTTTGTTTTATAAACAGAGCAATTGGTCCCCAGGAAATAGCAGACCTGAGACACGTGGAAGTGAAATACTCCTATGATTCCTCCCGATACCTACTTTGAAATACGCAGCATTCACGAAGAAACCAAAAGCTGCCTGAAGCAGGCAACGAGGCATATCCACAAGCATTAAACCATTTTTACAGCCTCACCTGTTTTAGCAGATGTTCATTATATGACCATGAATATGTGTCCAAGGTAGCCCTGATGGCACAGGTCTGCTGAGTCAGGAATACCAACGTGATGTCGCACATCTGCTTACTGACAGAAAGCAGCAAGTCGGGGGACGGTGTAGTTGTCCCCCCAGTAACTGCAAATAACAGTGATCCTAAACATAAGGACTTAGACTGGCAAAACTTCAGTTGATTTGCCAGCATGAGTGTTGAACAGAGTCCGGAATAGATGGCAGCTGTGACAGTGACAATCACATCTCACGGACTGCTCACCTCCTTTATTGTCACCAGTGTTACAGGAAATGTCAAACCCAGTATTCCTTACAGCTGTTACCCATTTCGCAGGCTTAAACACATACAGTAAAATGTGGAGAGCTTTCAAGGAACTCAATTCCCCACATTTAATTTTCTGTATCAGATTGTCCTAAATAAACACAGTTTCATATCTCATCTCCTCGCAGAAGTACTCTGCTGTCATTTCATCCTGCTCACATTCTTAACCGAGCAGCTGACTTCATCTCCTTGTGACATAGAGAAGCCCTTACTGTTGTACGTCCTTCAAATAAAGCAGTAACTGGCTTAATGAGGTAGGAAGCAGCTTATTAAAGATGAAAAGAGGTATTTTTAGATGATTGCTTACGCCATTTTTCAATTTATCTATCACAGTGAATAATTTCCTTCAAAAATAATCAGAAGTGATTAGCATCCTTGGAAAGAATTAACTATTGCTCCTGCTAGGCTATGTCAGATCAAGGAAGGGCTGATCATATAAAATGCGTACCTTATTGCAACAGTTGTATTTTTTAACATCAGTCCTCACAGGTTTTGATTTTCAAGAGCACAGTTTATGAGATTTGACTAGAAGTTAAACATTTTTCTAGATCCCCGTAAGAGGTCTGGTAACCAGTCCTGCCCAGCCATGCACAGTTAAGAATGTGGCTTAACAGAAAGCCAGGATGGCACAAGCTACTGTCCCTGAACTCCATAAGGGAAGTTTGTTATGAACCATATATATATATATATATATTTACAACTAATCACTTTATAGAAAAGACAGTTAAGTATTTACGGCAAAGAGGTAAATGCAATTTAGAGGATCAGCCTAGAAGGTGTGTATTTTACCACACTATGACTACTGACTGTGAAAATGCCAATGTGATGATCAACTCTAATTCCAAGCCGCATGATGCAGGTTGCACAGCAGCAGGGTGCTACAGGAGCCTGTTGGGAGGACTGTTCCCTAGAATGGGAAAAATTCATATATATATTCTAAGTACACTTCTTCACTTTTTTCCCTCACCTGCCTACATCTTTTCTGTAAGGTTTTCTATTTTTTCTACACCAACCACACAGAATATACTGTATTCCGCACTCTGCAGTGGTTTATTATGCCCAGCCTCCTGTGGAGAA
The DNA here is from genome assembly GCA_027574665.1 of Rhynochetos jubatus. Taxonomy (NCBI): domain Eukaryota; kingdom Metazoa; phylum Chordata; class Aves; order Eurypygiformes; family Rhynochetidae; genus Rhynochetos; species Rhynochetos jubatus. The sequence goes on from CM050651.1 coordinate 27,582,295, forward strand.
GCTTGCCTTTCTGCAAGAGTCCAGCCGCTCTTCACCCAGTGTCTACACGTCATGTTCTTTTTTCTTGACAAAAGTCAACACTCTCTTACTCTCCCCATCCAGGTTTTTTCAACAGACACAAAACTTGTATACCATTGTTTGAGAAGGGTCTTTATTTTGGTTTTAGGGAACTATATATTTGCCAAAAAGATGAGTTCTGAAGAGCACTGAAAACCAGAGAGAAATAAAAAAAAAAGAATAAAGTTTAGGAATGAAGTATGTTTGTCCATGTTTGAAATTTTTTTCATAGAAAAGCTAGAGGGTCACTTTTCAGAGTTATTTAACTGGAACACTAAATACTCTGAGAAGATTCAAGCTTGTATTTTCCTCCTCATTTTCACAGTTTAGCTACTGAACCAGAGAAAATGACTAAGTGCAGACCAAGCATTTATTGAAGACCCTGCTATTTTCCCCAAAGCAGACGGCTGGCTTCTCCACCCTGCTGACTCTGTAATAAGAGGTTCATTAGGCGTGACTTTTTAAGCTGTACATGCAGCTCCAACCAATCTTACCTACAGCAGTAGGGTCCATGGCTTTTATGTCTTTTCCTTCTTCTACACCATTATTCCCTTCGTGTTTTTCTCTCTTCCTAGCAGACGAAAGGAGAAAGCATGCTTGTCTCTTTCCATCTTGTAGGAGAAAGAAACAGTCTCCATTAACAGTCTCCAGGCACAGCTTTTTCCATAACACTGCCCGCAGACTGAAGATTTTCAAGCCAAGTTGCCTGAATCTGGACTTCAGTGTCTGTCAGTGCATAATACCACGCTGCATCATGCACTTCAGATCATCGTTTTAGGCAACCCATACAAGTGGGTAACATTTCTGCAGAGCGTGTGGTGTTTACATAACAGAATTCATTTCTCTTCACCAAATCCCTGAAGTTGAGGATGCCTCTCATAAACAATTATTCTGCTCTAATAGTAACAAGTAACACATTTGCTTTACAGACACCTCGGTGAAACACTCCTGTCAACGTGAGTTGTCTGTTGTGTGCCTTAAAATGCTTTGAAAAACAAAAAATGGTATGCCATCTGGCTTCCAAATGCTCATTAAATCCATTGGAATATGAGTGTTTAAGGAAGCTAATATCACATGATGCCCACCACTTAAAAAGAAGAATGAATTAATGTATTTATAGATGATACAAACAACAACAAAAACAACAAAAAAAGAGAAGTGGTTAAATTTTGTTTATAATTCTATTTCCTACAACTAAGAACATGCCAGACATTTCAGAGAACAGAGACAGATGACAGCTCCTACTGCCCAGAGTTTATGGTCCAAGTTTATTTTCCAAGGGGCATGAAGGGAAAAAAAACCTAGTAAGGGAATGAGATGCTAAAGCAACAGACTATTTAGATGTCTTAGAGAAAGGATGTCTTTATGAACTGAGATTCAGAGGGCATGGTCCAAGTTTCTTTAAAGACTTGCCATGTCACTTAATTTTTCCCCTCCAAATGTCAGTTCTAACGGTTGCCAACTTCCCTTATTGACATAGCTCTTGGGAAATATCTCCTACTCTATAGTGGCTGTCTTCTTCTGTGGAAGCACATTTAAGCCTTACTGTAGAAAGAGGACTGCACCTGAAAATAACCGAATTACCAGATTGTCATGGTTTAATCCCAGCTAGCAACTAAGCACCACACAGCCACTCACTCTTCTCCAGTGGAGGAGAAGAATTGGAGGAAAAGACAAGGAAGCTCGTGGGTTAAAATAATAATAATTTAATAATTGAAAATAAGTGAAGTAATGAGAATAATACTAACAAAACTAACAATACTAATATTACTACTAATAATATGTGATGAAAATAATGGAAAACAAATAACACAAATGCTTACCACCCACCAACTGACTGAGAGCCAGAGCTGGAAAGAGAGAGTCTCCCCCCTGGCCCAAGCCCAACTTATAAAATGAGCATGACATTTTATGGCATGAAATACCCCTTTGGTCAGTTTGGGTCAGCTGTCCTGGCTGTGTCCCCTCCTGGATTCTTCTAGAGAAGAAGCTGGAAACACAGATGCAGTATAAGAAACTGAAAAAAGTCCTTGAGTTGACACAAACATTCCTTAGCAACAACTTAGATCAGTATGTTATCAATACTGTTCTCAGCACAGCCAAAACAAAGCCTCATACTAGCTACTGTGAAGAAAACTGACTCTATCCCAATTACAACCAGCACACAGATACAGGTCTTAAATCTCATTTATAAAGGCAATGTCTTTTTTTAGGAAAGTTGCTCAATTACTTTTTCATGGGAAATTTAAAAATATATAAACTAGGGAAGGCTGGGGGAGTTTCCAAATAATAGCACTTAGTTTTAATAAAACCAACCAACAAAAAAACCCAACCACTCAACAGGTTTGACAACAACTGTATTTCCTGTAATTTTTCAGAGACAACTTACTCTGTTTACTAAAAACTGCCAGATTCCTGTCCTGGTTTCAGCTGGGATAAAGTTTATATTCTAAACCATTCTGTGATTCTATGATTCTTCCGAGTAGCTGGTACAATGCTGTGTTTGGGATTTAGGATGAGAATAATGTTGATAACACACCGATGTTTTAGTTGTTGCTAAACAGTGCTTACACTACCTCAAGGAAGGACTTATCAGCTTCTCATGCTGCTCTGCCAGCAAGGAGGCTGGGGCGGAGGGGACACATCCAGGACAGCTGACCCAAACTGGCCAAAGGGATATTCCACATGAAGTCATGCCCAGCATACATACTCAGGGGAAAACTGGTTGTGTGCTGCTGCTTGAGGACTGGCTGGGCATCGGTTGGTGGGTGGTGAACAATTGCCTTGTGCACTACTTAATTTGTATATTTTTATCATTATTATTATTTTCGCTTCTTTTTCTGTTCTATTAAACTGTCTTTATCTCAACCCATGAATTTTACTTCACACCCCGCCTTCCCCCCATCCCGATTCTCTCCTCCATCACACTGCGGGAGGGGTGGGGAGAGAGCAAAGGTCTCTGTGGTGCTTGGTTAAACCACAATTTCTGTTTTCTGGAAGAAGCAAATGCTTAACAGAAACACAGGTTTTGCTTGTTTAGGGTTTTGTTGTTTGTGGGTTTGGGTTTTTTTTTTGTGTGTGTTAATGTATATTTAGATTCAAAAGCTGTTAAATATATAAATAAGTAATCTGATAGTATATGTTAAGCAATTCTCCTTATGATACTTTGGTCCATTACCTGATGACAATGATGCAAGACAGAAGAACAAGCTGCAGAAAATAGCCCAGGGAATAAAAAGAAGGAGAACAACAGATAAACAAATGGGGTAAGGAGAAAACCAGTACGGCCTCATCCAGCAGACAGCAGGACAGGACCTCCTGAATAACAAGTGGGCAGATTTTCTCTGTTGTAAGAACCTGGTAATGTTGTGCCAACCGATTTCACCCAGCCTTTCTGCATTTTCTCAACTGAATGCGTAGCTATTTTTAGCAGCAGCAACCTGCAAAATGTTTTATAACCCATTTTGACTGTAATGCTGCACCCACTTGCAACATCCTTCATAGCTTTAACCAATCGAGGCCTGCTATTTTGTTCAGAATTTGAGGGAACAAACCAACCCCACAACACTGGGAAGTAAGGCACGGATCTCCACTACTTGGCTGTAAATGGAATCCTTTTGATCTAAGATTTCTGTACCTACCACACTCAGACAGGGTGTGGGAGAGGACCGTGAGCGTCCTTTACTAAGGGATAGCTTAGTGTCAAAAAAAGAAACGCGGTTGGCCAGACAATGTTTCACTCTTCCCTCTAATTACAGGGCTGTTTCTCATCCCACCCATTCCCCGCTGGCACGTTCTCTGCTGATATGTCAATCTTTGCTAAGAGAACTGCGGCGATTTTTCCAGACTCCAAAACAGATCTTCAAGCCTGGCTGATCCTGTGTGACAGAGAACAGTTGAAAAATGTTACCCACTGAATTTTGTAATTTAGTATTTCATTCTTCTTGGGTCATCTAAGTGTTCACAAACGCTACCAAATCAGAGAAACCAAATTACAAGAGCGCTCTTTTGGTTTGCAGTTATGGCCAAATTTTACCTGCATTTGACACCAGGTTAACATGGATCTCCTTATCAAGGAGTATTTCAGGTAAGAAAAGGAACAAATGAGAAATACTGCCTGCTGTTTTCTCGAGTGCAGTTGTAGCAGACCTCCAAATAGCATTACAGTTGTGGCATGCACAACTGCATCACTGAAATTTGGTCCTGAACCAGCCTGTGGTTCTTCAGACAGAATTCAAAGGTCGTCTTGCTCTCCTTCTGCTACTTATGGGAGACATTCTCAACAGAAATACTCCAGCTTTCTGGAATTATGTCTAGAAGTCTGGCAGAAATCACCAATTCAGTATTAAGGAACAGGCATTACGTGCAAGTAATCAAGAACACTGAATGCCTAGGCAGGGCGAGTACCAATCTTGTTAAGTTGAAAGCATTTCTCTCTTTGCACGTGTTCGCACCCTCCATGAAAACACTGATCCTTACAAACCCCAGTATTCTTTTATTTTATAAAGTTACTAAATTTCATCCTTGTAAAAAGGCCATATTGCGTACCAGGGATCTTAAATCATGGAATGCAAAGCACTTCAGCGATGTGCAGGGGAAAGTAGTCACTTGTGTACTATCGACTTAGAAGCTGGACAGAGGCACAGCGTAAACCTTTGATGAGGAGGAAAAAATAATAAGCAAATTTTCCTGATCTGTGTGTATTCGAAAGACACACTGAGACTGCCAACCAACGAGCAGTGGAGAAAAATTCTTTGGACTGTGAACTTTTCAGAGCTAGCATTCTACAGCTTACTGAGAAGTTCAACCAGCTGAAATAAGAAAGTTGACCTAGGGCACGTCCCTGGTTGTGAAGAACAGAGTCAATGACCACTTGAAAGGCATTCTGCTGCTGACTCATCTTCTCTCCCAAGCATCCACAGATACAGCATGAGAAAATATGGCAGCAACTAACCACAAAAGATTTTGGGGCTAGCAGCTGCTAGCAAACTAAGCCCTACTCCGCAATTGTGGATCTGAAAATTTATAGGTTTGATTTGGAGAGTGAACAAGCCTCCCATGCTTCACAGTGCTGCTAGACATCATCATCTTTTATCTAGTGCCTCAGCTGTACCACTGGGACAAACATTTTTTGAGGAAAGGATAACACAGCCTAAATAGCAATGTGTTTTCCAAGCAGGAAAATCATCCAGCTCAGTTTCTTTTAGATATATTCATTCCTCTAGGGCAGATGAGATATTTTCTTTCACTATTTAACAGCAGGGGGCATATTCAGTGTATGCCAACAAAGTTTAATGAAACCAGTGAAGTAGCACTGATCTGCAGTAATTGAGAGTCCAATCGTGCTCTAATGCCAAAGAATCTGGGTATTTTAAAAGCTTATATTGCCTTCCCTTTTGGGAAGGAGGGTGGGGGGTGGGAGGGAAATCAAAGTCCATTTGCTTTGTGGAATGGGGTTACATCTAAGATGCAGGGACAAGAAAACACCTGGACAGATACTTAAAATCCTGACACTTCTCTTTCGACCTTTGTGATTAAAGTGTATTTTTTTTCGCTGTGCTAGCCGAGTTTCCACTCTACGCTCCTGTACAGGCTATTCCCAACACTGTGAAATTAGAAGGTAGCTAGTGGCCGGACCCATCTTGCAAATTTGTTTTCATCCAAATGACTACTAGATGCAAACATCAGAAGGCCTTGGGGTTCTGCCTGCCCCGTAAAGAGAAGCATAATACAGGCACTAGGGTTGGCTGCAGAGTGCAGCTAATGCTGTTCATTCACATGTGCTAAGAGGAATTTTTACAAGCTCGTTGTAACTGTGAACACCTGAAATCTGGGACTGACATCACGGTGTTTAAACTGCCTTTAGTCCACTGAGCAGGAATGGTAGAGAAGTTAAGAACTGATTTTGCTACTTCTCTTTTCAGCCGAATAATACAGCTGACGGGAAAGAGTACAACAGAAATTGTAAGATTTTCTCATAGTCTCTAGTGCAGGTTTAGATCTGGGGTCTGGGGTCTTGTAGAAAGTGCAGAAATACTGCTCAACAGGCCCAGAATGTTTGTTCTCAACCTGCTCCTTGTACAGACCCACCCAAGGCTGGCTTAAAACCCAGTCAGGCTAATCAGGTAGAGACAGTTCCAACAAAGAGTGATTAATGAATGAAGCACAGGTGCTTTGCTAGGCAAAAGGAAGTTAATGGGTAGAAACTGTTTGCTTTAGTTAAACCCTTAATAGTACATCCTGAAGTCTGTCTCAGAATTGTGCAGGACAGAAATGGCAGAAGAGTGATTACGGGACGGCGACCCGAAGAAGACCCTGAAACTGAACCAAGGGTTGGAACCAGAACAGAAGAATGCAGCTGAGACGGGGGATTGGGATGGTCTTTGATAAACGATGAACTCTGGAGACTGAAAGGCCGAGTGGAAATATACACAGACTTTGGACCTTATGTAATGGGTATTGACTGGTTGGTATATAAACTGTGCGAGAGCTTGGGCCATTTGCCACACACCAAGGTGGTGGCCCAACTGAGTTGTTAATGAAGCAAACCTAGTGGTATCCACATCTGGCATGTAATTTCCATGAACAGAAATTCGTATTTTATCTGCTCCTTCTGACATCTACTAATATTACATTCACTGTAACCACTGATTTGATAGGCATGCATGAAATGCCCACTGCATTACATGCTGAGTGGCTTTCGCACACTGCAGATTGGATACAGCGAATTCACTTTTGGTTTGTTCCTTGTGTCAGGCCGATTCAGATCAAAGTGCTCTTCAGCTGTTACAACGGATCAGCTAAGTCTCTCACCCACAGAAATTCAGTCTCAGGAGACTTCTCTAGTGGAAGGGTTTAGACGTTCCAGTGTCTAAAATTTAGACGCTGTATTTGGAGACAGGTCTAATGCATCAGCATCTGTTTGCAAATTCACGAGAACCAGTCAGCCTTCACTTTCAAACCAAATTTTACATCACGTACCTCACAAGAACAGGACTCTACAGTTTGGCAAATAAAAATGAGGCTCAGAAAGGCGAGACTTCAGGCTTTTGAGAGCAGTGGCTAACATCAAGACTCTAAACAAGTCTGTTTCCTAGAAAGAGCAAGTAATTTGGATGACACTGTGGCAGGAGAATGCATTGCATCCATACCACTTCCCAAAAGAGCCCTCTAATATTAGTGTTACTGCACAGACTACACAGAAATTGGACACCACCCCCGGTAATTAATGCAAACCTGCCAGCCCTTTGGGTTTTTTTATTTAAATCAGTACTCAGTGTGATATATATATATTCTCAAAGCACACCCATCATATCAAGCCTTTCAGGTAATTCTGGAATACAGAGGCCTAGTTCTGGATTTCAGATGTGTTTTGACAGGAGAACAACGATGCGGCTCAGGCTTAACACAACAGCAGTTGTTCTAGACACAAGCAGCAAACAAATACAAGCTTAAGAGACCAGTTAAACCTCAGGACTGCATTTTCAGTCTCAGACATCCATGTTCCTTTTAGGTCCTTTCCCAGAGCTGAACCTTGGTAACTGAGGTAAGATCACAGGTAAGATTCAGGTCCCCGTATACACATCTTCCAAATCCTTTTCTCCATCCAATTTCCCCCCCACATTTAATGTCCACGTCCTCACCACTCACCATTCCCATATATACGAATATTTCAAGTATGCCAGCTGATGAGTAAGTCGTTCCAAAGTTACGACACTGTTTTTGCTCAAGTCAAACTTCAAACTGCTGTAAGCTTAACCGTTTATCAAAGTGCAGGGAACAACACCCTGAGAGTGATCTGAGAAGTACACACATTGCAGATTGGTAATAAGAATCCAGAGAAGATGGGTGTTGGCATGTCCTACAGAAACCAGTGGCATCGTTATTTATTATGCCAATATATGAAAGACTACACTGTAGGAGTTTTAGTAATGCAAGACACAAATCTTTTTAACTAGACAAGTGGATTCCTGTGCTTCATTAAAGTCAATATACACCTTTAAACACACTGGCTTAAAGCTACTGGAAAGAACAAGCATTTTGCCAGCTCTGTGAAAAAAATGCCAGAATGCTCAGAAGCTGTTTTTAAGCCTATGCAAAACGATCATAATTGTCATTCCTGCTGTAAGGCAGAGGTAATGAAGTGAGGGTGAACAGGATTTCAGGCACCTTTGGCATGCCAAATATTATACACATATTAGAATCACCCAATAATTACAACACAAAAAAGATCCCCAACCCAAAGAAAGAGTCTTACTTCTCCAGCACAGCCACGATGTTTGTGTGTACTTTTCTCCTATGGATACACTGACGTCTGACCACAATTCTGAAAAACAAATAAAGCTGGTTTTCTAAATGATCTATTCTGTATTTCTACATATCACATCACCTCCCCTCTTTTCCTCAAGGAAAGTTAGATCAAATGCTCCTTCTTTACAGTGAGGACTTAGTGCTGCATCACTCACTGCTAGCAGAATCTAGGTCCTCATCAGTCTTAACTAACAAGGAGTCTATCGCAGCAGCTGAAACATTCACGGTGGAAACCTTTTTGCAAATACTTTTAGGATTAACCTTTTGCCATTTTCCCAACAGCCACGTGTATATAGTAGACAAGTAACAACACTCAAATCAAGATCTCCCACTTAGGCAGTTACTGACTGCTGTGCACAGCAAACTTCTTTAGGGCAGAGAGCCTCTTGCCACCACACACTTTCGTCCTCAGTGCAAGTTCAGGTAGATGCTTCACCCTTAGGACTGGGGACAGTATACACACAATATACACACAGCAGATCCACTGTGCCAGCCACTTCTTCCTCAAGGGAAAGCACTTGCTAACTGTTATGCACCTGATACGCTGTTGACAAGACCAAACTAGTCAGTCATGACCAGACTGAGATGGAAGTTACTCGTAGAAATATAGACCCAGAAAAGATCAGCCAGATTGTCTCTACGATTTCTGCGTTATATCCATCATTCCAAACTTCTAACATTATGGAATCTGAACACATTCTCTCCATTAGCAAAAATATCCTCCTATGATTTCAGAAATTAAGTACTGGTAATTTTATTGTCACGTTCTTTACAAGTAGTTTATGTTTAATGTTTGCATACACAATTTCATTTAGCTGTTTGCTAAGAAAATATTTATTAGGATTGGAAGTTTAACAGAGTAAATCAAACACTTAACATTCACTGGACTTCAAACATAGATATAAAATAACTTACAAAATTTTTTACAAAGCAGATGCAAAGGGTTTGTCTGTTTCTACACTGAATTAATCCCAAGCCAAAACCAAAAAAGAACCCCTAAAAGATCACAAAAAAGGCATGATAAACTGCATTTTTGTCATTGCTGCACTGCTATGTAATAAGCCCTTTTTACAAATATTTACTTAATGTTAAAAAATCAATTAAAATGTATTCCATCTATTAGAACTACTGGATTAACAGCTGATTTTTAACTGACTTTACACCATGAAATTCTATTAACAGAGGTACCTTAGTCACTTAGTTTAAAATATGGAGAGTAGAGATAGAAAAAAAATAACCTTTAGTAGTCTTTAATATAAAATGCACTAAATTTTCCAAAATAAGATTATGGCACACTAGTGCCAATTTATGCTGACAAAAGCTGAAATCAGCTTCTTTTTAACTAAAATTCATTTCACAAAACCTTTATATATTACATGAATATTCAAGTAAACTATTTTAAAATACTTGAAAACACAAAAACTGAATTATACAGTGTTTCAAAAAGATAGTTCATTTGGGAATGCTGTCATGTTCAACTACATGTATTTATAGATATATTTTCTCTTATTTTTAAGACCATCATGATACTACCCGATACTGCAAGAAATTCATGTCATTAACATTTGACATCTTTCAATGTATAACTTCAGAAGATTTAGCACATCCCTGTGTATGTTTTCATCACTGTTTGTGTACTGTGCGACACTGAATCCCACTACTGGCTTCCCTTTGTAAAGTGCTGAGTAACGGCCAGATTAGATCAGATTTAACTGGAGATCACGGTGCTCAGTGTCTTGCAAAAAATCACCATTAAACTGCTAGCAACAACACAATTAACAAACAAGTACACCAAGTTCAGCTGAGTAGCATACGTGTTTACCAGTGTCAAATCCCTAACCAAACCCTGAAAGACCAGCAACACTTTTCTTGCAGGCTGCCTTCTTTATATCCATCAGCTACAAGGACATAAAATATTTTATTAACGATTCAAACACTGAACACCACCTCTGGTTGAGGGTGAGTTGCTCACTAGTTTTGGTCAAGTGGCTTTTGGGAAACTTTCAGAGCAAAATAACACAGCAACAGGAAATTGGAATGGAAAATGCCAAGCATGCACAGTTGTATTACTGCGGGAACTGAGTAACATGCAAGACAAAGAAAAGATCAGACCATACCAAAGTAGCAATGGTTAAGAAGTCAGTAAAGTTTTCACAGTGTTTCATACAGTCTTTTACTTTAACACAAGTGCATCACTTACCACCACTATTGCTCAGACATTGTAAAACATCTCTTGGCCATGCAGATCAGTTTGAGAAGAAAAAAATGGCAAATTACACTTCTTAGTCACTTTTAGATATTAAGTACAACTTACACTTTTATTTGTATATTCAGTCTTATCAAACAGATGCTTTCAAGATATAATCATTCAACGTGCTGGGCTTTAACATTCCTTCCAATTTTGTTGGATCCTGAGCGCTGAATGCCCAAAGAACTGGTCAAATATACAAAGCTAAGCTTTGTTCAAACAGCTAAGTTATTACATAAAGAGAAGGTATATGCAATTTCTTATCTGCACTCCTAAATTTCTCCCTTCCTAACCTTGAGATGATCCTAACCTTGAGACGGTTGAATTTTATTCAGTTGTTCACATACATCTTTGCCTCCTGGAAACATTACTCGGGTGATTTATGAAGTAGAACTAGACACAAGAACACCAACGACATTTTTTTCTCTGTTAAAAACAAAATACACATTTTTTCCCCACTTGGCAAATTCTATTTGACGCCACATCACCACCACTCAACATTAACTCATAAAACAGAGACTTACTCCACTGTCAGATACAGCAGGGGAAAAATGTCCAGAGGATAAACAGGAGGCTCTTCATCAGATATAATTGCTTGCTCATAAGGAGAGAATCCAGCTTCCCCTTAGTTATTCTTTCATAAATTAATAATTTGTTAAAATCATAGTCACAAGAATTTTGGCTATTACACAAGATTCAAGTTTTAAAAAACCAAGAATAAATTACTTACAGCCTTGTAAACAATTGTTCATTTATGTAACCTAGTTGGGGGAAAAAGCTTGTCTATATAATGTATCAGACAGTACAAGGCACACATCACATTTAAGAATCCAAAGTGATAAAACCAGCAGATGCTTTCATCTTCTTTGTTCGCTGGTGTAATTGTGCTATAGACACTGTAAAAATATGTAGATTTTTGTTTACACTACAGTCATTTGAAAATATTTCATGACTGTGCTTTTTCTGGTAAAATATTTGTGCTACTTTACAGTACAGTATGATTTGAAGCTCTTGGAATGGATCTTCTCAAATGTTCTCTACAAAGCTGCCGGGGAAAAGGCCAGTTTTTCCATTTCGTTGCAGAGTACCTTTGAACCAGCCATCCTCACGTTTTTTGTGTACAAAAACAATGTCACCTTCCTTAAGTTCAAGTTCTGCTTCACTCTGAGGAGGATAGGATACCACGACCCTGTACCTGCGTAATCAGAAAAAACACACCTTAATTTAGGTTGAATTTTTTTTTAAAACAGTGTTTTTACAAATATTCCTGTGCATGTCAAAACTTAGTAAAACAGGAAACCATCTAGAACTGTTTGCTGAGTATGTAACAACTTCAAAGTTAAGTATCATAGAATCACCACAGAATGGTTTGGACTGGAAGGGACCTTAAAGCCCACCCAGTTCCACCCCCCTGCCATGGGCAGGGACACCCTCCACTAGACCAGGTTGCTCCAAGCCTCATCCAGCCTGGCCTTGGACACTTCCAGGGATGGGGCACCCACAGCTTCTCTGGGCAACCTGTCCCAGTGCCTCCCCACCCTCTCCGGGAAGAATTTCTTCCTGATATCTAATCTAAATCTCCCCACTTTCAATTTAAACCCATTACCCCTTGTCCTGTCACTACAGGCCCTTGTAAAAAGTCCCCCCCAGCTTCCTTGTAGCCCCTTCAGGTACTGGAAGGTGCTCTAAGGTCTCCCCGGAGCCTTCTCTTCTCCAGGCTGAACAAGGCCAACTCTCCCAGCCTGTCCCCATAGCAGAGGTATATCTTGTTCAAGTACATCTTGAACAGAAATTAGCAATAGCAAGAAAAAGAATTTAAGTCAAATGTATGCATCTCCTATGAAGTTGCTGGCTTTTTGTGTTGTGTTTGGTTGTTTTTTTTTTCCCCCACTAAGATTCCTGTAAAAATACACAAAATGGTTAAATAACAGGAGAAAATTGTAAACATATTTTGGGATATAAATTTGCAGACTCTTTCAGCCAACATGACTAACCAAACACAGCAGTAACTGGGCATGATTTTATAACTATATGTTTAATACAATGTTATCCCCAGCAAGGCTCTTAAGGAAAGGAACAGAACAAAAAGAAGCAACTAACAAAATCTATTACTTTGTATTGCTGTTTTAAATGGTTTCTGTTTATCTTAGAAGCTTTTCAGGACACAACACGCTCATCCTATCTGGACACAGCTGCACAGTTTGGGTACTACTACAATAAAAATAAACAATGTTATAAAGAGCTCAACTCAACTTTCTTAAGCACCTGATTAATAAAAAAAGTATTTTTTTCAGGTTTTTCACACTAAAATCACTTTCAAATATGAGGTTATTAAAAAGAGGCTACATTCTTCTATCTCTGTTTTTAAACATGCATCACACCACTCAATCTCTTCTGCCATAGCCTGAGTTTACATCAACTTAAAATTTAAGTACTATAGCTCTGTAAACAATTGTGTCAACTCCTAGATCAAGTTTTCTGATTGATATTATAACTCGGTTTTGAGTTACACAACCAGTAATGTCTGCATGTTGAAATCAAACAGAATCCATGGCTGACTGTAGAATTCAGAAGCTTCCTCGGTTCAGAGCCTTAAATGCACTGCTAGGAGATCTGTTGGGAAAAAATCTAATTTCCAGTTAAAAAAAGAACACTTTGCACACATGAAGATTACATATTACTTAATAGATTAAACTTAATAATCTTAAAATAATTTATTACCTTAAAAGATTAAGATAATAAATTAACAATCTGATAAAACCACAAAATAACAGGATACTTCCAGTAAAGGATGGAACAACAACCACAGCTCAATGCACACACAATAATACAAGTTAATTCCTTTAGACTGAAATGGAGAGACACTTTGTATCTGGCTGTATCCCAGTGCTCCTGCTCTCTGCACTTGTGAACTTTATTGTTTTTCTTGGGGCTGGGGTGTGAAGGTGGTGGTATATCTTCACTCTTCTCCACTCTACTTTTCAATACTGGCATTTCTCACACTTCTCAATAATACGTGTTTCTCCCTTTCTTCAGTGCTTCCATTTCACTAGACACAAAACACTGCTTTTCTTCCCACCTAGCTGTACTTGAATTTTGGACAATTATCTGTGCTTTTCCTCATCACCAAGTGAATAAAAATATTTTGTCACATGCAGAAAATTTCAGCTGAGGAAAACACAGAGTCGGAAGTACTGTTATTACACAAGTTAAATTCATATTTATTACTGAACTTCTTGCTTCTTTAGTTTCTTTTGCTTACACTTGGAATTTTTACTTTTCAGCTCACCTATGCCCTGCTGTTGTGCAGCCTTGACTCCGACAGATAATCAACACCCATCCAGGGCAGAGTGATTCTCAGCATTTAACTACCAGCATTAAATGCTGCCAGATGTGATAAAACCTGATGCCCTCTGAAGTCACTGGAAGCAGATGTTACACCAGTCATTTTGTGGTGGATAAAATCACTGCGGGTCACTTTAATCACAGAACAAAATGACTCCTGTCCTACCCTGTAATTGGATGAAGGATTCATATTATAGTTTAGGATGTACAGTGATGTTTATCTAGGTTCAACTTCAGGTCTTTAAAAGCATTGTGGGCTGCTGTGAAGTTTAATATTACAGTGCTGTATATTTACTGTAAAATCTAAAGCTACTTTATCAATGTTTCCCTCTAAAAGAGAAAGTTCAGGGAAAGAGCTTGAAATATTCTTTCAACTCCTGTCCTGGAAAAAACTAAACCCCCCAGATAACCAAAATCCTGTGTATTCATGGCATAACACGGCTCCCTCTGCAGGGAGTTGGGTCTATCTTTCTAATGAAAATGGCCTTGTCAGCACTGGATCAATACAAGAAACCGCAACACCAGGACAACTTGCGTCTCGGCTACAGAATCCGAAGAAATGACCAAGCACCATTGCAGAGTCTCAGGTGACAGACTTCTCCAAGCTTCTCCAATCCGGAAGAAAAGCTTGGCTGAAATTTCTGTTTAACTTCTGCTCCTTCTGTACAAAGAACATTTAAAGACGGTGGACCACAGTGAGCAGCCAACCTAGTTCATAGGAATGGGACCTACAGAGAAGGCCTGCAATAGTAAGGTGGAAGGGAATGTCATCATCTTCCCTTCAATTAGTGAACTGGCCACCGGTATTAAGTATCGATCTGCAGATCCGTGCCACAGAGGGCTTGTTCGCTACCCAACAAATCAAATGCCCGTCCGTTTATTCTGTGTGACTGAGAACAAGCTCGCAACTTTTACGTGCAGTTTGCTGTAGAACATACAGGAAAGACATACTCTGGGACAACTTGCCGTTCTAGTGACTGGAGCAAAAGTGGGATTAGAGTCAACATTTCATGTTGCATCTTAAAGGAAGCAAGGAGTTTCCCCCAAACTGTATCCAAAACATTTTTAAGTGCTTTCCAGAGTTCAGCCAGCTACTTCTGCTCCTAATTCATTCAGAATAATCAGCAGAACCTGACTCCTGTATCCTCTAGTCACCTTTGAAAACAAAACTTGAACGGTAACAATGACCACTGCAAAGCCAGAGATAACGTGACAAAAGCACATCAGCAGGAAAAACATTAACCTTGCCCTGAAAAGAACAAAGGGAAGCCAGGTAAAATTCTATTTGAATATACTGACCAAAAGGTAACCATTCTGCATGACTTCTAGGGAAAACGATCTTGTGGCAGTACTTCTCTGGCAGCAATTATCACGTAAATAATAGTAAGGATATAGAGATATATAAAAAAGAATGTTTGAGTGTTTGTTATTACTAAATGAATAAAAACAAACAGCATCATTTTCTATAAGTTGTTCTGAAAAAAAAACCCATTCCCATCATGGAACTGACAAAACTACTTTTTGTGAGGATGCAAATAGCTTCACACAAATACGTACTGGTCATGCCACAATGAATTTGTTATTGTTTTCATATTCAAAGTGTAAAAATATCTTACTGTCCCATACAGACTTATGGTAATGTAAAAATAAATCATGTAATTCTTAAAGAAAAGTCTTTCAGGTTTTATTTTCCATCTCTAAGTGTAAATCTACTTCAGAAATTCAGTAGGAAATAGAAATTTCCTGCACGGAAATTGTACAGAAATGGTAATAACCTTTTAAAAAATATTAAAAGGCATGACAGAAGTAAGATACAAAACAAATTAGAAACTTACATGCCCTCTGGCTTTTAATACATGGACACATAAGATCAACGGATCTCTAGAAATACAATGGTACACCCACACACCGTGAGTTAATAATATCAGAGGAAAGTCTACAGCAGTCAGAATGAATCAGTTCAGTCCTAGAGTTGTTAGCACTGCAACTATTTATTTCCTGTATGCCACACAGTCCTGCAGCTATTGCAAAAGAAATCCTATGACACTCTTCATACGGCTTGTCTACGACCAGGGATAATAAAAAGAGACAGTAGATAGAAAACTGCCACTTCCTTCACAGTCTGTACAATGTATTAAGGACTTGGAAGTTTGAAAATAATAGGTGGACACAAAAAAAAAAAGTGACAGCAACTGCCTGGCAGTTTCAGAGTCCAGACAACTGTGTATTTTTCAGGAGACAGAGGCTGCCCTAGAGCTTGCTATGTGAAGTGCACAGTAACAGGGCATTCGGGTAGTATAAGTATCTTTGCAACAGCTCAAGAAATTACACATTAAGTCTACTCGTAGATAAGGATCTCTTTCCCCATATATTTAGGTTGGCTGTCATGAACTGCTAATAATCTAAAAGGACTAACCTGATATTCGTAAATGCACTATCATAATGTGTTCATGTTTTGCAAAATAGGGGGCCTATTTTATCTACCTCAGCTCTCATACCAGACCTGTGATCCCCATATCCGAGTGTCTATTCATTCCAAAACCTCAAAGTAACAACAAAAAGTAAACAAACAATTGTGACTGTTGGTTGATGAGCACATAAAGCATTGCAAAAAAATAAGGTTCATTGTGCTATAAAATCTTAGCATTTTGAGGGAGTTCTAATATACACTGCAAGTGTCAGAGAGTGGATTTTTCCGCGGTTTGCCTGAGTCTAGCTGTGTAGGATAACTTTACCTTTCACAGACAAGAGGTCGGGATTCATTCAGGACCGGACCCAGGGACGAGCAAGGCTGCCGAGGTGGCGGTGCTATTGGCATAGCATCCAGGGAACTTGTTTTCTGATGCAGCGCCTCCGGTGCCAGTCCAGAGACCTCGCTGTCAGTGGGGCAGGATCCTGCTTTGCTGTGACCGCCTACTGACAGAAGTTCTGGCCCAACTGCCCCTTGCAGCGCTAACTCTAGAGCTGCTTGCTCAGCTTCCAGTGTTGGTGATGCTGGAGGTGATAATCGGGGCTTGCGCTTTGTAGATGCTCCAGAAAGCAGTTTCAGCAAACCTTTTTTTTCTTTCTGTAAAGCAAAACCAGCACCTCATTTTAGAACAAAAGTCTCTTGTGAAGAGTTTAACACTTCCTTCTGATAGACGACATCGTGATCAGAGTGGACTCAGCAAATTATGAGGAAATATTTGAGACTGTACAAGTTACAAAAGATAATTATGAAAATTCTAAAAGAGAAAGACAATTACTGAAATTCTAAAGAAAAAAACAGTAAGTCATTCAGACCACAAATCAGCTAAGGCTCTTCTCAGTGGCATCCAGCAACAGGAGGAGGGGAAATGGCCATCAACTGGCCAACAGAAGGTTCCGCCTGAACATGAGGAAACCCTTCTTCCCTGTGAGGGTGCCAGAGCACTGGGACAGGCTGCCCAGACTGGGGGGGAGTCTCCTTCCCTGGAGACCTTCCAAAGCCGCCTGGGCTTGTTCCTGTGTGATCTGCTCTAGGGGATCCTGCTCTGGCAGGGGGGGTGGACTAGATGATCTCTGGAGGTCCCTCCCAACCCTGACCACTCTGTGAATCTGTAAGTTCTATCACTTAAGTGAAGGCTTACTTTAAAAGCCAATGGCACTGGCCCAAAAGTTTTTCTAGAAAAAGGAGTGAGAAGATTCCCACAATGGGAATCAAGTAGTAAAACATTTCATTGACATGGAAGTTTCTAGGAAGGCATAAAGAGTCATTTCAAACCAAGCAAGGAGAAAAGTCTGCCTTGGAGGCTTCTGTTTCAGGTAAGTGTCTTTCATTTATCCTCCCTCAGTAAGAGAAGACCTTCAAGATTCAGCAGAAATTTGCCACAAGGGGAATGTACTGTGTCATGCTGCTCTGCCAGAGGGGAGAATTGTAAACATTCTTTTTGCCTGTCCAGACAGGAATCCCCGAAGACTATTACGTAGTACCCAGAAGAGAATTATTTAAGTAGCTTTTGTGTTTCTTGTCTTTTTTAAAGGGGCGTGGCAGCGATCTTCTTATTAACCCTCTGACCGACTGAATTTAGTGCTTATGAGAGGTGCCAGATTGTAAGCCCTGGAGACAAAACTAAGCTATTTAACCACAGAAAGAGAAAAGCATAAGCAATGTGAGATTTTTATTATAGCTTGGGATGCAGTGGAATTGGTAAACTGCGAATGAAAAATCCTCTGTCCTCCTTCCAAGTCTCCAATAACATAAAGCTATGTCAGCAAAGAACTGCTGTCCAGCAAATGGGAAAGAGAAACTCAAAGAAATGAACACAGTTCTAATATGTCAGCATCTTTAACCTTAAACTGTAAGCAATACCTAGGTTTTCTAAAAGCCCTGCCTAAGGGCACCTCAGTCTGATTTCAGTGACTGCCTAAACTAACCCAAAGTTCTAGGTAGCTCCATTCAACAATAACCAACAAAAATTATTATAAAGTGGGTGAGATTAGTGTACAGCCTACGATTAAAACCTTCATAAACTTCATTAAGGAGTGCAGGTGGGTGAAAAGCAGTAAGGTAAAGCCTAAAACACTGGAGATGTTTTCATCTAAAGAAACACGTTTTCATCATGTTTTCAATCTAAAGAAAGTTGTCAAAAGGAGAACAAAAGAAAATCTAACTACACCACAGTTAAACCAGTTAGAAATTTGGAGGAATATTTCTGCCTACAACATAATCACATGGCGTGTTGGACAGTGAGAGTGAGTTTAGACACAGAGGAAAACCCTCCCAATAGAGAAGCAAGGAAAGCAGAATCACCACACACTCTACTGATACACATTTAGAAAAGACAGTTACGTGTTGGGTTTGGTTTTGTTCTTTGTCCAATAAACATTGATGGTAACATGTCTTTCACAATCTCACCGTGTGTCTGCTTAATAAGGAAGGCAACCTGCAAGAATACTGATTTTCACTAAATACTAGGTTAAATATTTTATTAGATTGAACTTGTTATGTTCCTGCAAATTCATGGGGTATTTTGGGGTGGGTTTTTTTGGTTGGTTGGGATTTTGTTGTGGGGGGAGGTTGTGGGGTTTTTTTGTTTTGTGGATGGATTTTTTCTGTTGGGGGGGTGGGTGGGGTCGGTTTGGTTGGTTGGGTTTTTTCTGCTAATCATACATGTTTCTAAAGTATTCCAGAAACTGACAGAAGGTAAAGAAAAACAAAATGCTTAAAATTCTAACAGTCAATCTAATAGTTCTTCTGAACTTTCTTTATCCACTCACATTTTGGTTTTCCTGCTTAAGGCATGAACCTGCTACCCTATTTTAACCTTGCTCCAAGGTCTGCTCTGTATTTTACCCACCCTAAATTATTCTGGTACGGCCAAGAAGAAATTTGCCCATAGCTGTAGTCACAAAACAGCTGCTTAAATTTCAGACTCAGTCTTAAAAAGCTCACAATGCTGCTATTCAGCAAATGTAAGAAAAAATACGGATCTCAAAGGTTTGCATTATGGAAATGGGAGAATTCAAGGGAGTCATTTTATTCTCTACCTACCTTGCCATCCTTGTCTGCTTTACTGACAGCAGCATTTCCACCAGCTGCTCCTAAAGCATTCTCTGGAGATGCAGGGGCTCCAGTTCTCCCACTAATATCTCCCTCCAAAGACGAAGCAGCAATGTTGGGAGAATTCAAAGAAGCTGCTGCACATGCCAGTGGGATGGTTGAGCGGTTCACATTGACAGCTGTGATGTAAGCAGCAGTATTAGGAAGCTGAGGCTGGAGCTGCTGGGAAGCAACAGAGTGGTGGGGAATGATCATAGCTGCAGGAATAAGGCATGTTGAACTCTGTGCTTGTATGGGTGTGACTGCCGCTGTAGGTCTTTCTTGACTGTGTGCAGCAACTAGGACAAAAGAATAAGAGTTCATTTTTTCACAAGACACATTAGGTTAGGTACAGTCACTGTGTTATAGCTAATCAGTCATAAGAAGCTTCCTGTCTACCTTCATAACTTCCCTATGTATACTACTACAATGTCATCTTGCACAGCATCAAATTTATCTCACCAGAACAAACTAGCAGCACATGCCACCCTACCTGCACCAGTATGCACCAGAAAAGTAACAGCACTGCAGCTACTGTGGAAAATTACAAGCTGCTGAGTCGAATGTGTCACATAGATGAAAGTGAAGATTACATTTCAGCTCATAAGATCTAGCTAAATCCTGCCTAGAACTTGTTTATTCCTCTTAATATGCTGTGTAGTTGTCAGGGCACATAAAACCAAGTAGGAAGAAACACTCGTCATAGGAGCTGCTAAAATACAATTGGATTGTTTTCCCTGAACTATTCACAAAATCCACAACAATTTAGTGGGTCTTTCAAACAATAAGTACAGTGGCAATTACTGCTATGAGTGGTTTCTCTGAAAACGTAAGCTATTGTCTCTTGGGATGTTTAAATATAGAAGTGGATTTACTCATACCCCTCTGAAATAAAAGGAATATCTACACTGGAAGTTGGAGAATAGCACAGGGCTGACCATACTAACATGGGCTGCAGCCTAGCTGCAACACGCAGAGCTCTGCATGAAGGAATTTATCCTTTCCAAGAAGCAGCATTGTAATTATAGTTACATGGTCAATGATAGATGGGTTTGGATCATTTCAACAGCGCGGGTACATCTGCACCACTGGCTAGTATGAAGCGCAGATAATCTCACCTGACTAAGGCACAATGCAGCAACCCAGTGCTGCACAGCCTCTTTCTTAGCTATTTTCCTTCAAATGCTCTGAACCTTATTATCTAAGGACGGCTCATCCCTCTAGCTTGGTGCATATAGACCTGAAATGTACCAATTCAACCTGAGTTTTCAAACAGTAATGAAGAGTTTTGGGCTTGTTGTAAGCGATATCCTGGAATCAAACTTCCAGCACTTGCTCTCTTTATTCTGCTCTCTACAAATTCTCCTGGTAATTTGGTTAGATTGCATCACCAGTATATTAAACAACACTGACAAAGTTCACAGATTTGATATAACAATCCTACAGTATTACACCCAATTACAGTCTCTAAGATAAGAAGCAACTTTTTTTTTTTCTTAAAAAGAAAGCACGACAAAATGCGATGTCTGTTTTTTGACATATAATGTCTTCTCTATAGCAGACCCTTCCTGAGTACCATGAGCATTTCAAAAAGGAAGATAAGGAGAGTGCAGCAAGATCTTTTGTAAAAAACAGTTGTTAACACTGCCTTTTGTTTGTGAGACAAAGTCAGCTACAAGCAGCTGCTGTTCTTCAAGATATGCCTATACTTACATGTAATCAATGGACTACAAGCATGGAATGGCTTTCTGCTTTTGTTTTCTTATTCCTGATGGAATCTGTAGGAAAATGCTTCAAGTCACCTTATTTTCTTCCCAGTTCCTTTCAGTCAAAGAATGCATACCCCCTCAGTGAGGGTGACGTCAAGCAATGTCTCACTAAGATGATCTGAAGAAGGATCCTCGAAGTAAGTCCTGAGCTAAAGTGAAATGGAAGAACAGCCCTGCAAAAGGCAGCACTGATCTGTGAAGCCTCACCAAGAGAGTAACACTCTGCAAAGATGCTAGGGAAAGCTGGAGATGATCACATTTCAACCGGTGACTATAAAGTTCTCTAACATTTGAACATAACGCAGCCATTATTGCTTCAGCTGTCAGGCCCTTATAAGGGACAGATCTGCATTTGTGACTGCAGTACACCTTTCACCACAATCCAATGTTAGGTTCTCTGTACAGACAGTGCAGCCCCTTTGATTTTTCCACTTTGGACCGGAAAAGTTGGTGGGGAGTTATCTTGTCATGTTTTCCAGCTGAATGGGACTGTAAGAGCTTATTCATCTTGACAGCGGTGTAGACTGAGAGGCCTCTTGAGCACACAGGAGCTCTCTACTTTGTGCTGTCACTTGCAAGCTTCTAGTCAGCTCAGAAGAAGGATTTAGAGCAGAAACCTCCTATGCCTAACAGGCAGGAAAGTACAGATGCTTTGCTTTAGTTTCTCTTAACAGCTGCCAACAGCACCTGGTTACTTTTATTTAAAGGTAAAATAAAGTTGTTACAGGGGACTATTGCATCTATTCCAGCTTAAGATCGTACTGGAAGAAGATGCAGTCAACTAAGGAAATAAAATATCTAAACACATACATACATATCCTACCTTCAAAAGCAAACCTGTTGCTGACATCTGAACATGCATAGGATGTTTTAGGAGATGCCTGACTCTGAAGAGGGGTAGGCTAATTCATGGATCTCGAGACCATAAGAAGCAATCATTCTTAAGGGGATAACAGATAATACCATTTGCATATCTTTTTTCCTCTCTTCTGCTCTGCCAATAACAACCTTGTGATTAAAAAAAATCTTTGGTCACAGCCAAGAGACCTTGGGCGCCAAGTCCACGGCTGAAAGAGGAAACACCAGGATAGTGAAATGGAGTTTTTTGTTTTGTTTTGGTGGTGGTTTGCTTTTTTGTTGTGGTTTGGGGTGGTTTTGTGGTTGGTTTTTTTTTTGGCTTTTCTTTTGAGGCCCTAGGAGCAATCGGAACAGATTAGGCTCCAGTTGTGTGGTATTTTCCTAGCCTGGCAAATCCACAGAGGAGTGCATGGATTTGGTAAACAAAACCACTTAAACCCACCACTATCAGTGTTTTTGGATCTGGGTTTAAACAACAAGAAGGCATGTTTCACTATGATGTGGCCTGCCTGAGACAGGGAAGGCAGAGTTATACCTGCCAGAAATACAGGCTTTCATGACATAGATGGTAGGGATCCTGAAGCCAGTATAGCCTTAGTGTTTCAGAGTCAAAGCTGAAAGAAGTTGCAGTCAAGTTTAGAGAACAAACTGGAATGCCTAAGGACCAACCCTGAGCCAGATCCCTGAAAAAGAAGGAATGAATGCTAAAGGTCTTCAAAGATCTTAGCAGAGAATTTAAAAGTGAACCCTAAATTAGAGCAACCTGTAGCTGTTATGCAGTTAACCCAAAAAATAAGCTATGACTCAGATGTTCTTATCACTTTTATTACTATATGAATTGCGTATGAGTGGGGAACCTCAAACGATGTCCCTATCCCAAATACTGCTGTTATAAGAAAAAGTCCACCTAAAGCACTTACATTCCCAACAGTGGGAGTATGTATGTATACACAGTTGCTTAGAGGAAGGTATTAATAATCTCTGAAGTGTTGAATCTTTTGTTATTGCAGAAAGCACTCAACCCTAAAAATTGACATAGAAATGCCTTAAAAAACTCCAATGCATATTTACACATACTCTGACTCCAGCCACTTGCAGACCCTACAGTTCGTTTACCACACATTAAAAGCTTTATTTTATTTACTGATTTATTTTTACCTGTTCTAACTGCATTGCGAGCCTGGTTGACTGTCATTTGTCCTGTCACGTGCATAAGGGCCTTGGTTTGTGGACTAGTTTGGATATGCGCTGCAGAAACCACAGCTGCGGGAACTGTGCTGGAATTCACTGCCACACCATTCCCCTGGAGCTTCTGAGATGTTCCACTAGCAGTGGAAGGGCTGACCATTGTTACCACTCGTCCTGTTTGGCCAGCGGTAGACATGGGAACTTTTGTTTGTGATGCACTCGTCACTGTCCTGCCAAAATTAAAAAGCAAAACACTAGAACACAACTGAAAAATGATCTACTAAACCCCCATCTCTTCTGTTATCCACTTTTAGCATTAAATACAAGAACAGAATCATTTTGGACTTGGAACTAGATCCCCTATTTAGACACTTGTGTAAACACATACCTTGTAACTGGAGCCACGTAATTGCCAGGAAAAACACCAATCTTGCTCGTGTGCATGGAAGTTCCCTTGAACCAGCCATCTTGACAGCGTTCGAACACCAAGAACATTTCTCCCTTCCGCAGTTCCAGCTCATCTTCCTTTCGAGGAGTATAAGGGTATATAGCAATATACCTAAAAGACAGGGAAGTAGATGTAATTGATAAACCAGTTGAAAACATCACTTGCAATTTCTGGCAGAGAGACTTCAGTCAGGGATGAGAAGGCATGGCAGAAAGGGTTATGTGCTAGTCAATCCATCATACCGTCACACTATTAAAGCAGAAGTTATGGTGATGTTAAGGGAAACAGTGACCACTCAGAATATCCTCCTAACTGCACTTCAATGTAATGTACGGTACTTCTAAGAACATTGTCCATTTTCTTCATTAAGTTAGTGAATTTAATTAAATAGCTGTTTATCAGCTACAGATTCCAGCATATCCCATGGCCTTCTCCCTACAACTGCTTCTATCTGTCACACTTTGGTTCTGGGGGGTTTTTTTGGAGGGGTGGGGAGCGCAGAGAAGTTCTGTTAGTTGGGAGTGAAAGATCTGTATCGGAACTACTTTTAAAATTGCAAAATTGGAATCTTCCTGTGCAACTGCAGTGCCAGAAATAAAAGGATATGACACTGGAACTTGAAGTCCATGGGTAAAGTAGCTAGCAGTTACTCAATTGTAGAGGTTATTTCCTTTTTTTTTCTTCTAAGCAACCTTAATGCAGAATACAGTGCATCTGAAATCATACTGAGAGTTCAGAAACATTTTGCTTTTTTCCTTTTTAAGATATTTTTAGGGGAAAAAAGCAAAAAATAAAATTGAAGCTCCTACAATTGCATGCTGAAATATTCCTAGGGAAGTCTTCAAGTAAGACTGCATAATTTTTCTATTATCACATTAAAAAGCGCTACTGTTTTAACAACCACAGTGTTCTATTTTCTGCCAGCGTTTGAACATAATGTTTAAACTATTTATATGAAAGAATTTATCTAATTATGCATCCAGATCTATTGGAAATGGCATTCTAATAAACCACATTTTCTCAAAAAGAACATACTTTTCACCAGAGGTAGCTAGTTAGAGCAGACAGGTAGAATACCCCTTTTTTGAAAAAAGATCCACAATTGCTAGCATCATCTGCAAAAATGCTTTCAAGGTAATACAGGTCCCTGGTAAAGCAAGTCCAAAATATGCTTTCAAGGCAGCATACGACACACTGGCGACAAAAGGCTTCACTGGTACATGACGTAGGGGGGATCTCCAAAGCATACTGAAGCTCTATGGGAAAGCAACTGATGTGCTTTAATTGGTGTTCATTAAGTTCCCTTCTAGTTAAGTAATTCCCAATTTCATTAGTATCCTCATATAGAGCAACCCTTTGAAGATGGAGGATGGGAATAAATGAGATGGGAACTTGATTAACTGCACTAAGCACAATAATCCATAAGGAGTGTTAAAATGCTTGACACCAAAGAAAAAGCCCCAATCCAGATGCACCTGCTATACAAGAAGGGCGCTCTTGGAGTGGGAGGAAACCTGGTGGGAAGATAAAAATAAAGACACAGAACAAAAGCAGTCCTTGCATTATTCAAACATGTCCTATTAGATGGTTCAGCTACTCCTGAATTTTACATTTTCTTTACCACTCTGATTCTCCAAGCTGCACACAAAGAAGCTTCCAGGAAGAAAGATGATGTCAGCAGCACGTTGACATACAAAATATTTTCACTCAGTAGGATGACACACATTTGCCTGTATTACAAGTATGAAGACATAATGCTAACTAGCAGCTTTCTGCCTTCATTCCAAACTGCCACCCACTAATTAACCGAACTGTAGAATCTTCAGTCAAACTTCAATCGCAACTTAAACAAGCAGTCCGACAATGCCATGCTAATATAACAGCCTAAATGAAATACAGCACTTTCTGGGTTTTGGCATAAGTTGTTTCACATGCGAACAGCCTTTTCATTCCATACATAACAGAAAACACTGAATACATTCACTCCAGAGTTTGCGACTTGCGAGTTATACAGTCTTCATCACAAACTCAAGGATGCAATCATCTTCTGCATGATAAATGCTTTATATTTTGAAGTCAGTCCTTTCTATACACAGCAACCGCTGATTATATTTACCTACGACATAAACAACCCCCAGTGTGAAGGCTGTTTGTGGATATCACCTTTATGTATGTTTTGTTGCTTTTGTTCTGAGTTGTACGCATGAATTTCTGAGAATTCTAGCAGAACGTACACTTCTGTCATGCCAGCTGGCTATGTGAAGTTACTGATCTTTTTCCATTTTTACGGCTGGTGAAAAGTTTCGATTTTACTTACACACTCGGACGAGTTTGTGGTCGTAAATGTGCCATTTGGTCAGCTGATCCTGATGCAGGCCTTTGTGTTACACCTGCAGACTGAGGTCCAGAAGAGGCAGATGCAATGACTGCAGCAGACAAGAGAGGTGGTGGCGGAAGTGGGGGATTCATATTCTGATTTTATGAAAACAAAAAAAGATAGCAACAGATGATAATACTGTTTGATGGGTTGAATCAGCTGGAAAAACAAAAAAAATCTAAGGAAATGGGAGAAAACCCGCCAAGTTCAGTATTCCTTTGCCCACTGGTCCTACGTTACTGCAGAGTTAGGTTTGCCGTGTTTCTCTTTTTTCGTGTTTCTCTTTTTTCCAGTTTAAAACCTTGAAGTCTTGGCAGCTAATTAGGCGAATGACAAGCAATTTCTTAGCCCAGGAAAACCAGAAGGCATTGCTTCTAATCGTAACAACTTTAGGATAGGACTCGACAAAAATTCAGAAGCCTTCCAGGAGGTAGATTTTGCATCCCACTGCTGACTGTACTTCAAAACATGATTAGTTTTGTAACCTGAAGCTGAAACATAATATACAATTCAGCAGCAGTGCGCCCAACCCCACCCCTTCTGGGGGAAATTTCCTTTGGATTTATGGGTTACAAAAGTGGGCACAACAGGAGACCATAGTCACTGAGCCATTGTTACCACTTTCTCCTATTCTTCCAGTTTAAAGAGTTAGCTTTTGAAATTCAGTATTATCAGGATTGGAAGTCTTTAACAAACACCCCAGTAAAAAGGTACAGTTCCTTTACAGGTGGATCCCAGTGGGGTCCTGCCCACAGGCTTCTGTGCCTTTTGAGAATCAATGGAGCAATTGTTACCTTTTGCTCTCTACAGCCTCAAACAATTCTTTAGGACCCTGTGTACTGATACTCCTGGGAAAAGTCTCACAAAAGGAGAACTTTTCCTTCCCCCATTCCAAACATAATCATTTGTGTTACAACACACACACACAGAGTAATACAAAGCCTCTAACATTTGAAAATGTAAAACTGAATTCATTTCAAACATGATCTTCAACTTACTGCAATCCTTTAATACTGAAGCAAAATTCTAAACCACGTCACTTCAGGTTTAAAAACCATATAACAAAAATATAAATGAAGAAAATGTGATTACTACCTTGCTGCATTTGGATAAAGTGTTAATAAAAAGACAGCGCTCTGAACTAGTCTTACACTATCAAGACACAGTAAAGAACTGCATCATCAAAAGCTTTCAAATTTAGAGAAAACTGATTAACTCTTTATAGTTTTTCAGTCAAAATTCTTATGCTTAGTTATGATATAAACTGCATGGCATATTGTGAAATATTCTTCTTTTATGTAAAGCTTTTTTCCTGACTGTACATTAACAATTTCATAAATAGGCCTCCCGTATCTAACACAAAGCAGACATGACCTGCGAGAGAAACACCATTGCGAGCTTTGACACCAGAAGTTATTTACAAGAATGGCAATTGCATTTGCTTCACATTCTGGATCCCCATCCATCCAACAATTTTAAAATTATCTTGATAATCCATACTGAAATACCAACATTTCTCTTCCCGTTGCTTTATAGCAGGAGTTATTTCCCCTCCCAGTCAGCTTCAACTAATGTCGTGGCTGAATCCATGCTGAAATTGAGCACCTAACGTTTAGGCAACCTGTCTATAGAATATAGATTCAAATTTATTTTTTTTAAGTCATTTAGATTCCTTTATATACATTGTACAACCTGTAACTCTACATTAGGAGATGATTAGGTGAAAATTTTTAAAATTAAACTTATTCATACACAATATCAAGGTTGTCACCATTCCACGTCCTGCATCTCTAAAGATATAAATGTTGGGCGTTTTATTTGAAGACACAATATACATTGAATTTTTAGCTGCAATAAAGGCACTTTCCCAGCTCTATTTTATTCTGCTTTATTCATGTTCTGCTCCCCTCCTCATGTCTATTACTATGGTAATGAAGCCACAGCCCAGTTACACACCTGAAGATCTGGCAAGTACTTAGAAATCTAAATAAATTAACTGATAGGCTTTAGAGGACTAAAGTTCCTCAGCGTGCACTACTACAAGTTGATAAAATAGATTCAAATGCTCTGGCCAAGTTTTCAAGAAGTTTTCTGGAAAACTACTTTTCTAGCTATTGAGAAACATCCCAACATCTAGGTCACCAGCTAGTCTTGATGGTTCTCATATTCAACATTCTGTGAAAGAATATACGGAAACCCTGCATGACTGAATAAAATTTGCTCATCAAAACAATTAAGAGCATTTTTATTTTAGGTAGTTAAGAGAGAGGAAATGAAAGTTTCAGCAGCAACTTTTCAGACAAATGTACTTTCAGGCATATAAAACAGCAAGTGATTTTTGGTGGGGTTTTTTTTTTTTCATTAGAAGACGAAACGTTACATAATTTCACACTTAATTTACATAAAAACTTCAAATAGTACCTATACTTATGCTCTAGAAACTCATACATATTACTAAGCTTAAATATAAGCACTGCATTCCCAAATACTTTTGACTTCTCAAGAGACACTAAAGGCAGAATGAGAGGAAGGTTAGGTATCTGTTGTTGCTAAATCTGGTTTTCTCCTGCTGATTTTGAATGTAACTCTAACTTTGCTGTGGTATATTTTGTCTCTGTTTTTCCCATAGCATGGTTCAAAACACATACTTCCTCTAAGTTTTTTTTCCACCAAAATCTACAGCAACTAGATCTCCTCCATTAGAGGAAGAGCCTATAAATTACATCCAATAATTTCCCCCCAAGTAAACGAGCCATATATAATTGCCCGTGCATATTTTCACCCAACAACTACTGAACTTGACATCTGCTATTTACATTTATAAAGAACTTCAGTTATACTAAGCACCTACAAGCTTAAAAAACGCCAGTGGCCAAGAAGAGCAGACCAATTAACGCCCCTATTAAAGGGAAAGTTGTAGTTTGAAGTCCCAGAGAACAGTGTACGTGATAATATCAGTAAAAGCCTAAGCTGTGAGAGGTTTGTCTCAGCTCATGGCTTCTTCAAGTTCAAAGAATCAAACCTTAAAACACAAAACAAGAATTAATGCTGCCAGCTAAAGAATTAGACTGAAGAACTGCTGCTGTAAAATAAAACATTTAAATAAATGATCACAGGTGTTTTGAATGCAAGTTAAAATCTGCTGAAGTGATCCATGCAGCAGATAGGGTACATGGTCACCTGACAAAAGCACTCTCATTCCTAAGTCTTATTTGTGCAATTTTTGGCTGAAATTTTCAATTATTTACTTCATCGGCCCTTTGGTACCAAATAGCATCTACAAAAGATTATTATGGACAAAATAAAATGAATACTATTGACATTTCTTGAACCACTCTAATATTTCCCAAAATAGCAACATAATCTAAAATTGTGATCCTCTACACGGACACAGAGAAGAGACTCACAGGCTCCCCTGGGCTAAGAATTAATCGCAACTGTCTCAGAGAAATTTGCTACCCAACAAGACAGCTCAAAATATCTCCTCTTAACGATAAAAAAGCCATCTTTCTTACAGATGATGAGAGAAGACACTAGCTTTCCTTTGCTTCTAGATTCAGGACAGAGAAATGTAGCAAAGATGCATAAATTCAGGATTACTGTAAAGGAATACATCCTTTTCTTCATTGATGGGGAATCATGCTCACCCTCTCTGATCTCTTCTTTCTCCCTTAATCTGAGTATGGCATGAAGTAAAAAGGTTCTATAAAGGGCTTGCTCTGAAAGAACAATCAATTACTTTAAATAGTATTATAACACCAGAACAATGGACAGAAAGATCCAATTAAACCATCTTCATGCTAAAAAGAAACTCTCCCTGTTCCAATCCAACTCCCTTATCACTTGCTTGGTACTCTTAAGTTCTTCCTGGAGAGGGTGGGGGGCACTGGGACAGGTTGCCCAGAGAAGCTGTGGATGCCCCATCCCTGGCAGTGTCCAAGGCCAGGCTGGATGAGGCTTGGAGCAACCTGATCTAGTGGAGGGTGTTCCTGCCCATGGCAGGGGGGTGGAACTGGATGATCTTTGAGGTCCCTTCCAACCCGAACCGTTCTGTGATTCTATGATTCAGAAATGAAGAAAGAGCTATAGGGACCAGCTTAGAGAAATGCAGGAGTTTATGCTTACGAAAGCAAAAAAGACAAAAGCAACCCAGCCACTTCTGATGTACTAAATTATAAAATTACAACTGTTCCACAGCTTAACATTAATGCTCAGAATGTCAGGGAGGGGATTTCTAGAAGGGAAACAGCTGGAGAGACAAGAACGTCACTTTCTTCCTTGACCTGTCAGAACCATTTTGCACATTTCTTACATGAAAACAAGAGTTTACAAAGCAAGAGGAAAAGTGGATGTAAAAGACACACCTCACAGTCAATGACTATAAAGTGCATCATCATCTAACATCATCTATAGTAAAAGAACACAGGAGCAGACTGACTGTAGCCTAAGCTACCAGCCTGCATTTTAGTCATGCTAAAAACAAATCAAGAAGAAATGAACATTATGTACAGAAGGTTATTGACTTTTAAAGAGGGTGGCAGAGAATAATTCAGATCCTCAATGGGAATTATATGCCTAATTGGAAACAGAACCAGGAACATGGTTATTACAAAGAGAAAGTAGCACTCCAGGATACAGGAGGATCATGGGGCGGTAGTTTCACTCCATACTGCATTTAGCACTGTAATTTAATTCCTGTGGGTACCAATGGTGAGATTGCTTTTGAACAAGGTTACGCAACTAAAGCACCCAAGGTGGTTTAATGACTTTGCACTACCACCAATATAAAGCATTTGCCATGTTGGCATCAAAGAAAGAACTACTGGTTCTTAATACAAACGAAAGTGTTTGTTACTGGGGGGGGGGCGGGGGGGGGGGGGGGAAGGCTACTTCTGACAGAACTTTTGAAATTCTGCTTTGAATCCTGCTTACCCCATCCTCTCCAAAACACATCTTCACCACAAATCAATTACTCAATGTTTGCAGCATATATGTTAACCAGACTTGTATTTTGCCTAACAGCACAA
The DNA here is from genome assembly GCA_027574665.1 of Rhynochetos jubatus. Classification (NCBI taxonomy): domain Eukaryota; kingdom Metazoa; phylum Chordata; class Aves; order Eurypygiformes; family Rhynochetidae; genus Rhynochetos; species Rhynochetos jubatus. The sequence continues at coordinate 27,613,482 of CM050651.1, forward strand.
ACGATACCAAAAGTGATTTTGTGTGGTCAGTTCTCACAGGTATTTTCTGAAAGACAGGATGAAAGAAGTATAAAAGGTTAAATGGATTAGTATATAAGCAGCTAATTGTTTCCAGTACTAGATGTACACCTCACACGGGGGTCCCTTCTGGTGGACACCAAGTTGAACATGACTGACAATGTGACTTTGTAGCAAAGGAGGGTAATGGATCCTGGGCTTCATTAGAAGTCTTGCCAGCAGGTCAAAGGAGGTGATCTTCCCTTCTCCTCAGCACTGATGAGGCCAAACCTGGAGTGCTGTGTCCAATTCTGGGCTCCTCAGTCCCAGAGAGACAGGCACATACTGGAGAATCCAGCAAATGGCCACTAAGATAATTAAGGGACTGAAACATATCTCCTATGAGGAGAGGCTGACAAAACTGGGATTGTTCAGCCTAGAGAAGGCTCCGGGGGATCTCATCAATGTATGTAAGTTCCAGAGGTGAAAGTACCATGCTCTTTTCCGTGGTGCTCAGTGAAACACAAACTGAAACACAGGAGGTTCAGTCTGAGTATCAGGAAACAGTTTGTCACTGTGAGGGTGACTGAGCACTGGTAGAGGTTGCCTAGAGAGGTTGTGGAGTCTCCATGCTTGGAGATACTCAAAAGCTATGTGGACACAGTCTTTGACAACTGGGTCTAGGTGGCCCTAGGCCCAGGAGGTAGACTAGATGACCTCCAGAGGTCTCTTCCAACCTCAAACACTCTGTAATATTAAAATACAAATCTAAATCTAAGAAGATTATTAATTGGTTCCAGATTAGCACACATTTAACAGCACAGATGACCCACAAATTGAAGGAGTTGTTAATAATAAGACAACACAGAATTGCTAGAGCACAGCCTGCATTACCCAGCAAGGCAGGGCAAAAGCACACTGTCTGTGTGATCATTAATAATAAAGTCATCTGTCTGAAGAACCAACAATGTGGAATACATTTACCTGGACAATTACTACATTTACATTACTACAACTACTACATCACTGACAATGATGAAAATGTGTGGGATCACAGTGGATATTTAGTTAACATAAACTTTGTGCTACATTCAAGCCAAACAAATGGATGCAAATTCTCAAGATATAAGCACCAGACCAACGGAATATAAGGATCATACTATCAATATTTTCATCACTGAAAAAGACAGTGCAGTATGGTACCCGATTCTGTAATGCACTTACCGTGTCAGAAGGAAGCACTGGCGATAATTCAGAAAGTAACAGCATCATAATTTTAAGGACTGAAAAACATAACCTAGAGTCCCAAAGAAAGCTGTCAAAATGCAACCTCTCAGCTGCAACCAAGCCACACCTAAGCATTCACTTAAACAACAAAGGTTGATAAAAGAAGACAGATAATTCTGCCTTTGATTTTGCAGACAAATGTCTAAAATGATCCAAGTGCTGAAAGTTGAAAACAAACCCAGACATATTTCGCAACAAGGCTATTCAGCATGCTTTACTTGCTTTAAAGACTGAAAGGATAACTAGACACCTAAACAAGATCAAGCATTAGGGTTGTTTCGTCTGGGGTTTTGGGAGTTCTTACTGTTGTTTTGGTTGGTGTGGGGTTTTTTTGGGGGGGTGGGGGGGGGGGTGGGTTGTTTTTTGGGGGGTTGGTTTGTTGGGTTGTGGTTTTGGGTTTTTTGTAAGCTAAGTAGAGATTTACAATTCAACTTAACCCCTGTCCCCCAAAGGTAATTTTTGGATTGGAAACAAGAATTAAATTTCAGGAATTCCTATGATCAAAGTAAAGGCTCATTAAGTTCCTTTGGAAGTTGCTGAAAACTGGTAACCACAATCTTTACTGCAGTTAAAGTCAGGTTCTGATAAGTACGATGATACAGAACATTCCACAAGCACAGCAAAATGAAGAATTTCAGTTGGTTTTGGAATGAAATCCTGCACATTCTGAAGACTATGTCATTTTCTTTGTCCAAAGGAAACAGCATTGCAACATATTACTCCTTTGAGAGTGGCAATTTACAAGTTTTGTTATACTGATCTCCAAAAACGTAACTGAGACATGCCAGATATGTTCTTCATCTGCAACAGGCATACACACAACTAAACCCATCTTATTTAATTAGAAGAAAGCAGAGTTTTGAAACTTATTTCAGAGAATCATGAAAATATGGAGCTGAGTAAGACAGAAATATCTGGCAGCTGTGGTCTCAAGCTGATTTTTTTTTTTTTAAGATCTTGCTTGTTTCCCCTAAACTCCTCCCCAACAGAGTCTCTTTCCTACTCATACAGAAAAGGAACACGGTTCTGGAAGGAAGTGCGCTTCTTGTGTTTGCTACAGCAGAATGACAGAGGAAAGCTGGATAAAGGATATGCATGAGAGGATGCAAACATTATGGTGTCAATAATGCTTTTGCTGTATTTCAATTTATACCACTGTCTATCACATAGACAACTGTCATAAAATCATCATTTCACATCATTGTATCAGAACTCAAGAGAAAAAATAAGAAAGACTGTACAGACCAAAGATAAATGGGAAGGCTGAGTTTTCTTAAATGCTACTTACACCGAGAGCAGCTTGGTAGGTAACTTCCGATGGGAAGGTAAATGAAGGCCCTGTTGTGACTGGGCTGCTAGGGGGTGGAGTCACAATTAGCCCCGCGGTACCAATATGAACCTGTCAAAGAAAGAAAACAACACTAAAACAACCAGCAAGGTCAGTTCTGAGTAGCTCCGTAAGAGCTGGTTTTGAAACAGCTCTAAGTTCCACGGGCAAAATCACCAGTGCCCTACTATCTGTAACTTTACACTAGAACTGATTTTCTGTTAGATACCCATAAAACAGTATTGGATCACACTGCTCATTCCTTTTTTTCCCCTCGACATTTCAAAAGTTTTAAAGATACGTTTTGAACTAGCAATGTAAAACACCTTTACCACCCTCAGTTTTCTTTTTTCCCCTAACAGACCGTCAGATCCCAAAGACGTGCAAATAAAACCTATTTATTAGCTCATGTAAAATGACACCGACACTTCTGAGCCTTCACTACTACCTCTTCTCTAAAATGTAATCTCTGTGTGGAAGAGACAGTTGTTGATGAGCTACTGCAGCTTGTAATTAAAAGCTTTGAAGAAACAGGAGATTAACAAATGAACAAAGTCGGCTAAATATTTCTACTTATCACAATCTTTCTGTACGTTTCTGGAATTCATGTAATTTTAAAGTTGAATTTACTGTTTACTTCCATGGGCTTTATTAAAATCCAGTATTATATTCAATTTAGAAAAAAATCCCAAGAAATTAAATCACTCCAGTTCCTAGTTTCCATAGCTTAATAAAAATCTTTATAGCACGTAAGAAATTGACAACTGTGGAAAAAAATTAGCTTACGAGACCAAAAATATTTGCGGTCACTGTATAAGAAGTGTTGTAAAATGTTCTCCTTAAATGCTCTCACGTTGGAAGATATACTTTGTGAAAGAGTACGTTAGTATTAATGACATACAGTTAATAATTTGAAGTAAGTAATTTGAGAAGATCAGAATCCTTTATAGTTATTAAAGAAAACCCCAAAACCAACCCACACCCGACTTCTACTTGATTCCATACAAATTACCTGAGAAGGGGCGCTACAGGAGAGTCCCGTCAGCTCACTGATGCGGGCTGCTGCGGTTGGGTTGCTGGAGCTGATAAGGACAGGAGGACTGATTTCCATTGAGTGGCGATTCTGAGAAGACTGTGAAGACTTGTTGGACATAGTGAGGGAGGTAAAAGAGTGCCGTTTTTTGGTGTTTTTCTTAGTATCTGTGTGCTTTTGGGTTGAATTGTTGTGGGCTGCCCCAGAGGTACCTTCTCCAGAGTCAACAGCAGAACCTGAGGGCTTATCCAATTCTATCAGCTGTTTGGCTGCTGTGTTAAACTACAAAAGATTGTCACGCATTAATATTTTTTTATTTATAAAAATCACCTGAATATAAAAAAAACCCACCCTATTTTCCTTTTATTCATAATATAACAGAATTTAAACCATGCAACTTAAAGCTGTGACATACTGACCTTCTCCACAAATTAGTCATTACAGAGTGACAAGTTGCTCACTACAAACAACACACTTACGGTGGGGCTGGTGTGGACTACCCACTGGAGGTCAAATTTCAGTCAAGAAAGGACATGATGCCTTAGTCCTGATATGGATTAATTCACCAATATCTGCTGCCTGTGTTATCCAGAAGTCAGACTAAATCCCAATGGTCCCCCTTTGACCTAATAATCTAAAAATCTGTATTATAAAACTTCTTGAATGTTCATTTTATTTTAAGCTATTTTTTGTTTGTAAGTATAACATAAGCCCACACCTTTGCACGTGGGCTCTTAAAGACATTCCTCCTACAAACCCTTGGTATTGATGCGTGTCTTTAACACTACCAGCAGTAAAAAATAGGGTTTCTGAACGCTGATTTCAGAAAGTGGTAGGACAGACTAAAGATCCAGCTATTTCAACGTTGCCTAACAACAAGCAGCTATACAAGCACAAGACAGCATAAAGAGAAAGGAAACATGTATTGGCAATTCTGTGGTGACGTGGCAATTCCCAGCTTCTGAATTTTGTCATGCAGAGGCAGCATCTCTGTGCCTAGGGACCCTCAAATAGATTTTTTTTTTTTAAAGTTATCTTTTATTTTTTTAAGCTTATCTGCTGAATTTTTGGTCACAATGTCATTTTCTATTTGTCACTTTGTTACAACAATACGGTATTAAATGCAAACAAATTCTTCAGTGAAGAAATATGTAATCTCACACATTTTCCCATTAGAATGAAATGTAAGCTATGTAAGAGAGTGGGGGGGAAAAACCAACCAACCAACCAAAAACCCTGACATTTTTCAGAAACCCTTCATTTCCAGAAAACCTTACTAATATTTTAGAGCTATTGGAAATAATAATGTCAGAACTCCCATTTATTCATGAGCTGAAGTAACAGCAGCACCAGTTTTCTGAACAGGTTAACTGTTGTTAATATGTACCACTAAATATGAATACTGTTTATTTGGGTAAGTGTGGTAAATTGTGAAGAAGGGAAAAACCTTTTCTGAAGAACTTCAGGATGAAATAATTAAATTGGTTACTGTGGAAGTACTATTTCTGTTCTTCAGCATATTATTTCTTCTATTTATTTTATCCGTATTTCCACAAGTCTTGAAACGCCTACTATGCTCACGAAGAATTTTAAAGCAGTAATTTACCCCTTCAAAACTTTACTAGACAAATAACACATGAATTATCATGATAGCAGCAACACTGATTTACATGCAGTTCCCACAAATGACAACAGCTTATCCCTTGAACACTTTCCTGTCTCTCAGGACAAGTAGATTATATACGAAATGATACAAAGAACAAAGGATATATATTTTTTAATATAGAGAAGGTTTTCAAGTGGTATTTAAAAGATGAGATCTGGGAGGAAATTCCAGGCATACACAGAAGAAATACACAAAACTCAAAACTAGAACTACTGGCACAATGAGGAGTTGACATATAAACCTACTAGGATGTAACAGCAGGAAAGGTAAAATTATGAAATGCTCGAAGAGGAGGAACTATGTAGAACACACTGCAATGGAAAAGAGGCATAAGGGGGATTTGAAAAAGGATACAAAGATGAAAATGTAGAATTTTTTCCTAAATGTTCTGATAGTTGCTCTTTCAGAAGGCAGCTGAAGAGAAAAGGAAGGACAGGAGAAGACAATGTCACAGTAGTAAACATTCCTAAGAAAAAGGTGGACACGAGATTCTCCTTCCTGCTAATACTGGACATGGACCATATGGACAAAATAATTTTGTACCACTTGTGTAGTACAGAAGACAAAACCATGCAGCCTTCTCCAATTAACTTGCAAGTCCATTATTTAGTTGTCTAGGTTTTTTTTTAAATAAAATTTTAAATTTAGAGCACACATCCTTTTAATAGACTACTGAAAACAATGTCATTTTATGACAAGACATTGACAGGAGCCCAAAGAGTATGAAGCAAGTAGAAAATAAGACCAAGAAAAGCCTACTCTGCTACTCCTCCTCTCAGGGTCTTATCCTTCATCACATAAGAACATGCAGGCTTTTCAAAGACCAATCACTTTATGTATTTTGCACTTTTTTTTCCCCCAACTCAGATTGAAATTCTTCATGTTGTTCGTGAGACTCTGCATCTTCATACTGTCTTACACAACGGCTGCAGGCACTCGTGCTCTTACCTAATCTGCTCTCTTATTTAGCAAAGAGCCTGTTCACAAATTACGCGGATCAGAGAAAGAAAAGCAGTCCTGATTTCTAAAACAAGAACTACTTCTTTGGGAAAGTTGAGGGGTCACCCACGAGTGAAAAACTAAACCAAAACCAAATGCCACTCTGGTAAAGGCACCCAGGGGTGCCTGTTACACTGAATTACGTTTACCTCCTGAAGCTATTAATGCCCGCAGAATCTCATTAGTTCTATACAGCGAACAACTTATTAGAGAAAAGTTAAGGCTTTCCCATGGGATTGATTTAAGACTGATTCAAACATAAGCAACGTACTGAGCTTTCTTATGCAGAGAAGAAAGCGCAGGACAGCAGCATGATCCTAAACATGGAAGTGAACTGATTACTGGCCTTTGCTTAGAAGCAACCTGAGGACAGCAACTGTTGCAGAGTATTTTGCAGAGTGCAAGTTACTCCTTCCTCAAAAAGAAAAATGGAGACCTGGCATGCATTCTCCAATGAAATGGCTAGCAACCATTCCAGGTCACCATGGAAATGCATCCCACTTACGCTATGAAGTGTGTCAACGCAGCATTCCTTTCTGCAACAACTACCCCCGTATCTATTCCCACATTTTGTTCATCAGTTGTATTCCTGAACAGACATCTTTGATCCAAAGCTTCTTTAACATGCACATTTATTTGGGGTTTTTTTATTCAACAAAATCTTGCTCTAACAGATAGCCTGAAATGCAATTCCCCTTCCCACCAAACCCCAGGAAACAGAACAGCTTTCTGAATGGGGTCAAGGCAGAGGTGGGCAACTGAGCTGTGTCTCAGTGCTGTGGTAGGGGTCAAGGCTAGCAGATAGGTTTCCTCCCGCTTGCAGCCATCTGGAGAACTTATCAAGTAGACTACCATGCAAGACCTACTACAAGTTCTCTTACTGTTGTGCTTTACTGTACTTAATTTACACATGAATTCAGGTCTTCCTCACTCACACACAGATAGTCAGAATTCAAGTATCATCACTTTATGAAGTGAAAACTTCATCTTCTCCCTTAGGGGATCTTTCTATTCATATTCATCCAAAGTTTTTATTTATGCACTTTCAGTACATCACTATATGTCAAGGAGTTATTTTTCCACATTACCAACACTATTATTAGTCAAATTCCAATTTCTAGACCACATTTCACTTTCTCATATATTTGGAAACAAAGGAGTAAAGTGCAAGTGGAGACAACACAAACATCTTTATTTGCCATTATTATTTTTGCTCAATATCATCCCAGAGGATAGTCAATAGCTTAGAAACCTAAATTCAGCTTTGCAATTAAAGTTTCGGAAGAAATACGTTTTGTCCAAACCACTGGAATAATCATTTTGCAAACCTTGGACAGAACACAATCGGCAGCAAAGCTATGTTGGTATTACTTTTTGAAACAAATTAAACAGTTCTGTATTGCAGTTTTCGTTTGCGAAATTAATCAAAACCATGATGCTCAGAAGTTGTCACTGGAATGACAACAGCAAGATTATCAAATTCAAATATAGTGGGGATTGGACTGTAATTTTCAACATTCTTTTTCACATGAATTTTCTGTTTTAACATCCGGGCATGTAAAACAGTCAGTAAGTACAGGAAAGTTCCCAGACAAGGTTTTATCTTGTTCTTCAGAGTTGGTATTGTCACAAAAGTCTGATGTTTCTTTTTCTAGCACTTTACATCAGTTCACATTATTTAGCAGCGATAGACAAAGTTAAACCTAGTAAGTACAACGTTTAAAAGACCATGCTAGAAATCCAGTGTAAAATCCAGTCTAAAATACACAGACACAAAAAGTAAATGTTTGGAAACACCCCAGTGAACTTGAAATTCTACTGCAATGAACATTTTGCATCATGTAGGCTTTTTCTCCTACATTTCTGTAAGATTGTTTATAAATAAAGCTAGAGAAGCTGGATTAATACAAAGATGTTTCCCAGTTGTTGACGTTAACTTAGGAAAACTAAACCTCTCATTATTTTCTACTGACGTTTTGACTGAAAACTGATTGCTTTTCCTGATTTTTCTTTTTCTGTTCTGGGCACTTGTATTTTTCTAGTTCTTCTGTAGAAGGGCTGAATACGTTGCAAAAATGTAAAGACTTTTTAGATTTGGAGTGTTTTTACCAAGTGTTAAATCACATAATAATGTCAAATTTGAGGTCTTTTAAAGAAGAATTTCATTTTTTGAAATGTTTTGCATTATTTCTTTTTCATTTGCAGATAGCAGTGATGATTACACAGAGCTGCCTAAAGATAAAGAGGTAGTGTTTTGTGAGCCAGTTAAACTATACTTTTAATGTAAGCTCTATTAAAATTCCTCTCAACGTTTTCATTCTTAGCTTTTATTATTACCACAAATTTGGTAAGTGAATGTCGTGGTTTAGCCTTATCTGGCAATTAGGTACCAGACAGTCACTCTATCACCTCCCTCCTCTCCTCCCCCAGTGGAGAAAGGGTCGGAGGAAAAAAACCAACCAACAAGGGAAGCTCATAAAAGTTGAGGCAAGAACTATTTAATTATGTAAATGAAACTTATAGTGATACTAACAATACTACTGCTGATAAGTAATTAAAACAACAGAAAAATAGAACAGATGATACAGGATCTCACCACCCACGGACCGACACAGCCAGGTTCCAAAAGAGCAAGCAAAATCCGAGCGGAGGGAAAAAAAAAAAACAACCCTGAGAGAGAGCAGAGAGAAAAAACACCCGAGCCTTCTCTGCTAAGAGCCTGCCAAGAACTAACAAAAGGAGCTATCTGCCCAGCTGCTATCAGCCAGCCCAAAAACCTTAACAATCCCCCCAGCCCACTTTCGCACCTTCACAACTACGTGTGCGCCCAGCCTGACCACAGAGCCTGACGTGCCATGGGGTGAAACAAGATCCCTCAGCCATGGTGGGCCGGCCAGCTCAGGGCAGGAGAGCAGCTCCTTCCTGCCGGAAACCAGCACAGTGAAAGCGATATAAAGGATAGAGCAAACTAGGATTCATTCATAAAATGTTCCTCCAGGTAAAAAGTTGTCCTCTAGTATAAGATCTTTTCATGGGCTTCAACATATCTAAAGTTTATCCTGTGACCTCATTGTACAAGAAACATTGTAAGCATCAGACCTGTCCTACAGAACAGACATAGACTACACTCAAAGTTAACAACTTCAGAAAATCTGCAGTAAATCCAGCTGGTAATTCACATTTCTTAAGGAAGAAAAAAAAAGTATGTGGGTTAATATACACATGGCAACAATATGATTGTCATGACAAAAATAGTCAGTGATTACAGGACTGGGAAATATAACTAAAAATAACAACTAAAAAAATACCTCAAAAATATGAATTACTTCTCATCTTCGTGTCTTTAATAACAACATAGGTAAGAATGGTTTGATATACTCATCTGTATCAACTGTCTGCATCTCAAAAACCAGGTATTTTGAAATTCAAATTGATAGTTTTCTGCTTATCTCACTGCTCTTCACAACAGCATGCCTTTTGGTTTAGTATATATTAAAAGAATCCATCTATCTGATCTGAAATTTCTCATTGGGTATTATTTATCAGGTTAGAACTCCCATATAATTTTAGTGGAAATTTGCAAGTGTGTACAGAAGTGCTTGCACCTTTTCTAAAGGGTTAACTGAAGAGACATTTTCTTAGTTGATGGAATTTGTCTGAAAACAGAGAAATACATTTTGTGACTGAGTAACATTTTTACATTTTTTTTTCAAGTGTGTATCTCCATTTTGCAGACTTTTGTAGAGATAGAAATGGAGTTGTTAGCTAAAGAGTTAGCCCAAGCAGCAGCTTAGAAAAGAGCTTTCTCTAACTTGGTGAAGTTAAATGATTTAGATTTAAAAAGCACCACAAAAACCTTTACTGGCTGAACAGAAGGGGCAGCTAATTGCAAGGAGCTGGGAATGAATGGCCAGGGGCAAGACCTTCTTACACTGGCTTTTAAAAACTTAAACTGAAGCTAGAATTGCACTAAGCAGGTTGGAACCCTTTTGGTTTTGTGTTGTTTTTTCAGTCATGTGAAAATCTCTATCCCCAGATACAGATTCTTACAACAACCTATTAAAATGAATATACATATCTTCCCTTAAAAAAATAAAACCAAACTCTGTTGGTTGAAGACAACTAATTTTTTAAGAGTTCCCATCTCATCAGAGCATTCAGAAATTGAATTAATAAAACCTGACTTGATTCTCCGTATGGTTACACATTTCTTCTGTGATTTGAGGTACATATTTCACAGGTAATGAGAAAATACTTTTTTCTTTCATCGTTCTGCCTGATCTATTTACAAAACATCTCTTCAGAGGGAATCTTACCAAGTATCCACAGCATACTTATCAGAAAAAGACTTTTCTGTAATGCAAATTTTAATAATCTTTGTTGAGGGTGCACACACCGTTCTTAATCACCTCTGTCTTTCTATATACCAGATGTAGCTTTCAAATACTAAATCTTGTAAGGTTAGGGAAGCTTTCTCAACTGCTAACCTCTCACTGTAAATTGCCATATCACATATGAGAAATGCAAGGTTTTATATAAGGGTCCTTTGGATGTAAAAGTCGATGCTTTACCTGCTCAAAAAGAGCCTATATTCTCTGACTTTCTAGTTTTGCTAATTTGGGTTTGAGAGGCAGGTATTACGGACAGTGCAGAGCTTACTATTCCTCTGACTTGCCGATTGCTTGCATTTTGCAGTTGTGTGGTTTGTGACTGACTACATGACTCAAATATTAACAAGAAAACAGTGACTTTCAAACCAAGTACTTCCCATTCCATTCCCATTCCATTCAATGCAAACAGGTATCAAATAGCTAAGTAAAAAAATCAATGGTTCAACTGCTGAGGTAATTAACTTTGCCAAACTAAGAACACAGGTTTTAAGATTATTTTAGGTCTAAGACTATTTGTATCTCAGATTAATCTAGAATCATCACCAGGATTAATTATTTTTCCTTTAAGAAAATGAAATACACAGTGGGCACAACCTTACTGAGAGCCCAAGTTTACTCACCTCAACATATGAAATTGGAAATATTCCTATCTTGTCAGCCAGCATTCCTTCGGCCCAGTTTTCATCCACGCGGCGAATTACAGTCAGAACATCATCCTGTGTGAACATACAGTGATTACATCTCCCAGCTGTAATTAAACTTCTAATTTAATTTCCCTCCATACTGCCTTCTGTGATTACCCATGCATTACACGGACAAGAACCGCAGAGAAGGCACCCTCTGAAAGGATCGCGCCACTTTTGGGATTGAAATCAGCTCCAGATTTTGCTTTTCGCCTTTTGACAGAGTTCAGCTAACTGTCAATAGCTAATCTCAGCCATCTGACCAGAATTCTCTGTGTTCAGTTCACAGTATTGATCAGTTCCCCTTCAAGTTCTGGGCATTAATCAACAGAACTGCAATCTTCCTTCTGAACTCATTTATTACCTAAACTTACCTAGATGTTGCTTTTCTACTTAAGTACTAAGAACACTGGTACATGATATGATTTCTTCACGTTTACATGGAGAATTTGGATTAGATACAGTTTTGAAAATGTTACACAGAAAAAGGACTTACGTACACAATAAACACTGCTCTCAGTTATACCAGTGTGCTGGTTTCAGGCAGGAACAAGGTCCTCTTGGTCCTGTACCAACCACAGTGTTGTCGGTTGGCCCAGAGAGTGTTTCATCCCATGGTACATCAGGCTGAGGGCACATGCACAGTTCTGAGGCCAGAAGTGACCTGGGAGGGGGTCATTTAGGCTTTGGGCTAGCTTGATAGCTAGGTCGTTAGCTCCTTCGTTAGCTCTTGGCACGAAGTTGTTAAAGGTGGGCGTTCTTTTGTTAGTGGGTTGGAGGGTCGATGGATTTTCTCCCTGCTCTGGGGCTCTCAGGCTTGGGACTGCTCACTGCTCTGGGCCCTGGCTGTGTGTTGGTTGGTGCATGGTGAGCTACTGTATCAGATGTTGTATTTTCTATTATTTTAACTGCTTCTTAATAGCAGTATTGTTAGCATCACTATAATTTTAATTTATATTATGAAATAGCTCTTATTTCAACTTTACGAGCTTTCCTTGTCTTTTCCTCCAACTCTTCTGCGCTAGGGGAGGGTGGGGGGAAAGTGAATGAGCAACTGTGTGGCACTTCATTGCTACGTAAGGCTAAACCATGACAATGAGATACGGAATTGTTTCATATGTAAGTAAAAGATTTGGAAACATATGCTTACTTAAGGAAGACGGCAGATTGAAAGGAAAAAAAGCCAGCCACAGTTTGCCAAGAAGTTAATCAAAATACACATGCCAATGCCAATCACCCTCAACAGTAGTGCTGTCCTGTGGTGTAATAACCGTTGTCTGTCGACACGTTAATCTCTCTCCTTTTTAGAATTTTAGTCAACTTTTTATTTTGTAATAGGCGAGTCTAGGAAAGTGATTAGCTAAATTTCATCTTGCAACATTTTTGCGCAATGTGATAAACTAAAGAATCAGAAGCTGAAAAAAAGGAAAAGCTCTAATTCCTGTCAAAACTCTGTATTGTTATGTGCCTTGCAAGACAGAAAATTAATTACAATAGAAACAATAGAAGAAGAAAACTCATACTTTTCAAAGGGCAATTAGTAATATTATAGAATGACAAAGTTTAGCAGTCCTTTGTGTGCAGTATCCAGGTCCTAAAAATGTCGCTTACTAAACGGAAAGCTGAAAATAGTACCAACTTCAGGAATTTAAATTGTTTCTTTAGAAAATGGAACACACTTAATTCCTAACATAGGTTATTGCTCATAAATTAAGAACATTACTATTGCAATTACAAAAAAATTGAATTCTCAAAAATAAAACTTCAGAAAATTGTATATAGTTTAGGAAGAGAAGGAAGGCAAAACTAATCAACATAGGAGAAATACTTGAAGAATTACTGGCACTTTTCTTATTTGTGCCGCTCCATTAAAAGTGATGCAGAACAGTCTTATTATTTCTTATCCAAGTGAATGAAATTATTAAAATAATAGTTTTATTCTGTTTTTACCTTTGCAAATGGTAAACAGTCTTTATCTGCTTCTTTGTCTTTTACTTCAAAGTCATAAAGTGCTTTGCACTGAGGCGGAGGCTGAGGTAAAGGTTTAATAATCTGAACAAAATTGGTAGGAAAAAAGCCATGGATGCCATTGACTTCTCCATGATACCAATTTTCATCCACCTGTCGACGCAGAATGATGATGTCTCCTTTACTGAATTTAAGATCTCCAGGTTCTTTTCCCTCGTAGTTATACAATGCTTTGGCACATGGTAACTGAGGTACACCCTAAAGAACCCCAAAAGAAATCACTACGATTAGTTAAGTATTACTAAATAGAATTTATATTACATTCTTTGAGAGATTAGGAAAGAAGCAGTACAAAATTGCAACAAAAAATTATACATAATATTTTTTTTGCAATTATTTTACCCAAACGTGTAGGAAGAGCTTCAGTCCAATACAGCCTGAACATCCCCCTAAATTTCATTATGATTTGCAGTAATGCTGCAACATTGCCAGATGACAGACAAAACCACCATAATACTTTAAACTTCACATAATAATTGACTAAGCTTAAACATTTAAAAACAAACAAACCCCAAGAAAACAAACAAACAAAAAACCAGCAACAGCAAAAAAACCCCCACACCACTGGAAAGTCTCCTGACTGCTTGACGAATCTGACAGAAAAATGCTGCAAGAAAATACAGCACTAGAATAACAAATTTGCTGTAAGACCTTGAAGGCATGGTTTCTGCCCGATTTTCTTAGTATTTTCCTCACCTTATTTATTGCACAGGCACAGAATGCTAAAGATGAGGACACAAGCGAGGTAATTTCCAGCTTAAAACAACAAATCTCACTTTATTAACGTTGGAACACTCTTAATTTCATGATTTATTTAAAATCATAGCTAAAAAGCATCACTGTAACAAAAAATGAAGGTGTATATCCTTGGGTTTTCTTCACTTGGTTCCTCCGTATCACTGAAAACTGTAGGTCACTGGTGCTGCTCTTAAACGCACGTCAGAAGGATTACAATATAGTAAGTACAGTGTCATCCGCCCTTCTCTGCACCGCAGGTGATGTCTGATGCCTGTGCCTCCACATTCTGCAGAAGTGAGCCACGAAACCCTCCAGCTCTAGCTGCTGCCTTTAAAACTCTGTTCTCTCCAACTTCAAACACCTAAAGGAGAGTTTGCCTCCTTAATGCTGCAACCAGCAGTTACCTGCACTACTAGCACAGTCTTTCCAAAGCGAAGACAACACTTCAGCCAACCAGAGCACAGTATTTCACACCTTTCATGCTGTCCCTTAGGGAAACCGCAGATTATAAATGGAATTCACCGGTGGAGACATGATTTTCCACATCTACCCCCACAGTACAGCTCTCCTCTCAAGTCTTCTCCCAGCTGCAACTGTAAACTGTAGTTACCTCTCAAGAGGTACACACACAACGCAAGGACGCTCTCAGAAGGAATGACCACTTTAGGTCTGTCTCACTGGTCAGAGGACAGAGTGCTTGATAATTTATTTCACACAACATCTCAAATTTCGCCTTTCAGTATATTCCAATTTGTCTGGGCATCTTCAGTTTTTGTGTATGATTATATAAACAGATTAATTAATGAATTGATAGACAGTATCATGAAGATTAGCTAATTTAATAATTTTCTTTCTATACCAAATAGTCAAAGGAAAACTGTATGTATGTGTAACTATGATTTACATATGAATACCGGAAAGTCAGAGTTAATCTGTTGCATCAGGGAGGGGTGCTAAAACTATTGTTATAGCAGGACATGCAATTGTTCACAAAGACTGGTGATCTCCAGACTGAAGCAAACAATATTTATCTTCATGATCACACAGAGTGCAACCACCACTGGCATACTCCACATAAACCTGGATAGGGAAAAAGACTAAAACATCACCTAGAGAATTTGTGGGCCCCAACTGATTGAGGGGGAAATTCATGGCCACAATAGAAGAGTTACAAATACTGTATGTATATATATTTTTAGTCCTATGTGCTCTCTGCAGAATAAAGAGACAATGAAGGAAGCGATCAGTGTAGATGTAGCAAGAACAAGCAGAGAGAGAGAAATGGGAGGGGGGGGGGGGGGGGGGAAGCAAAAAGAAACACACCTCTACACCAGAGGAAACACTGCTTGCTTATTCATTTCCAGCCCAAATAACAAACAAACAAACACAAAAATACAATGACAGCCCTTCAGTGATTACAAGTCAAAGAATTACATGTAGAAAAAGCGCCCCAAGCAATTATGGCTACTACAAAACATACACATCTTTCTGGTACTGGAGGGAATAGCTGGACTTCTAGGAATCACCCTGTTGTCCCAGTAGAAAGCCTTCCACGGCCCTGTACTGAGGAAGAACTTTAAGATTCACTGTAAGTGTAAAATACAGTTGAAAAAACCCTATACTGTTCCAACCAAACCAAAACAAAACAGGACTGCCAGCGCAGCAGATGATGTCAAAGTGATCAAACTCATCATTTAGTCATCATTTAATTGTTAGAACTCAGTACTGCAATTATGCAGTTCATCACAAAGCCTCCCACAAACAAAACTTCACTTGAATGTACAGATATCTGCAACGGTTATCGGAAGAGAAGTGAATGCCTTTTCCTTCTGTCCCGGCGGCAAGAAGCGAGCAGGACCTGGCATGATGGACAATGCTGTTCTCAGGGGGATGGTATCGAGGGCCCTCAAGCACCATCTTCACATTCCTGCCCTCTGAACAACCTGGGATTCTGAGCTCACGGCTGGGGCCTTCCAGGCCCTCGTGGTTAGCAGCCTTAGGCAGCTTCAGCCCCCCTTCGGCCTCTCCAGCTGCCCACCAGGAGAGGAGGCCGTGAGGGTATGCCAAGCTGGAGTTCACATTTCACTCTCTGTCTCTCACTTGGCTAAACATGAAAGCAAAGCTCTGGAAGAAAAACTTTGCAGCCTTAGGTTTACAGCTGCCATTTACCCTGCCAGCTCTTTGAGAAAGCAACAACAAAAAAAGAGACAAAACCCATTTTAGGAAATTAAAATATAAACCCCAAGAAGCCTCCACACAAAATAAATCTATTAGAATTATTTCCTTAGTCCTTATGCAAAACTTTGAATTTCTAATGCTACTGCTGATATACAAATTGTTTAAATATATTTTTAGCTAAGGCATGGGTATACACACATTTCACATGCCGATTCCTTTAAAGAAAATAAAATTAATAATATATGATGACATGAAAACAAACACCTCAACAAGATATGAAAAAATGCATATGCATTCATAAGTACAAGGCTCGGGTCCCTCAGATTTCATCTCCAGATCCAGAATTTCTTCTTAGAAACCTACAGAATTCACTTAGATTTATACTTTGTCTTCAGTCACCTTATTTCGAACTTTACTCTTTTTTTTTTAATGGACAATATGCAACTGTATGCACTTTTCATGATCTTAAGCCAAGAGAAACTTATGCCCGCACAGAAACATGAACCCTGATTTCCTTTTAAAAAGGAGGTTTTGTGGTCGAAGCCCAAGTATACATCCGCTTACACTGGCATAAACCAGTGTTCATTGCATAACTTACTGCACTTGGAGAACCAGCCCAAGCTAAAGCAGCAAACTCAGTAAATCCCCTCCCAAGGAAATGAATAGAACAGATACTGGGTCATCCGCCCCTCTGTTTCCTTCCCAGCCTCCCCACCGTCGTGCTGCTGTGTCACCTTTCAAAGGAAGCAAGGCATGCATTCCCCTGTTCTCCGGCTGTGAGACTGGGATGTGGCTAGGCTTCCCTGTGAACCAGACCAATTTACCCAGAATATGCAGTTTTCAACTGTTGGAAGTTCCCAGACACCGAGTGTCTTCAAGAGGCCAGGAAGTAATCTTTTTACGGACAGAAAAAAAGATTTCTGAAACTGTCTAGGTGCACAACAAAAGCACTATCAGCCTCCAAAAACGCTGGCCTGCTCAGACACCTCAGCAGCAGTTTTTCTGCTTACCTTTCCTAAATCTCTTCTGCCTTTCCGTACAGAAAGCCTAAAACTGGAAGTGACTATCACTGTGATCCATGCTGTAAGAGCATCTTTAATAAACATCACTTATTTGCAATTCTGACAAGACAGAAAGATTACGTTTCTTCTTCTAGATTTCTGTTTTATTTCCATGCAGTTCCTAAAAGGTCACATTAACAACCAGGATATGATGCAAAACTTATACCAAAAAAGCCGGTAATTTCACAGCAACCCTAAGTACAGTTAACTCTAGTGCTATAGAGGTGTTTTTAGCAGTCCAAAGTCTTCTTTTCCCCCAAAGAACCAGTATGGTAAGAGACACTTGGTTGCCAATTAAAAGTTGCCTTTACCCAAGAAAAGGAGCTTGTTGATCGGCTGCAGCCAACTTGCTGGAAGGCAGATTTGGGTCAAGTGATTTCTTTATGCACACATTCTCCAGTAGATACAGGTATATCTGAGATTTCCTCTTCAGACTCCTGGTCATCCAAACCTTTTGAATGACAGTGTTGCTTCCGTTAATCTTACAGTTCACCCTCTTTCACACTGTGGTCTTCTTGACTCAAATCTTTAAATTGCATCCTTTTAATTACTTTTTTAAATGTGCATTTTTGCTTTCTTGCCTTCTTTGGCCTTCAACAAGCTGTCCAGACCTCCATGCAAGAATATCCCATTTTGCACCTATCATTTTTTCGCGTTTCTTTCATCTTGCTGGCTCCAGTGTCTGTTTTCAAATCTTAATTTAAAGCCATCTGATGTACCTAGTTCCATTTTCTTTGTTTCAGTCTCCTTTGTTCTTTCTGTACCTGCATTTAAATTTTCACATATTTTGAGACGCAGATGATACTACTTAACTGAAGACCTTCTTAAACTGCGTATATCAATAGATGTGTTTCACTCACGTGTTTCCTTCCTATAGAAGGAAGTATTTTCTCCCTGTTAAGCTATAGGTATACTGCTCTCACCTGAATAAATTAAATACTGTTTTGCAGAACACACAAACCTAGAGGCGCTAACATTTGAAACTATGTCTCCCTGTTTCTTTTTGTGTTCCAGAACACAAAGTGTCTCCATAATCCAAGATGAACGTTAAAAGCTGGCTGGCTCCCTGTGTTTATTTTTCTCATCTAAGAAACAATACAAACAAGATCAGATTTGCTCAAAAAAAGGCTATCTCAAGCGTTACTAATCTGTATCTGACACTAAATTGTTAACGGTATGAATCTGACATTTACTATCAGAACTATCTTGGAAGACTGCAAAGGTCGTTAGTGCAAGCGAAATGATTTCTAGTTGCAGTGCCTCTGAGGTTCCTGCTATCTAAATGATAAGAATGCAAGACATTTTTATGTCAGGAGGCTGTATCAGCTTGCCAGTATGCGGTAATAACCATAAACCCAAACCTTTGGTATCATCTGATATGAATTACTGTAGCTCTACTAAATACAACAAACCAGTATTTTTTATATGACACTTCACTAGATTAAGGAAGCGAGAAATGTTAAGGTTGGTAAGCAGATGCTTTTTCTAGTTTCTAATTATACAGTTGTACTAAAACTCATTGTTCTCAGCACACATAAAATAAAAACCCACACATCTGACTTAAAACAATAAAAAATTTGTAGTTGCTTTGAAATGCCCTATTATGGTTAGTCATAGCTTGGTACTGTTTTTGATTTTAATAAAAGTAGGAGAAAATGCGTACTGAGAGGAAACTAGCTAGCCAGGTTACCCTGATTAAAGAGATCAGGTCTGAAACCCATCTGTGTGTACCTTAACAGTGACCTATATAACAATCATCATTTTGAAGAAAGATTACATTAGGAAAAAATAGGATGCAGGATAAAAACACGATGAAGCCAACATACTTGTACTTTTGGAACAGCTGAACATCTGCAATCAGTACATATTTTAGGCTCTTGATAAGTGAAGAAATGGGATGATATTTTTAAAATGAATGACCATGAAGTTAAAATTTATTTAGTAGACCTACAAGGCTTCTCTGCTACTAGCTAACTATTAGGGAATAGGGTACATTTCCTCTAACGCTTCTGTACGATAACTAACACCAGTTCTAGCTCCAGATGTCACAGTGTGTGACACAGCATTTCCAGCTATCAGCCACCCTGTGCAGGCTGAAATGCCAAGCTCTCCTAGAGCGTTTTGCCTGACTCTTCATCAGTTACCAGCTCTTGGCAACTTGCAGAAGAACTTCACAACTCAGGCTCTACTTTGTAATTGAAGGGCAGTTTCTCTCCTCATGTAAACAATTTTTAAGTCTTCTTTTGAGGTGAACTATCAATGGTTTACTTGAAGCAGCCAGCTTATGAAGGTCCTTTCTGCTTCCTCTGCCTTACCAGCTTTTAGAAGAAAACGTTACTGCATTTTTTCTTGTCTGATGTCAAGAAATAAATATAAGGTTGTTTAATACAAGGATGAGCAACTCTCTCCCACAAAGCTGTTTTGAAATTAAAAGCTGGAATACAGGAGAATGAAATGAATTTTAAAATGCTGCCTTAAGGCCTAAACAATCAGATTAATATCAGGAAGGTTAGAAAGGGACATTTTCAAAGCTTTCCACAGGCACTCAGCCCAGTTCCTTGCTGTGCAATACCTGTGGTTTTGATAACTTTTTCCAAGCAAAAAAACCGAATGTCTTCAGAGTGCTACATTCTTAGCTTTGCTTGTCCGAAATGCAAAGTTCTCAGGGTTCTTAGGAAAATATTGAACACCTTCCACCCAAAATAACCAAACAAGTAAGTGAAAAATAGGAGAAAATAACTACATCCTGCACACTGCATGTCCCCAAATACTTGAACTGTATGCACCTGACAGGTTAAAGACTGTGCTTCTTTCTCAGGTGGCGGGGTGGCAGGTTGAGAAAGAAAGAAAAACGTGAGGAAACTGTTCTGTACCGGAAAAAACTGAGGAGGTGACTTTCAAGATAGAAAAGAGAATTTGGGTCTGTATTCCCACTGATTTCAAAAAGAAAGCCAATGCATATCAAACAAATTCATTCCAAGACTTTAAAAACCCTTCGATTGTTTACTACAAAACCCTATTACTTTGAACAAAACAGATTCTTGTAAGAATATAAACAAAATTTTCAACTCTGTACTATGAAGAGCTAAGATGTTTATATTAAATAGTTCTTTCCAGAAGCAACAATCTGCTTTAAAGATCTGCCTTTATAAGCTGTTACATCAAGCAGTGAGGATCTCCTGATCTCTATAAGCACATTGAGTTGACATGCAGTGTAAGTTCATTCAATTCCCCTTAAACTCTTCCACAAGTGTATTTTCCCAATGCATTCAGCTTTCATGCCATACCACCATAGCTTCTAAGACCAGAATACTGCATACTCCAAGAACAAGGAAAAAGAAAGACACCCACCCCTCTTGGCAAGCACGCACCTAGAGGAGCAATACATCTGTGAGGCTGGGTAGTGGGACTTAGCAATCCTACTCCAAACTGCCACTAACTACTTGTATATCCCTGTAGAAGTCTCAGTGAAGTGAGAGTTAAAAATTTACCTAGCATTACCCAGCCATATCCGATTTGTCAACATTAAAAACACTATGGACATCCAAAATTACAAAAGAAGTTCAGTAATAAGTGATTTGGAAAGTGTTTCCACTTTCTATACATAAACCTATAAAAATGCAAGAAACTACCTCACAGGTATTAACTTTATCTTTTAAAGAGGAATTTGGAAAATGGAAAATAGATGCAGAAGATTACTGATCCACTGCTGCACTTTCACTCTTCTAGCCAGCTTGAGAAAAGTGACTTATCTTTATAATCGTAAGGTAAAGATTTTTTGGGGGGGGGGAGGAAGGGAGAAGAAAAGTGAATTAGAAAAATGAAGAGAGAAAAGAATCAAACAAATTAAAAAACAATCACGTAAGATAAAGTATATGAAGGTCAAGAGCCTGTCAGACCTGGTAAACAACTTAGAAATAGTACGTCTCATGTAGTTTTCTGCAATATATATCACTAAAGCTCAGATCACAGAGTTATTCAAGTATTCAAAATACCGAATTGGTAGACAGTACTTCTGTGTTTAGCAAGACTACTCATTTCACCTAGTCACAGAGTAAATGCCTTTTGTAATTGTTCACTCCACATCCAGAAGCTGTTATGGGAAGTGTAACAACTTTCCTGTGCCAATACAGATTCTTAAATATCACTTGCTTCTTTTTCTTGTTTGTTATATGAATATAAAGTCACAAAACAGTAACTACAGAAGAGGCAAAGAACTACCTCTGAAATCTACCAAAATACAGACCACACCTGAGTGTTAAATCCTTTCCCTAAGTTCATTCTTACCTGGCTATTGTGTAGCCTTCCCTTTTTACTCTTCACATAAACTGGGAATTTGTGGAAAATAAATAAACTTTGGCATCCTTTTGCTGCTGGCCAAGTCCATACTTATCCTTCTACTACAGTGACCTGGAAGACACTCCCTCTCAAAAGCCGTACATACAATTGCTTACAGAGACAAATAATTAATTTCCAAACAATGTGTGTGCGACTCTGAGCTGGAAGTCCAGATTAAATAGAAATTTTCATGTAAACCCAGAATACTCCTCTTTCCCACTGGATTAATAGGAGGCAGCTAGAGATGCCACAGACCTTTGCACAGCCTTCCACAAACAACTACGGCATCCGTTACAATCCACAATTTGAAATCTGCAACAACTTTTATGGGGGAGTGGGGGGGGTGTGTGTGTGGTGTGAGGGGGTGTGTGTGAAAAATCCAACCAAACATCTTGCTGTAATTTTTAGAGCCAGTATGGCAGACTTACTTTACATGAGAGCCTGTAAGAATTTCTGCAGCACATGCAGTAGTTGGTGAAGATACAGGAACACAGTCAAGAGCCATCTCAGAGAAAGGAGACATCTTTCAGGGCTAAGAAACATCTTCCTTTTAATTTCTTCTTTCTTCTTTTTCTAACTACATTAACACAAACCCTCACTGCAGTACAAAGAAATACAAGGGAGTCTACATAGCCTCATAGGGTATTGCTAAGGCCTAGAGAAGATGCCATTATTAATGTGGTACACATGGTTGTGCTCTGCTGGAGAAACACTATCTGTGTTGTCTACCAGTCTTAATATGGCTAATCAGAATACAGATCTTCTCTTTCCTTTTTGCATTAAACAGAAGCCATCAATACTGGAAAAGTTCATCTATTCTACTGCCCACATTTAAAATCTTCTCACAAATCTCCACTTTATAACACCAGTTAACAAAACATATTCTATTTACTCACTTGAAAAAAAAGAAGTTGATCATCACGGTGCAGAGGACTGGGACATTTGGAGGCCCTGTCCCTTCTTCAAGGAGCTGATATTTTTAACACAAGTATCAAAAGCTGCAGAGGGTTTATCGACAATGTAAAGAGCTACCAGTAATGCACTATATTGTTCTAAAGGTTTTTACACTTTGAACATGAACGTAAACAAGCTTCCCTCACTATGATGTGAAAATGAATGTTTACTTGTTTCACCCAGCAAAGGAGAGGGAATTCCAGGTGAGAAGACAGATTGAAAAAACTTAATGAGAAAAGAGATTGCCAAGAGCAAACTCTTAGTGCGCTTTGAAGGTGAGGAGTTTGAACAGGATACAGAAGGAGCACAGCCAGGAAATTACTCTGAACAAGGGAGTGACTTGGTAAGATTACTCGTGGTGAGATCAGCATGAAGCAATGTTCCTTTAATCTCTCAAATACTTTGCCGCCAAAAATTGGGCAAAGTTGCAAATGAAGAAGTTGCTGCATTTTTTGATGAAAACCTATCAAGGCTGACAGGAGTGATTTTTTCTCTGAGAATGCTTTGCTTTCCACGGTGATCAAGTGTTAACGTATTCCCTGCCAAAACAGCGCAAGATCAAGAATTAAGATTACCCCGTCCATGACATTAAAAACAGAGTAACCACACACAGCTCTTCTATCTGAATCTGATTTTGAAAATCTGGGATAGCGTCTGACATTCCACTGCTTGCTGAGAGAGCGGGTTTAGGTTTCTTTTCCATCCCTTCCAATATGTTGTGTATGTTCAGGTGCTTGTCTTCATACAGATGGTCCGACACCATCACTGTCACACATCCTTCTCAGATATTCCCTGCAAACTCTTGTTGCCAGGATCTGGAGGGACTTTACTAAGCTTGACGTGGGACCAGTACTGTGTCCTGAAACTACCTCACTCCCTTGAAATTCTTTCGGCGTCAATTTAATTCCTTTAATATCAGCCCCTTGCCTACTGTGGAAAAAGTGCTGATTTTAGCTGTCACTGCAGTATACACAAATACATGTCTGCTGCATGCATCGAGTAAACTACAAACTCCATTTGCTATTTATTTTTACTAATCCTTTACATTTTTCATGCCTTACACCTTCCTGGAATATCTTTTTTTCCCCCCAAACATTTTTATGGTACGCTGTATGAAGCAGCTCGTTGGCCTTTTGAAAAGGCAACTAATCCTGGCTGAAATTATGCTTTTTCTCCCTCCCCAAAGATAAATGTTCCTGTATGCTCTTCATTATAACAAAAGAGCTGAGCGAGGCAGAAGAATGCTATGCTAACATTTATCTCTTTGAGCAGCGACAAGCTGGAGTTTGCACCTCCCGGTTATTTCAGCCAGGCTATAAAAGTAGACAAACAGCCTGGTGCAAATGAGCCTTCTGCTCAGCGCAGTCCTGCTACAACAGGCTTGAACTCATAATGCCTACAGAGCCATAAGCCTCACGTTTCATACTGCGGAAATGAATACATTTAAGCATAAACGTATTTGTGTAGAAAACAAAACTGATCCACATCTTGAGTTTAATCAGGTCTGAATCGGTATGTAGACATTTCCTAGCCATATCTTGCATCACCACATTCCCCCCTCTGCTGTCAATGTACCTTTACAAGCCCTTCCCATCAGCCTCCATAACCTCCCCAGCCCCTGTTCCGCCTGAGCTTTGCCTCTCTTAATCCCATATCTACATGCCCAGTGTTTCTAAATGCCTCCAGCACCATCCATCCCCACTTCCACCTTCCCTAGGCTTCCTTTCTGCAAGGAAATTCCGTGAGGAGCTCCCCACTCCGCCAGCCTGGCCTTCCAGCAAGCCCATCCCACCATCCCCCACCTCCAGCTGCCCTTGCCCCTGAAGATGAACTGGCTCTCCTGCAGCCCAACATTACTCTGCTCCTTAACCGGCAAGCATATTTCCAGCAATATGTGAACGTAAAGCAGTGCAGAAAGCCATATTCCACCTGTCTGTGTTAAATAGCCCGTTACTGCATTAAGAGTTGCCACCGCTTTTAGGTGGGAGCAAGGTGTTACTTGCTGAAATTATTCCAAGTTTTCTCCCAGGCTGCCCAGCTCTGGACTGTCCTTCACTGTACAAGAGTGCTTAATTTTTGAAAAAACTATCAGCTCAAATAAAGAAAAATCTCTCATTATTGCAATTCCACCATGAGAGAGGCAGGGAGAGTTGCATGAGGAATACACAAAGCAGAACTGGTTATTTCAGGATAGACAGCAAAGAAGTTGCCCTTCTGCTTTCAAGCGCAGCTGTTTATCAGAGATTTGTTTTGGTTTTAAGCGTGACAGGTAAACAGAGGTTAGGAACGCTGGGCAATAAGAGGCTTACATCAAAAGCATAACCTCTTGACCCCTCAGTATTTTGCCACAGAGAAACTACTGGGACTTAGGTCCAGGGAGGTCTAGCCCTAGGCACAGCAGTTCTAGTCCGAGCACACGGCTGACATGGTATTATTGGTTACACCAACCGAACAGATTTCACTGCGCCACAGAAACTAAAAGCATTTAAACTACTTAAGTAAACGGTCTTTCAGTAACGGCGTGTGCACTCACTGCGGAAAGAAGGGGAAATTTGAAAGTAACGAGTTGATCATTACTATGCTGCCAAACACCGATTAAATCTCTGCTCACACGTGACTTCATCAGGAAGTCTTCCCCTATCTTTTCTTTATTTGGGAGACACTGCCTCAAAATGGTAAGCTCTGAACATGATGTGCAGAAAGCTGCTTCTTGAAAGCAGTCTTCTAGTTCAAAATACATATCCTTTCTACTTCAAACACCAATTTAATAGCAATTCTATCCTGTTGTCACATGAGCTTTCTTAAAAGCCCTTCGTCTCTCCAAATGTAAGAGAGCTTTGTAGTTATTCTGAGAAACAACACCTGAAGTATCTCTTGGACTTGTACCACCATTTACCAGTCTCTGTACATATGATATGTATGAAAAACAAGTCTATACAAGGTTTTGGGGTGGGGTTTTTTTGTTGGTGTTTTGCAGGCTTTTTGGTGGTGGGTTTTGGGGGTTTTTTACACTCTCAAGTATTCGGAAAATTTAAGGAAGGTATTTTTTTCCATTTGTCTATGACATAAACACAAAAGAAACAATCAATTTTTTATCCCATTCAATGAAAATGACCGCTTTCTTTCCCCAGCCAAGCGGAATTATTTCTATTTTATACTATCAACTGTCTCAGATCTGCTCATAGTTTTCACTTATGTGCTCCTGCCATAAATGAAAATATATACTTCTATATAATGATTTTTATGAGGTAGCTGTACGTATGACAACATTTAATAAGTAATATATTCTTGTACATATTTTTTTTTCCATTTTGGAGCAGTCTTAAAGTATATGAACTGCACTACTTTTTGATGAAACTAAAATGCAAGAAGTGCTCCAACAGTGAGCTACTGTTCCAACATTCCCTGGAATCAGAGTAGAGTCCACTCAAAGTACTACCACTGAAAAAAATACTGGCTGTGCCCTGTTTTGATTCTATGGATCCATTCTCACTGCGGATGACTTGCCAATATACACACAGTCAAAGTTTTCCCAACAGAGAAGTTTCAGTCCACTGGTTGTACAATGTGATACATGCCAGGATCTCAATGCTCTTTGAAATAACTGTACCAGTTTTCACTCCAGTCAGATTAATCCCACAAAGTGTATGCTACAAAAGTTAAGTCCATGATATCCAGACAGCTTTTTTCCCAAACCTGTCTCCTAAGGATAGTAAAGCTGCTCAGAAAAAATCACTAACAACAAGAAGGGACTAGGTATCAGAAACTCTTTTGTAGGAGACCGTAAGCTCTTCCATGGGGCTGAGACCATGCAGTTCCTGAGCAATTTTAACTTCTCAAGCTTCAAGGAGCCTTAAAGATCCTACTGCGTAAGGACCTCCTGCCCTTGAGACTCCACAGTAAGCAATAACCACCTACTTACATTAACAGGGAATGCACAGAACAATTATGTTCCACAAATAAATTCTCAAAAAAAAAAAAACCTTACACAAAGTACAACTTTCTCGTTTAGATAAAAAGTATTTTAATTACGTGGTTCAATCATTATTATGGGAAAGCACTGCTCTGGAGCCAAGAGTTAGGAATCAGATAGGCTAATGAGAGACTGACAGCTCTTTAATTCTCTAACTATTGATGCTACTAAACTGGTTGAGATCTATTTGGAAAGCAGAATTCAGATGTGCTGCTTCAGAGTTCTCTGATTCAGACCTCAGCAATGCCTGATGGAAGCCAACTCCTCCAGCAGAATACTCAAACTGAAACTCCACCACTTTGTTGCCTCGGTAGGACAGCCTGCACCTTAAGGCCCACCATTAATGGAGTTGGTGTTTCTCAGGTCTTGTACGAGAGTGTACCTTATTTATATAGCATCAAACTGATCAACTACTCTTAAAAAACCTTATAGTGAAACCTGAATTGCGAATAGCAACTGCATTAGCATGGCTCGCCGCTTCATAACTGTTCTATTTGGTATATTTGTGTGAGCTGGTGCTGACACAGAAATACTGGCCTGAATATATATTCATATAGGTACAAAACTTGCATGTGGTATAGTACAGTGCTGACACTGGGTCAATACACATGCCATTGTCACGCTCATTCAACTGTCCTGAAATGTATAACTCTTCAACCCACTGACGTGAGCTCAAAGCTCCAAACAAATTATCTCGGAAGCAGCAAAACCCCTGTGTTTCTCCTGACTGTCCCTGCTGCCAAGTTTTGTAGACATTCTAATTTTTCTCTTTATTCAGTCAAGTCTGTTCTCTCTTTGTAGGATGGCTGAAGTTAAGTATTTGATGCAACCCCAGACACAGCTTTGGAAAGTATAGTATAGAAATAGTGATGTATACCGTGACATGTTCTATCCAAAATTTGCTACCTTCAACAAAGCTGGCTTGTAAGTCTGTCCCTGCACTGCCTGGAAGCCTGCATTTAAGGTCTTTTCTAAAGAACCTATTAAGCCTGCGATGCAGAAAATCACTTTTTCCAGAATGGCACCAAGTTTTAAACTGAAAACACCAACAAATGAACAACTTATCCCTCACATTATGAGGTTTCCACTGGCTTACCATGCCACAACGATGTAGATGCTGCTTAAAGTACTTGTGTAACTCAGTGACTTGAGTCCATTACTTACCATCAGTGTTCTGATTTTTTAAAGCTGTAATTTGTATTAAGGACTATTCCTTCTTTCTGCCACTAGTTGTATGTGACGTTTTTTGCTAAATGTATGAATTTTTTTCAGCCTTGGGTAAGTACCCCTTTGGAATCACCAAACATATACATCAGAGATAATTGTTTATACTGAACATAATTTACTATTTTTCTAAGCAACCAATAGTTTGACTCAGACTTCATTATGACACCCCAGAATTACTGAATTCCTGGACTAGGAAATTACACTTCAATCATGTTTTATATGTTTCAATACATTCTGTAAAGTAAAAGAATCACCTGTATGTTTAGAAACTAACATTATGTTAACACAAGCTGTGCAAGACCTTCAGAATGAGACTACTGTACTGAAGAATTACAGTTTGAGACACTTCCTCCTTCACATTACATTAAGTGGCTAAGGAATAAATCATTCTTTTCTTTTTTAAGCTTTTACAATAAATTTATTTAAAGACTTGACAGCTAGTTACATATAATTTCTCTTAGCTCTCTTCTTCCTTCCAGTACTATTTAAGGTCTTCTCACATTTCCCAACAGATTAACTTTTCTTCAGTACAAAGCCACACTGCTCCTATTTCATCAAGTGTATCAGTTATGAATCCTGAAGGAGCCAGAAGCCAGACTGTAAGAATAAATACAGAGAGCCTGTGAAGGTCTAGCCCTGAATGCATTAAAAAGCCTTCCAATACAACAAGCTGGTTTTTAGAGCTATCTGCAGCTAACTCCAGTTAAAGAACTATAGTCCCAGTATTCTCTATACTGGAAGCAAACTCTGAGAAAGTATTTTGAAATCTGGGATTTGTCAAATCAGAATGGCTGCATTATTCTGGTTTCTGTGACTTTCAGGCCTCCGATTTCAGTATTTTTTTCAAAACTCTAGGCTTTACAGTTACTTAAATATACACTCTGGTGTATTCACGACTAAATTTAAAACTCTTCTAGCTGGAAAAACAAGGCCAAAAAGGTAAAGCTCCAGTTCCAAAATCTGAAAGGTAAAGTTAACTCCAACCTTGACTTTTTACTTTTCTTTAAACATGAGTTTGGAAGCCCCCGCCCCCATCCTGAATGTATGGAGGTGCTAGTAACGAAGGCTCAAGCAGTCTTTAACATTATTTATGAGACCTCCAGCACAAGAAAGAAACACGCAAACCACATACCGCCACATACCAGGCAACTGAAATTCTCCACATTAATAGAGTTGACTGAAATTTTCTCCAGATCCCTTAATGGTCTCTATATAATTTAGGAAGGAACAACTTTTTGTGATAATGATCATAACAGGAATCCTTATTCACTAAAATAGTGAAACTTTCCACATCAAACTACTGTTTTCAGTTCCCTCGATTCAACTTGCAGACTTTGCATTTAGATTCCTTTCTCAGTCTGCAAAAAACCAGAAGCTGTGGATTTTCTATTTAAACACTGCTTAAGATGGAAATGCAAGGCTACTGCAGCTCTTTTTTCAAAATACCAAATAAAATACAAAGAAACAGAATAATTTTTTAATAGTATGTTGATTAGCTATAATAAATTCTTGACAATGTTAAAAAAATAAGAATATATAAGGTCTGTATAGAATCAAACTAAAGTTCTACGGCATGCCTTCACTTCTTATCTATAGGTTTTTGGGAACCCAGGTCCCTCATGGTACAGTGTCAGGGCACTTTCCGTGTAACATGTCTCCATTTTGGTTAGGCATTAGCATGATCATCCTGCAGTACAAACAAAATTTTACCACTCGGGGAAAAAAAAAGATAAAATATTATGATATCACACTGCTTTCAAGTACTCTGCTGTGTTGTGTGCATACATTTCTGCCTAAAGGAAATCAAACCGATTATCTCATTATTCAAGTGTTCACGTTTAATTTCCTTACAGTTTTTAAGTCTACATTAGCAACTTATATTTATTTTAAGCTTCCAAATGAACAGTAAATACATTGAAAAAAAAAAAGCGCTCTACATAAAAATGGCCAACTTTGGCAAAATAGTGCCTCCAGTGATCCTTGCATCACACAGTTTCTGTGCTTCCCAAACTTTCAGCAGGGACTGCTAAATAGATGTGCCTATTCGTTTTTGCAGCACTGTAGTGCTCAACAGGTTAGTTACTAAGTTTAACAGCTGGCTTTTCCAATTAAATCTCGGAATTCAGTTAAATTGTTTTGTTTGGGTAAACACAGCACTGGCTTAAATGGCCTCTGCAAATACACCATAAACTAGTTACAAGCAAGAGCTTCTCCAGGTGTGTAAAGCGTAGTACAGTTTGGTTTCCCAAATTCTCTTTGCAGCTGATGAAAGCTTGGGTGTGAAATGTTATTTAAATACAAGAGATGATCAAATAGTATTCCTCAGCAATACAATATACATCTGTAACACTGCCACTAAAATTAGCTATACACAAGCCTGCTCTGCAAATTCAATGCGAGTCTTTGAACACTGTACAGAGGAGCTTAGCAAAAACGTACCTGAAGGAACTGTATTTTAGTAATCAGCATTGTCATCATTACAAATCGGCATGTATTTCAAAAGTGTGTCATTGACTTTTTTAAAATATTGAAGACAAGAAGAATAAAAGCCACGCGTACTTTGGAAACTTGTTCTAAACAATAATTGTTATTGATAACATCTGCTCAAAACATGAGCTAGAATATAAACCTTAACCATGCGGATGAAATTTCCAAGATCCGATCATGACTTCATGAAAAAAAACCAATTTGGGTGAAATGTTCCATGTCTGCTGTGGAGCCAAAGGCAATTTTTAGCTTGGTTACATCTGAAAAGGAATCCCTGCAGGCTTGGCCAGCTCCACTCCTCTCTCTATCAAGCTGCATTAAAACAAGCAGGCACACAAAAAGGCAGAGTGCCACATCAGTGCCATCCTCCGCTCAGTTCTCTGTGGCTGCTCACTGAGGATGTGTGTAATTTCACACCAGCTACACACATCCCTACCAGTGTGGCTGGTAGGGGAGACGAGAGCAAACCCTAACTGCTGGGGGAGCACTTAACATAGAGGACATGAAGAAGCACCACACGTCACTGTAGTGCTGGTACAGGCCTAAACCTCAGTCTGATGAAAATAAGCAACCTTCTTAAGCAGAGAGACTTCAGTTGCAATGCCTTTCGAGAAAGTTACATGTGCCCCAATTGGAGAAACAAGGTAGATGGTCTTCTACTCTCCCCCAGACAAAGGAGCAAAGGAACAAACCCAGTTTGTTCTTTTGCTTGCATTCAGTGCTTTGACTTTTGCAGCTTATGATTAGCTAGTATTCACCAAAATATTGAACAAAGACCGATCAGCCAGTAAAGGGAAAATTGCTAGAAAGCAAACATTCTGCAGGATACTAACAAGCAATTACAGCATAACCGTAGCTTCAGCAATGCCCAAACTGAGGCAATAGGATTCACCTGGTTTCCCTAAGGGAAGAAGAGACCTGTGCTCCCAGATTACCCCAGCACACACCTACTACTTCACCAACAGGCAGATCCAGCCGTGTAAGACAACCATCAAAATGCAGACTGTGGCAGCCCAGCAGCTCCCCAGGTGATGACTGATTTGCTTCCCTACAAAGGGGATAAAACACATGCCTCCTATCTTAACATGCAGCTCTCTCTCCACACAAAAATAAAGCAAGTCTCAATCTGTGAAATGTGTTACGGGTGACTATTGAGTACAAGGACTTCTGACAGGCCGCTCAGATTAGGAGACCTGACTAGCTTTCACACCCCATTCTGCGCAGTGCCAGGAGCCTCAGCACCCCTGCAGGTCAGGAAAACCTAGGAGCAACTCATTATTTAGCTAGTTCTTAGTAAGGATCAGAACTACCCACATACT
Source organism: Rhynochetos jubatus (assembly GCA_027574665.1). Lineage (NCBI taxonomy): Eukaryota > Metazoa > Chordata > Aves > Eurypygiformes > Rhynochetidae > Rhynochetos > Rhynochetos jubatus. Next base: position 27,645,168 of record CM050651.1, read on the forward strand.
TTTACACCACATGTAACAGCTCACTGTACAGTTTCTGGTACAAACCACATCATATTTACTTTAGCTTGGTATGTGTTTTCAAGCTGTATCTAAAGACACTAAATTTGTCTGTCATTCACCTGAAATCATCTACGGCTTCTTCTGAATTGTTACTTTCCATTACGCCAACGTGGCTTCAGAGTCAGGACACAGGCTTACATCCTAAAAATACCAGACAGGCTGTAATGGCTGATTCTAAAACATCATATCTTAATCATACCAATGAACTTCAAGAACAAGCACAGAAAACTCTATACTTGAAGTCTTATCTGTAAGATATACTTCTACAAGGCTTCTACAAGAATTGACTGTGTTCTCACAATCAAAACGCTTTTTTAGAGAAAGATCTCACATCAAGAGGAGGAAGGCTAAGGATCCCACTCTTTATCTTCAAGGAGGTCATAATCTATCGGGTCTTTGCCAACACAAATTATAGATTTTCAAAAAACGCGGCTGGTGTTTTGGAACACCGAATGTACGAAACTATTTGCTTTACATAACCATAGACAGATCATTCTCCCATTACGTCACCCCTAAAATGTCATTTTAATGATACTCCTTCATGCTTCACCTTGCATTAACAAAGGTTCAACTGAAAAGCCTACTGAAACTTTTTTCTCCTTAGACAAGATTTTGACACCAAGGTTAGCCCAGTAAGAACTCAAAGTTGAATTACTGAGCTTTGTTTTAGTGTATACACAAACAAAATTATGCTAGTATATATAATGGTAATATATTTTCTCTATTTTAATCTTCTTAGTTTGTATCTGTAAAACAAAGTTGTAAGAAAAATAAGTCAGAACAACTTTGAATATATTTGGACTGTATAAAATAAAACAGAATAGTTCCACCTCCCTCCAGCCAGTTTAACATGTTAATTTTTTTTTTATATATATTTACACAAACACAGAGGTCATCATAACACAAAAAGATTTGCTCGTACATCTGAATGCTGCAGTTGAGAAATGAAGTTTTGTCTTTTAATATTAGAAATTGAAAAAATATGCACTTTTTCAAGAGTGTTAAAACTCTACAAATTATTTCAAGCAGTAAGGTTCTTCCCGTGTGGTTGTTCGGTGTTTAGTAGCTGAACAATTATATTTATCTATGATTCCATCTAAGTACCTGTACTATCACTGTGACTGCAAGTACAAGTCAAACTCTCCTGCTCATGTCTTCGCTACAAGCAGTTATCCCTGGCATAGTTAATTCATTTACAGGTTAAGAGTTTTCTGCTTCTCCAGTCTTCAACCGTATCTTCTACTCTCCATAAAACTAACAGCTCTTTCTTTGAGTAAGAATAACTTCTCTTTATACCCCATCCAGACAAAACTTCCCAAAACCACAATGTAATAAAAAAAGAAACTGATGAACTTCTAAAACGGTTAGTTTAACCCTTTGCATTTTAAGGGGGCGCGTTAATCCTGCAATTTCTTTTTTTTTTTTTTTTTTTTTTTGGCAACATTTTCCAAACAAATTCTTGAAGTGATGTTCTGTTTTGTTTGGATTTTTTCTCTGGTTTTGGTTTGGTTTTTTCGTTGTTTGTTTTGGTGTTGTGTTATTTTACTATATCCAGTGATTAGTTTATTCCAGCAAAGACAACAACTCCACATCCTTAACTCTCCGAACATTAGCTGATCCCTATTGCCTTGCCAAACTAAGTGGAGCAGAGAAAGATTTGGGACAAGTAGTCTGTACTTGTTCTAACAAGGGGCCTCTGAAGAAGCTTGCCTAGCACAAGCACTCCATACCCAGACCTACACCTCCCACATCTACTGAGCAACAACCCATCTCCTCAGGGAGTTCAGCAATTCCTCTGACAAGTGACAGATTAGTCTGCTCAACTGGTCCCTTCCAGAAGCAACAAAAGCTCAGTCTGCTGTGTTTTGATCAAAGATGAAGGAGCAGTGATGCCATGAATAGAAAAAGCTTTATGCCAAAGAGCACTTCAATTTATTAAAATATTAATTTATTTTATTAAAATATTTAACAAGTAGAGAACTTAAAGCTGCACTTGAGTAAAGAAATGAAGGAAGGAAGTATGGAAAATGAAGGGACAAGAAAGTCATGCCCCGTGCCAGTTAGGAAATCCCTCCACAAAGATAATACACCGCTTTTATAGTTAAGAGGAAGGGTACTGGTAAGACACATTGCAAGACAAATTTGGATTTGAATCTAAAGACAACTTTTCTCATTAGCTTCAGAAAGCATTAGTATTTTGCCTTGGTTACAGACTTACAAACCATGCAAAGGTTTAATAATTTTCATAAACTGGACCAGCAAGATCCCAGATTTCTGACGGCCAAATCACTTGCCCAACAAGTGTCATCCCATGGAGGATCTTAGTAGCATTCCTCCTCCATGCCCTTTTTAGCAAAAGGATAAAACCAAAATACAACAGAAATCTGCAAGATGTGAGGCTTAACTTCATCCATCCAGGCAACAGTGGAAAACTAACAATCCAGAAAAAGCCCTCTCTCTGGAAACAGAGAAAAAGCGGAGTCCAGACAATGTACTTTACCTACTGGAGTCATACTGGGAGCTGAAGACAAAAAGCATTTTAGGTAAAATACAAAGCAACCCCTCCAACAATACAGAGAAGCTAGTCTCATTAGTTCATTACTGGAACCAACTTGCATGTAGACGCAAGGTGGCTCTTCCACTGTCTCACCCTTTAAAACACAACTGACGAGCATGTAATGTTACTGGCTTTTAACAAGTCCACCAAGTCAGTAAATGTGGAGCTCAGACTGCCTGCAGAACATTATCCCCCCAAATATGCACCACAATACAGTCTCTGATTCTGTTTTAACTTTCTAGATACTAGACTGCGTCATACTGTTGTCTTGTCATTAATCAGTGAGCATGAGGCTCCATGTCTGACTTGAGCAATCCAGAACAGCAAACTTTCAGTCTTCTTTACTAAGGTTTTAATTACATTGAGCACAACGAAGTCGTCATAAACATTCAAAATTGCTTCAGTGTGGTGTAACTTTCGTTTTACAGATAGAGGCAAAAAGTTAACAACCAAAAGTCCTCATTCTCTTCAGCTGACTTGTTTCATTGCTCTCTCCCTCTCTCCCCTTTCCCAAATAGAGGACACATTTGTACTTAGAGATTCATACAGTAGCTACCAGCGATAGCACCTCAAATATCACCATGATAAAATGCACACTTTTCCATGCACGGAACCACCACATACTTATGAACAGATACCGTGTTATGAGTTAGTATTTAAATTTGTTTGGTTACAAAGTCTGGAGAAAAGAAAGCCATCAGACAACCAGCACTTTAGACAGAATACCTGAAGTTCTCAGCTGGCCAACCAAGGGACCAAATAATGCTACAGCCATAGGTGATTAGGAGCTTTTTCTTTCCAAATATCCAAAACCAAAAGAGGTGAGAAGAGCAGTTTTTACCTAGAATGCTTGAGACAGTATTCTGATGAGGCCCGCACTAAGTACTACTCTCATGTCAACCTTCGTGTGGTGGTTGTCAAAGGTGAACCAGCTTTAGACTCAATCTTCTGTGACACTAGAGAGGGGCCAAAGTACTGGCTTTTGAAGGAAAAATACACAGTCCCTTCCTTGTATTTCTGGTTGGCAGCATTTTCCTGGCGCTGCCTGCCTGAGTTGACCAACTAAATTACCACTTAAATACTTTGGAGAAGGAGGAAAGGCGGCTTACAAGCAATTGTGTTTAAGTTACTTTAATCACACAAGCTTTTAGAACAAAGCATCATTTATATCCCATAGGCACATAGCAGATTACAGAATTTGTCCCTTGCTTTAAGACTTAAAACATATATTTTCTCCTGACTTAGACTTCATTTTTAATTAGCGATCTTATATAAATATACCTGGCCCAGGAGAAACTGCCTGCAATGTGCAACTTTCACTGACTTAAAAGTCTTTTTGTTCTTACTTTCTATCCTTACCTTCCCCGGACAAGATTCATTTTCTCCCTTTGGCAATCTCACTCTTTCCCTCCTCCAAATGGACTGAGCTCCATTCCCTCATGTGGGCAAGTGAGACTTGATCTAAATACGATGATTTGGCTTACAAGCCATTATGTGTACTTTCATCAGTAGAAATGCAAGTGTAACATAAACTTTAAGAACTCTAAGCACAGAGAGTTAGAAACTTTATAACTGGTACACTTCCTAGTGGTTAAAAATACAAATAGTAAAAAAAAGTGAAAGTACCCATTTCTCCCCTCATCCTCCACATCCTACTTGAAGGCAAATACTATTGAAAAACTATGCTCTGCAAATGTATGTTCAAGTATTGAATAATCAACAACATCCAGAAAACTACTGCAGATAACATTATATATTTTTTAAAAAGTCCTATTAAATGGGCCGTTTAAATTCATTATGCTAACTACTTTCCAGTTCTGACACAGTATTTTGAAGTCTGACTCACAGCTAGGACTGCAGTATTTGAGGAAGGCAAATGAAAATGGAAACGCTAATGCCCATCATCCTAGCTATTTTCTACATACTGTTTGTATGTCAGCATTTAAAAGGATCTATTAATTAGAAATCAGCCATCTCCAGATGTACAATGAGACTCCAGTTACACCCCCTTCCAAAAATGACAAATTATGTCAGGAAAGCCAAGAAAAATGAATCAGTATTTCCAGAAATGATGTTGTGCAATAGTTAATGACTATGTGGTTATAGCTTGCAAAATGCTTTTTAAAATCACAGGGGGTGATTTAAAACTGCTCGCACACACCTTTACACAATATGGCACACAACACACACAGACTCATCTTAGAAATGGCTTATTATTACCTGGGTAGTTAGCATCCCTACTATGGCAGATTTTGTGCATTTTATTATATTTCTATTCATACCAAAAAAAAAAACCACCAAACAAACCTCTCTCATTCTTCTGTCTTTTAAACCAAATAAGCAATGTAAGGCTACAGTTCAGAAATTAGCTGGTGTTACCAGAATCTAGACAGAACATCCATCCATTCCTAGGTGATAGTACTCATTCGTGTTTTGGCTCAAGCTAGTTCATTAGCGGTTTGACAGTAAAAGCAGAGCAGAAGCTTTCTGCAATAAAGACCTACTACACTATTTTAATATGAAGCATGTTTAGGATACAGTAGAAAAAGGGAGTATTTTAACATACAATTTTCCATTCCCCTCCCTCAAAACATGTAGTCGAATACATAGACAAACAAATGCACATGGTTAAAATCTAACTAAATCCCTTGGGAATAGCTTTCCATTTTTCACATGCATTAAGAGCTTTGAGCCTTGGAAGGAAACAGAATGCTGAAGGTTAAAGTTTTGTTTTCTCGGAATATCTGTTGTAGGGAATACAGGCTCTTCAGAAGATACATGCTTTTTTTGTTCGCCCTCATTTTTCCCAGCAGACAATAGCTGCTACCGTCCAGCGTTTAAATGAACTTTGCCCTGCCCTCCTACTTTGTTTCCCTTAGGAATGCCATTCATCCTTTTGTAACACACTGCAACTCATTATTGCCTTATTTTTTCCTGCTACTTTTGTTCTGGTCTCTTAAAGAGAACATGTACACTCTTTCAGTCTAAGGGGAGGGAGGTTAAAGGAAACCATTAGGACTTGGGAGAATGCTCAGAGACAAATATTCATGTTGTACTCCCATGTAATGTGAAAGAGTTTTTACCCATGAACTTACCAAAAGTAGTTAGTGACTTAGTGAACTAACTATAGACACAATGAAATACCACATTAAAATACAAAATTTAAGGATATTTTTATTTTCTCTCATTATTTCTTCATCATTGCTCCCATATCTTCATCAACATTTCATCATAGGTTCATAAGGGAAAAGAGGTTGCTCCCCGGCCCATTCCAGACCAACCTATATGTGCTCTTCTTATACTCACACCTTTCCTTAGAAACTCTGACTTTATTTAGTAGAGACATAACCCTTATCTACAGTAATAGTTCTCACAACATATTTGTACTGTTGCTATTGCTGCTCCTGATAACACTGGCACTTAAGAACAAAAGCAGACCTCCCGCTTCCGTAACACAGTGCTGCAGTCAAGCCAGCATTAGCAAGGACTGAACCTTTTTTAACAACCACTCCTCACATACACCAAGGTACAGCATGTTTCTTTGAAACAGGTTTTTTAAAACGTATCTGAAAAGAATGATTTTAACCTAAGAGTCTATAATACAAATGACCTTCAGTTTCCTCAACTACTGTACAGAAGGGCATTTTCACAGCCAGCAACACAGACTAATAAAATTTTCCTTGACCACAGTTCTTTCCCTAAGAGTAGTAGAGATATTGGTAGTACAATACAAAAACATCCAAAGATTGCAGGAGAATGGCAGCTGCAAAAGATCATAGTTTTAAACTACCCTAGATCTCCTAATCAAACCTAACTCTCAGAAATATACGGAGTGGGGATACAGAGATAAAATGTTTTGAATTTAAAAAAACCAAACCCACAACATTACATGCAAATCATTTTGTTGCAAAATCGTTGCAAAAAACTTACGGTTACAAAACTAGTACAAAGCATTATTAGACCCCGTTCACATTGACAGTTTAGTCAACCCAGTGAGAAAGGCACAGTTTTTAAAACCATTGCCAAGGAGAAAAAAAAAAAAAAAGGTTCCTAGAGGATGTGGATGAGGAGACACTGAAAAGATTAAAGACTACAAGCATCTACTGTGAACCAGCAACCCCTGAGGGAAAAATGTTTCTTCTCCTTTCCTTTTAGTTCACCCGCTATTTCTCCCCATGCCTGTGCTACGTGCTAGCAAGAAAAATGAAGTCTTTGTTTCTCCTCTTCTTTTTATAGTTGTGTGGCTACAAAAGCTCGCAGTGAAAACTGCCACTGGAAACGTTACAGCATCACATCAAACCATGAGGTACTTCTGTATCACACCACACTGCTTGCTTTGGAAAACCAGAGGCCCCTCTTATAAAAGGACAGCTGATATGTTGATCACAGTATTTCATTCTTTACCCTTTTCCTTTTCTACTTTTTTTGCAATCCCACTTAGCAGCGCAGCTGCCAGCCACCACACCAGTCATGAGCGAGAGGGTTTCACAGAACCGTGATAGCTGGTTCCTGCTCTCGAAGCATCACTGAAGTGCTCCCCCCCACCCCTCAATCCATCCCTCAATTCAGAACTTTTGCAAACAAATAGGTGGAAAGATCAGCCCAAATCATTTACAGCTTTGCCAAATGTTTCCTCACTCCTCAAACTAAAACCCTTGGCAGTTTAGCAGAGCTACTCTTGTCTGCCTTCCAGCTGCCTGCTGGGATGAGCAATATTTACCGTCTCAGTCTTCAATCAGAGGGCAACAAATCACAGCGCAAGTTAAAAGGGGACCGATTCCCATTCCGACAGGAGTATTTGAACTACTGTCTTCAGGGAAAAATTCAAATAGCCTCCTACATACTCACCAAAACTCAGCGCAAGAGTCGCTTTAATCTTTCGAATGCAACAGTTAAAAGCTCCAGACACTTCAGAGGAGCGGCAGGCTAACAGCACACATCTTCTCTACAGCCCAGCTGCTAACAGCACACAAACCTACTCTTCTGTGAGTTTTCTTTCTGGAAAACTTTTCAGCATCTTAATGCTGTAACACAACAACATCAGTCACTCTCTGAGGGCATTGTTTCACTTCAGATTAATAGGAACCAAGAGGAAAATAAAAATCCCATTTTATAATTATAGTCTTAAATTTTATGTTTGTACATGAACATTTGGGATGAGATGGGTGCAGGCCTAAATGCTTGCAAAACAGTCTAAAGGATGTGTAGGAGGTAGGTTCAGGGAGTGATTTTACCCACTCCTGCAACTAAAGACAACAGTGCGTAGCTAGTGAAAATTAAAGTTTGAGTCCTTTTTGCAGCATAGAGATGAAGGAGGACTAAATTCCTTTTAAGGAATACTGCTTTTAGAAGTTGATATGGCTCACATGCCATGATCGCCTTCAATCAAAAATAATTTTTAAAAAATAATTACAAATTCTCTTCTTCACAAGCCCATGTGTAAGGCAACATATGCACAATCCATCAGACAAACAGTAATTGTAATAATATTGAGTGTGATTTTTAGACTCAATTTTTAGACTGCAAGAACTATAGACAATTAATAGTTTTCTCCTTAAAGTATCACATCTGTTCCAACTACCTCTAGCAAAAGGCTTTTGGCTACAGGAAGGTGACAAATATTACAAAGTAAACCCATGAGAATGTCTAATCACAGAGAACTGGAAAACGATGCAACTCACTTCAGTTTGCTTTATTCCTTTAGTAAAACGGGTACTTTCTGGAAGCAAAACGCTGGGCAAAAAGAAAGTATTGTGTCAGGACATGTTACAGTAATTAACAAACAGAAACTTCAAAAAAGAACCGAAAAAGTCAACCTTCTTTAGATTTGCCTAGTACTTAGACACCAAGACTGCTTTTGAAGGAGAAGATGATAGTATGAGGCGTACAGCTGATGGACTGTACCCTTTTCCCACGTTTCGATGAAGAACTGAGAATAAATGTGAAGACAAACACCTCTTTATTTTTAAGTTACTTAATTAAAAAGTGACATTTACCTAAAAACATGTAGTCAAATATGGGGGTCATTGAAAAGGTTTTCATGGAATACAGAAATTTGTAATTTTGGAGATCTCGGGGCTTCACTCCAAATAGCAAAGAAGCTTTAAAAAGCCCACCCTCAGTTTTAAACAAAACATTGGATGTCATAGCTCACAGTTTACATTTTCTGTATAAAAATTTGCCTAGGGCAACCCAAAACATTTACTCCTAATCTTAATTTTAGATACGGTTTAGTTACTCATAACAGCATGAGATGCCAACAGTTAGAATTTAAATAAGGAGAGCAAAACCTCTGAATTGTATCAGTTGTGATTATTAGTAACGACAGGGCACAATGCTTCTTGTGCTTTCTCCGATCTCCTGAGCAAAACTTGATAGCGTCTTTAACACCAGACTCTGAAATGACGCATACGTCATTGAACACTGACCTTTAGGAATGATTATACTACAGAATTTTTACAACTAATGTGGCAATGTACATAACTGGTTATTTCAATTCCTCCTTTAACCTCCACATTACAATAACCAGCCCAAAATTGAGCACCAAGCTCTGTGGGTAAATCATGCTTATTAATGATTAATTTAAGCATAGCTGGCCTTCAGAAAAGCACCATGCGAAGGAAAAAAACCCCTATTTGTACAAATGGTAGCAAACCAGTTCAAAGAAACCTGTATATCTACCACATATCTTAGGAAACACTCATTATAAAGTTAAATCCGTACAGTTAAATTCCCAAAAAGATCAAGAAATTAACCAGGCAGAGAAGTTTGATTCTCTTCTGTTATGTATTATACCATATAGAAAACTTAATGTTGAAACTCAGGTAATCTGTGTTTTCAAATTTTTATGACTACTGTAAGGTACTATACTTAACCCACAGCATGCTCTGCAGTGATTTACTATAATTCTCATATGATTGATGAACATTTTATCGCTCTAAGCAGAGTAAATCAAAACACACATGTATCCAAGGTTTTAAAAAACATATTATAAGCTGACATGATGCAAGTAATTAAGGACTGCACATGAAAAAGTCTAAAAAGACTGTATGCTAGTTTAATTATAACTTTGAGGTAACATTCAACCTCGTATTAGTAAAGCTGTACACATACAGCTTGAAACTGAATGTATAATAGAAATACTTACACATTAATAAAATAACAATCACAAAGAAAGCACCCTACACAGTTAATCTAATTTATGCTAAAAACATCTGATTTATTGCTATAATCTACAGGGGTTTTGTAACCGACTTTGCCAAGACTTGCCTATGTTCTTTTACTCTACTTACCATTGGGAAATTTCTATTAATTCTGTTTCATCACTACAATGATTTCCATTTCAACAAGTGTGTAGATATAATCTTTAAAATTAGTACGCAACCTCAATTTCTTGTGTTACAGAGTTCAAGAGCAACATGTATCACCTGAAAAATACCCCACGATATTCTAGCATAAATACCATCAATATGCAGTACTTCCACGTTTGAGATTTCTTATCCATTATACCTACAAGGAAGACCTAAAAATGTGTGGGAAACTAAGTGTTTTGAAAGTATACAAATTACACATGATAATTTCAATAAAAGGAGAAAGAGGTAGCAGGCCTTTTTTGAATGACAGATATCCAATGCAAGACAGATCTGCCCCAACTTACTACTTTTTAAAAACCAAATTGAGCCTCAAAATACCATTAGAAAAATCATGTAAAAAAAAATAGCTCTACTTCGGTTTGCTGCTACTAGCTAGTTAGCTCATTCACTGCTTTAGCAATGCGAAATCCACTACTGCAATCAGTAATTTGTAATTTCAGTATCAAACACTTGCTTATGTAAATCTGCACTACTTTTAAGATTTGGTTTGGGTGTGATAATTTTTTTTGAGGTATTCTGCCTCATTCCAATATCTAAATGCAGCACAACATGATTTCTGTACCTGAGATTGAGGGAGGTTCAAGGTAAATAAGCAGTGAAAAAGTTTTTAGAAGAAAAAGAAATAAGGTGTTATATGATCAAGAAATAAAGACTAATTCATCCTCTCTGGAAGACATTACTACAGCACTGAAAATGTTTTCTATATTTCAGCCCGTTTTCTACTCTCCTGCTTAAGATCACTGTCCATTTGACAAGGACAACAGTAAAAATCCCCATGTGCTAGCTCATCAGCAGTCATAGCTCATAACCTGCCTGTTAGTCTAAACTGACTTTGTCCGTAACCCTCAGCAGCAAGCAGGAGTGCTAACAGTTCAAATTGCCACAGATAAACCTGTCAAAGATGTCGGATGTTCAACTTAGAAGCTGGAACTTAACAGGATCTCACAGTCTAACTACAAGGTATGATTCATTACTGCATTTTATTATTGACAGCAAACTTCATTCGTTGCTCTCAATAATAAAATGCATTAATGAACATTATCTTGATGCTCTGAATTTAGTTTCTGATTTCATTCTGCGATTTTCAGAGTTTTATAAATGCTTCCGTTCGTTCTTTCTTTCCCATAATATACAACTCCACCCAAGCCTACGAAGAGCTATGAAAACTCCACAGCTTACCTAGAATACTCTCTTGCAAGACCAATTTTACCAAACTCGCGCACCGTCATATTTTCACATGGCTGGGTTAGGAAGCAAGCTTCGCCACATGAACCTGAACGGAAAGAATACTGCTAGAATCATTCTAGAGCTGTGAAGCAAGCTCATCTCATTCAGCAAATTCAGTCGGAGTCAACTCTTTTTCCCCAAAGTAGCATGTTTATTTTGCTTTTCTTTTCAAAAGTCTGAGTCCATCAGCAAAGAAAAAAACCCGAACTGATAAACTGAAATTAAAAAAGAAGCAATAACCTGAGCTGGAAATAAACAAAACTAAGTGATACAACCGCCATGAAAGTGTTTGCTGGGTGTAGCCTTGGACAAAGACTGACTTCACTCAGCTCTCTCTTTTCATCTGCCCATGAAATAAAAAATTGTGCTTTTTTCCAATAAACAGACCAAATGATCTAATTTCATGACATAATATTTCCTGATTTGCTCCAAAAATAAACTGCATTTATTCAGCGCACACTTGAGTACTTGAGCTGACCACAGCAAAAGTAGGCTGGAAACGGTGACTCATGTATATCGGTTTCTCAAACACGGAAAGAACACAAGAAAAAAGCAGCACCATATAAAGATCCTGATCACAGTGTGTAGCACTAGAAAGGTCCCGACACTTCCGTAAAACCAAAATGTAGGAGAAAGCTGCCAATATGGTAGGAAATAGAAGAGTATAGGACAATGTATTAAGAGGTACCTTGTAAATGTAACATTGGCTGAACACGTAAATATACCAATATTCACGAATGTATGGATACACTGACTGCTAACTATAGGACCATACAAATAGTGTTGCTGTGCCTCTGCCTTCATACACACTGAAATGAAAACAACTGTCTAGTACAACCTATTATTTGTTTGAAAGAAAATAATGGGCATCAATCATACCTCTGGAAAAGGTTATTTTCACAGCTTGCTGTACTTACTGCAATGGGCAGTAAGATAAACTACTCTGATAAAGTTTAGCAGAGAAGGAAAGTTAAAACCCAAGTGAGTGGTATGTAAAACACATCTTGACTAGAGGAGACAGCGTCTTGTGAATTAGATTCCATCTAACCCTCATTGTTCAATTTGAATGTATGTACTTGATTATGGGCCTTCATCTCCCCATCTACTGGAAACAGGATCTAAATGGCCATCCAATTCATTAAATATATTTTATAAAGTATTTTGGTATCATAACATAATCTTTCTATTAAGGGCTCAGACTCAAATGGAGAATGCCATGGCAAGGAAAAAAGAAACCATGAGGAAAAAATGGTGATTGTTAAAATGCAGATACAGTCCTTCTTCCCCACAAAAACTTAGGAAGACTCACCTCCTTTGTAAAGACATACAATCTGCCATAAGTTTATCCACCAAGTGAATCGCTAACAAGAAAATAAAAGTTCTTATTTGATAATACCTTACTGTAGCTTTTCAACAGTTGTCTACACAACATCTACACCTAAAATAATTTTCAGTATCTTTACTTCATCTATACACTTACAGAAAATAAGAAATACTTACTTTGCTACTGCAGAAATTAATACTTTACTACTACTACTCGAGTCATACATTTTTACAACTCATGTTTAGGTTATGTAACAAAGACCTGAAATCTTGATGGATCCAGTGGCTCCTTCCTTATTTATACCACTTAAGACTATAATTTAACCTATTCCAGGCTCATTTATCCACATGTTAATTTATAAATGAGACCATTCCCATCAAGATGAGAGCAGCAATGTGCATAGTCAAACACTGCCACACCCCAGAAAAATTTAGGGGCAGGAACTACAGAATAGCTCATGGCTCGTGTCCTGGTAATTTCCCAAATAATTACTGAGTCAGAAACACTACTAAAAGATGCAATTTCTACAGTAGCTTGGAAACCTACGCTTTCTAGGTGTCTGACACATCAGGTTTCCTTTTATAAGAAATTTCTCCCCCACATCATTTGTAAAGCAGCAGAATAGTACCTTAGAATGCCATGAATATTTAATCTCACGTTATTTTATATCATCCAGTATTGATATTTCAAAGGTTTATTAGCAAAATAGGCTTTGAGTCAAGTTTTAATACTGAAACTAAAAGTTACTGTTGAATACACACACAGTATCTGAAAACAAATATAAGGTATCTTATAAGGTATCTTACAAAAACTAAGGTGGCAAGGTGACTCGAAGCGACTCTTGTTCACCCAGTCAGCGTGCTGACACGTCTTTCCCTTTCACCTTCAATTTGAGTTAATCAAATAGACCAATTTGCGTTTGGGAAATCTAGATTAATCTAAGTACCACCAGGCATTCATTTAAAATTTCTTTTCTTAAAACTGTGCCCTCTGAGGTCACTGAGATATTTTTTAAGAAGCAGAAAAGATACAAACAGGAAACCCAAAGCTTTAAAAATCTAACAAAAACACTTTTCTCACCATGGGTGAAGACCTGCTTAAGGCACAAGTGATTTGGTAACATCTGACCTACAATGCAGTACTCAGCCTACAATCTTTTGCTATAGCTGTTTCATGCTTTTGTGCCCAATAAAAAAAAAAAAAAAAGTACTTTTTACTACCTTATTGCCTACTGCAACTATATGGTATCAGCATTTTAGCATATTGCCACCAGCAGCACTTACTAAACTCACCACACTGAGCACTAAAGCAAATGTTATTTTTGTCTTTGAGACATTAAGGAGAGAATACCATCCCTCGTGCTGATTTGGAGACGTCTGTTACTGAGCAACACTATACACATCCGAACTTCTTGGAGCAGACACCCAGCAGCCCTAGTAGCTACCTTACTCCAGTGCATTTTCTACTGACCTTCTGGAACTGAATGAACCAAACCTTTTCCTGCCACAACCTGAACAAGAAGGTGGAGGTGCCTTACAGCTCTTTAGCTTATAGGCGGGTGGATAGTGCCCACCCTTCAGCAGGAGCAGAAGAGTCTACAGCTCCACAAACTGAGAATAAGAGATCGTGGTATTTTGAGAAGCACACAAGTAACTGAAATACTGGGGGTGGGGTGGGGGAGGGTGTTGCTGTTGTTATAAGTAACTGCCCTATTTTGGGGGCAAGGTTTTTGGTTTTATTTTGAAAATAACTTTTGAAGGCATCATCAACGTAAGCATTTAACTAAAGGAGAGGATTTCAAACTCGGAATACCAGTGGAATAGTCCTCTACCACTCAGAATTTGCTCACTCAGCTGAGGAGAGGCAGGATTTCAGATGTGCTGGTTTCCAGTGCTACCTATGGGTTATCTACTGTGGGTCCCTTTTGGAATACACTGGGAAACCTAAATCAAAGCTTAGCTAGGTGATCACAGCTGCAGCATCTAGCACCTTTATAGCCAAGGTTTTGTAAGTCTAGCAAAAGAATGTAAGAATCTAAACATAATTGGGCCAGAGAGCCAAATTTGATGTTGCCCACCCGACTGCAAGAACAGATTTCTGCAGAACAGCATGTGGGATAAATCTCTCCCTGCTGCAAAAACCTTCCTAAAATTAGTTTAGAAAAATAGCATTTAAATTAAGATCTCTCAGCAATAATTGTCATAGAAAGCACACAGAATTTTAAGGACAGCAAGTGTGGGGCAAGGCTTCCATTAATAAACTTCATCATTAAATTACTACTATTAAGTCTCTGCTCACAAAGACTCTAGTGCTTATTAACAGTTCTTTATCATTCCAGCGCCATGTTAGATTAAGAGAGAGATGAAAAGCTTACTTTAACAGTAAAAGTGCCAGAGGTTACATTTAGTTTTTGACAGTCACAGCAGTTTTGATATGCCTTGGTGGCACATGTAATTGCGGTGTTACCGTTACAAACTGAAAAAATCCAAACACTAAAAGCACACAGAGAAGAACACTGGTGGATAGGCTTAGTATGTGATGGTCTTGTCCATTCAAGGATGACTCACTTCAGAGAAGCTTCCAGCACAACTTCACTTGCAGTAGGAGTTTCTCCTAATTCTGCCACCCATGGTCTAAGTAACATCTGAAGCACAGTAATGATTAAGCTAGACTCCAGTATTTTGGGTTGCCCGCAGCCAAGAACAGCCTGGGTCATACACTGGTAATAACCTTGGCAGCACACTCTGCTTCTGTCACTGCCAATACTCATGAAACACAACTCGACACAAGCAGTTTCTTAGAAACTTGGTGTTAATGCTGCCTGGTTGGAACTATCTGTAATGCTTGTACTAATTCCTAAATAGATTAGACCACAGAGTGCCAAGCCAGCCCAGCAGCCCTTTCTGCACACGCTCTGCTGGGTGACCACATTTCTAAATTCAGAATTACGTTAAATGAATGACATCAACACACACTGCAACAAAACTACGAATTTAAGAATTGTTATAGCCATGATAAGGTAACCGTCACTGAAGAACCTTGAATACAAAAGAGATTAAAAAAATAAAGTCAAGCGATACATAAAAGTAATTTACATAAATGAAAAAATAATCAAGTGATACATAAAAAGTAGTTGTATTAAAAAAGGTAATTTGTAAAATACACATAAAAGTC
This sequence comes from Rhynochetos jubatus, assembly GCA_027574665.1. Taxonomy (NCBI): domain Eukaryota; kingdom Metazoa; phylum Chordata; class Aves; order Eurypygiformes; family Rhynochetidae; genus Rhynochetos; species Rhynochetos jubatus. The sequence goes on from CM050651.1 coordinate 27,660,883, forward strand.
CCAGTTTTGCTTTTTATTTCAAATCCTGCACACAGTAAATGAATGTGGAAAGAGGACAAAGGGATGATTTCTACGCACCAGCAGTTTAGCTTTCTAGTGCCAACATTTTATACAGCACATTACAGTCGCTTTTATGCCCTCATCTGCATGCATCAAGTAGAACAGCTAAGCCTTCATCTAGAGCCGTAACATGAGTACACACTTGTACTGCTCAATACTACATTTGTACAGCCTCAGCTGTCCTCTCTCCTTGGAGGCAGAAGATTGCGGAAGAAGATACTGCTATTTCAAAAAAGAAAACAAAGGAGTATTACATTGCTCGGTGATGCGTTTTAAATACAGATTCACTACTCCGGTTTTCAAACGCTGTGTGCCGTATAACATAAAGCACACAAAATTTACCGGTTTTTTCTCCCACCTAGAAAGAACATACCTGACACTTATTTCTTATTAAAAGAAGACCACTGAACGGAAAAAGTGAGAGCTTTGACATGATGTTCAAGGCCGTATGGAAAACTGAAGTCCACATACATCTCAATGCAATTTCATAGAATCATTTAGGTTGGAAAGGACCTTTAAGATCATTGAGTCCAATGTGCTTGTTACTGTTATTTTTAAGGGAATAACATTACACTGAAATTACTGTTTTTGTTATTTTTCCTTCAAATTCAGGAACAAATATATAATCCCCACCAGATCATAGAGATATAGCTAACCTGAAATGTAATATTCAAAGTTATGTATGCTTTTAAAGCTGTCTTTTTAGAAGCTATTTAACTTGGGAAAAAACCCTTAATTTATACTTTGATAAACACTCATGTCTTTCAAAACAATAGTGCTCTAACATCTAAAAGGTTATTCCAAGAGATACTATTTTCTCATTAAAACTGAAGCCAAATTGTTTTGTCCTGAATTAATGTCATCTTTACATTACAGAGGAAATTGAGAAGAGAAATATCACAGCTAGGCAAACACAAACAACAAACACTCTGCTCCCCATCTGATAGTCAAAAAATACAGGAAAACCACACTTCAAGCCACACTCGATTTTGCACCTTCTAGACAAAATATACAATCAGAATTATTTTATCTCACCAAATAATTCACCGGACACGAACAAGGAGATTTTAAAAAAAAAGGTGCTAGTCCCATAAAAAGTTTCATTAGTACCTGCAATACCTGATCCAACATGACATGAGATCCAAGCACCGAACCACAGATGTCTTGGCATTCCCCTTAACCTCTGCTAAAGCACTGAAAGGGGCAGCCAAACAATTCTCTGGCCCCGTGACCCAAGCACTCACCTGGGACACGGGTAGCTCGGTTTTCATTGTTTTAACAGTGGATATTTTGTTTTCATATAAAAAATAGTTTAGAAAGGGGGGCCAAAATCTACATGATTAAGCCACTATGATCACCAGTACCAATCCTCACGGTATATTAAATGCTGAACCCAAGGCTGAATTACCTTAATTAAGGTGATTCATTTAAGGCAGAGTTAATGCATATTGACAAACAACAGAAAAAACATGGGACTCCTGCATCCAATGCTTTTTTCCAGCATATTTTGAAAATTTTGTGTGCAAAGACATATAAAAAGCATAGAGAAAAATCCAAAGAATTTGTTAGCCCTTGATTTGAAAGGTTAGCCAACATCCTTAGGTCCTTGCTGGCTTATCTCCTTTAGAAAGACAAAATGAGGATTCAAAATTGTATTTACCAAGAACATTCATAAAATCATGATTCTCCAAAGATAACATGACCAAGAAACAACACTCACATACTCTGCAATTGTCAGTGCTACCAGCAAGCTACTCCTGTGCTCTCTGGAGTGTTGTCTGTTGCCTTGTTGGTTCATGCACAGCTCAGCTTCTCTTTTTCCTTCTTTTTAACCCTCTCTCAGAAAATCACGTTTTCTTCAGGCACTAACCAATGACCCAGCTCTGGTATTTACAGTCAAATTTATCAGTTCTCATAGGGTAGTGTCTCCTGTTCCAGGTTTATTATGCTCATTAGTGCCTTTAGCAGCAGCTTCTATTGCTTCAGCTACCACAGGAACACTAAGACCAGTATCCCTCTAATGAAGGGTATCTACTGCACATTGATTTTTACCAGATCTGTTTTCCTGGAAGCCATTAACACTTTTCTGTATTCCATCAGAATATTTTCTAATGTATATTTTAATAGCAAAGTTCAAAACTGCAATTTTATTTCTATAGCTACAAGACCTAGAAAAGTATAAACACAGTGAGTGTTTACATAAGACCATTTTGGACAGATTTCTTCTATTAAACTTAATATGATGAATAGAAGAAAGAATCTGCAAAGAGTGTTTTTTCCAAAGCACAGCACAAATCAAATGCTATTTCATCCACTAAGTACTGCTACTAAGACATAGATTCATTTACGCTCAGAAAAATCAACCACCTGCTCCAAAACCAAAGCACAGTTCGGCAAACAATGGTATATTCAGTGCAGCCTTCAGTAACTGCAGTCTGCACCCCAAACCAGAGCTCTCCTGCACTGCCAAAGCCCCTGCCACTCGAACTCTGTTCAATCAGGTTTGGTTTGCCTCTGTACAAAGCAATGGGTTTCCCCTAAGTCAGAGAGCCACATTCTACCAGAAGTTTAATTGACTCTACCTCTTTCCCCAAAATGAAACACACGGAAAGAATGTGAATCTGGGGTTTTAAACACCTTCGTGCACTCAAACCAAGGAAGCTAGTAGATAACCTGATTTTGGCTTATCTGAAATCTTACAAATTCCTACTAATGTTCCAGCTTTGAGAACCAGCGGTACTTGACTTCTCAAGAATTAGATGCTGTTTCTCCGAAGATGTGGGGTTTTTAACCTTACACTGTAAATAGCAGTTAGCAGAGAGAGACATGATTTCCTTAACGAGACTGCAGTCAACATCCAAACCTGAGGGTGAGGTTATCTAAGCACGAAGAGGATTTCTCCAGCATTTTAAGGTATCTTACGCAAACAAAACTTCAGAATTCCTGAAGGCAACTATTTAACGTTTGCTTTCATCAAATATGCTGTGATTACTGCCTAGTGGGCTACAAGCTTTCTCACGCTATAAGACATGTCTAATTACAGTGTCCAAGTTAGTGCTTCTGTTTGATTCAGATAAACTACCCTGAACTTCAATCTGGCTGTGAGCCTGGGCTTCAACCTGCACCATGAAGCTGCACTGAAATCGCCCGGTAAACAGATGAAAAATTTTACTCACATGGATTTCTTCCGAGGACTGTGCCTTTCAGTATTATAAATCTGCACCCTTCCATTACTGCAAGTACAAAACTGCCGCTTAAATAATTTTATTTCTTCTTTTTTAACCTCTCAGTGAACTGAGAAGTGCGCTCCAGTCAAAACCACACATCCACTTGTCAACAACAGCCTACAAAGAGTGACAAGCAAGGGCCTACACTTCACCAATCAATCTCATTAACTGCTGTAACATCAAAAAATAAGGAATTGCGTAGTATTACCCGACTGCATGTGCACTGCAAACATTTCAAAAGCTATCAAGTATGCCATGCTCCATGAAATTTTACTCAGAGAATATTTTTTAAATGGCATCTGAGTTTGCATGTAGAATTCTGTGACTGCTGCAAGAAAAAAAGGGCACAAAAACTTCTTGACAGTTGTGCTGCTTTAACTCACACACCCTTTTTTCTTGGATAACTGTGATGGTGCATTTCTTCCCCTCTCAGCTCCTGGACAGCTTTATGGCCTTAGAGTTTCCCATCAAACCTTGGCCATTGTGCAGGGAGTTTGGTGGTGAAGCGCCCCTTATCACTCCAAAACACTCTTGCACTGCCAAGGCGGGGAATGGCCGTACTAGGGGTCAGTTGCCTGGTTACAGTGGGGGGTGAGAGTGAAATAATTCATCCCCTGCCAGCCTTGAACCTTATCGCAGTCTGGGTAGATCGGTACCAGCTGGGAATTCCTATGACTGCCTGCCCCAGTTAAGGCTAGGATGTACAATTATTTATGACTGAAGCAAATTATCTTGCGACCCTATAAACAATGGTTCCAAGGATGATCCCTCTGAGCTCTCCTGGACGGCAGTGGGCAGCGCCCAGCATCTCCCTCAGAGTGGGACGCCTCTCAGAGTTCGCAAACTCTCAAGTTTGTGAAATCAGAGAACGGTTGACACAAACTGGGCTGAAAAACCTCCTCGAGGCTCAACTCTGTGCCTGTTGAGAGATGCACTGACATCCTATGGGAACATTTTCACTGAACTCAAGGGGAAATATTACCTGGTACTTTTATATACATCTATGTGTATCTATCTCTATTTCTGTATCTGTCTGTGTGAGTGTATGCACGCAACTTCATGTTGATAACTTTGTTAAGTCTTTGATGAAGTTACTGTATTGATTTGTTGAGAGTTAAGTGCTGCGAGGGAATGCTATAATCTAATTGTGTGATAGATGTGATTAGTGTTAAGGAATTTTGAATTGTTGCTGTCCCAAAGTTTCACACCAAGCACAAAACTCCACACACTGTGATCCTTTCCCTAATTCCTTAGGCATAATCCGTTGACCAGGTCTGGGATTCAGTCGTATCTAGACGTCTTTTGAGGAGTTCAGAGAGAAAGGGGGTCCACTCTGAGCCTCGTGAAGGAAGGGGAGGAATTTCCTTGCCCCTTTTCCCTAGTTCAAATCACAACAATCCAATCCTGACAGGATTTCCCTGACTAAATAATTATTAATTCATGTGTATTTTAACTTGTTGCTAATTTGATTTTGCCTTTGTGTGCTTTTCCATGCCAAATGAGCAGTAGAGGGGACCTTGCCACCGAATTCTGTTAAGTCACGCTTCTCACAAATTCATAATAAAAATAATAGCTCTTCCTCTAATATTTGTGACACTGATCTTTTTCAGTGGCCTCGACCACTCAGCAGAGCCTCCCTTTGGTGACAATATCTTCAGTGCAAACTCAGAAAATCTGTAATAAGAGTATTGATAGGGAGACTTTATTTTTTGTTTTTACAGCATAATACTTTTGTAGAATAACCAGTTCCTCTTCTGTGCCTTTTAAAATCACTTTTGATCTCTTTTATACTGTTCCTTTTAAAGGTAGGGAGCTGGTAACATAAGAAACAGGGAAGCATAAACATCACCTCCCTATTGCAAGCTACACAATTCTGCCTTGAATATATGAAAAAGTATGATTTCCTAAGTGATGAACATATACCCACAGCAGGAACTGAAGTTACAAATAAGCTTCCATTGACCCTAAGGTTTCTTTCTGGGTTCAGAGATTTCACTATGAGAAGATAAACATTTCTTGAAACTGTAAACTGCTTTGGGAATCTGTTTCCACTAGCTATTCTTTCTCCACTGAAAAAATGATTCCACTTATTAGTGAAAGGAAAGATAAACAAAAATCTCCCTGACTGAACAAAAATTACATATTTTGAAAGTGTTATTCTATAAAGATACTTCTTTTAAGCATATTACAGAAAGGTGAGCTGCTCCAAGGGGGTTGCTCCAAAACATACTTAAAACATTCCATTATTTTGCTTGGAGAGCCTGCCCCACACAATTCTTTTTTCTCATCTGTCAAGACTAAATTCAAAAGAATAGGATGCAATATTGTAGCCATGCTCTGTAATGACAGCGGGATGTTTACATCCTTATTTTTAGCTATTGCTAACTGAAGGAGTACACAAAAAACTGAGGAAACATGGAAGCAGGGTGAAAGAAAACGGTACCATTATCAGATAGTCACAGATGCTCTTTTTTTTTTTCTTCCTTCATTGAGAATCTTTTCTGACTTCCAAGCAATTCCTAGGACACTAGCACACCTTCTCCTATAATCTTTTTGATTTCATTGAGCAGAAGATTTAAATTTGTAGCTTTATTTGTTCTCTAAGAACTGAGAGAATAGTTTATTGGTAATAAAACTGACATTTTTAGAATCCTGTGAAGAATCTCAGTGCTTGAGAGAGATGCCAGAAATAACCCTCAGCCTTCGCAAGAAGTTCTTCAACCATTTTGAAACTGAAATATTCTACATGCCACACAGTCCACGCCACTATTGCAAAATAATGAATGCAAAATAAAATACACAGTATTTTGAAATTAAAATACACACAGATTGAAGGAATATAGATGGCATGTGAGTCAACAGTTAATTCTTGTTGTTCTCAGCTCTTGCCTTGCCAACTCCTCCATATCAACTTTTCTATTTTGATGCTCTCCAAAATATTCTTCAAACATCAAGCTACCTCTTCAACTTGTTCCTTCTGCACCTCCTCCTCATCAGCTCTCCAGTGCAATTCCAGTGCACACAGACTCATTTGCTCTATCTGATTTCCTTCTCTGTCATTTCTTTATCCAATCTGCCTAGTGCTATGTTCCAGATCTAGTATACTATAGTAGATACAGAAACTGCTATATGCAGCCTGCAGAGGTGGCCAGTACCACCTTGTCTGTATGTGCTGGGTTTAGTCAGGAGAGAGTCAACTCTCTTCACAGTGGCTGGTATGAAGCTCTGTTTCTGGATTTACCCTGAGAAAAGTACTGATAAGGTGTCTTTTTAGCTGGTGCTGGGGGGTGCCTGCACCAAATTCAAGGTCTTTCTCAGCTTCTGATACTGCAGCTGCGTTCACAGATTTCTTGCTACAGGCAGTGTAGGGGACACACGTTCAGACAGCCAACCCAAACTGACTGAAGGAGTATTTCATTCCATAACAAAATGCTAGATATGTAGGTGGTGTGTTCGGGGGCCGTAACACTTTCACTTTCTTACAGTTGTTAACACTAACTCCTTTGTTAGCTGCTTTGCTAACTCCTGTGCTGGCTCATTCGGGAGTGAGTTGGTGGTCTCTTAGTTTTCCTGGTCATCCTGTGGCTGACAGGGTTTGCTTGGACTCTGCTGCGATCGCTCTCGGGCTGAGGCTCTCGGGCTCTCTGGCTCTGACTCTCACTGCTCAGGACCTGGTTGTGCATCAGTCAGCAGGTGGTGAGCAACTGCATCATGTTTTATTTTCACAGATGCACAGGGTGGAAGGGGTTGAAGGGACCTCTAGAGATCATCCAGTCCAACCCCCCTGCCAGGGCAGGATCCCCTAGAGCAGATCACACAGGAACAAGTCCAGGCGGCTTTGGAAGGTCTCCAGGGAAGGAGACTCCCCCCCAATCTGGGCAGCCTGTCCCAGGGCTCTGGCACCCTCACAGGGAAGAAGGGCTTCCTCACGTTCAGGCTGAGCCTCCTGTAATTTTAATTACTTATTATATATATATGAATATATACAAATACTACTAATACATTATTTATATTCAATTAGTATATTTTTTTATCTCAATTTTATGAGCTTCCTTGGCTTTTTGCTCTGATCCTCCCCCTCTACTGGAGGAAGAGGAGGGGAGCAGTGAAAGCGGCTTCATGGTATTTTGCTGGCCAGAGCTAAACTATGATGTTGTATTAATGTTTTTAAAATTCTGGTTTGCAGACTACTGACTGCCTGAAATACTTTCAAAGATAGCTTCTGAAACAACCAAGCTGTTATTTTTATTAAGCCTGTTATGTATTTAAAATTCAACCTAATTTTCTTGGGCTGTAAACCAGGAATGAATACATTGATAAAAAAAAAAAAATCCTTTATTTCCTCCCAGTCAAAACAATGTGATAGTCCTTTCAATTTTTTCTTCTAATTATAGGTACTGTGGTAGTGTGGCTTATACTCAGTGGAAGTTAGGATCAGCATTTCTCAACCTTTCAAAATTCAGTGTGGACTATTTCTTCTGAAAAATTATTTATTCATCTACTTCTTGACTATCCCTGCACTGCTTAGACTGACAGCCTAAGAGGATTACAGAACCTGGTAGCAAGGCTGAAGGCTTGTTAACTTAATAGGGCTGTGGATTTAAAACTGTTAAATTAAACAGGTTTTGAAGATGGCTTAACGGTGCTAGCGTGGGTAAGATTTAAGAGTCTCCTCTCAAATCTTTACCTAGCTCATGAAAAAGACGACCGTGTGAGACAGTAGGGCACTGGCATACATGGACAAGGGAAGGTCCATGGGGCATTTTTATTTTAGCAAGCTCTCTGCTTCAGAATAAAGGCTTCATCTTTACTCAGAGGCATATTACCACAGCACACTGCATTCATCTTTACTGGGTTTATTTAAAATAAGCTTCTAGAACAGCTATGCCCTGTATATGCCAACTCAGACTGTCATCTGATTATCTTTGAATACTCTTCATCTTAAAACTTTTTCATCAGTCAGGGGTGCCTCATTCTTCTCCAATTCTTTATACAAATAAAATGCAGACTACATTATAATGAATTGAAGCTAGCATGCTAATAAAGAATAACTGAAGAGACTTGGTCCAAATTATTCAGCACTGATCCTCTCAGTCCTTTGTGCAAGCCCTTTTTCTTGAGTTCAGCAGCTGAAAAACTGGTCAGAGTGAGTACTTTCGTCTTTAACCAGAGCTTTTCAAAAGCTTGTCTTGTAAAACTGTGGTTCACAGAAGATACAACAGTGCTTCAGTTCTTTAAAAAGCTTTCAAACTTTCCAAGTATACGTGTACATTAAGTGCTGAGAAGAGGCAGTCAAGAGAAGTAATATGCACGTCTTTTATGAAAAGGAGAGCAAAGTTACCTTGCCTTATTGCAACACTACTGCCATGAAACAAAACCAGTTTTATTACCAAATGAACACTACAGACTGAGGAGTACTTCACGTGTTATGAAGTCCAAGAAGACACTGATGCCTGCCTTGTCTTCTGTGCAACACTGGCAGCACTCTGTCACTTCAGAGAGGAGGAGGATCGCTGTATTAGTTTTTAAGCAACATCAAAATGCTTACCTTTGATCAAAAAGCATTTATGATTAATACCACACTTCCCAGCTAGAAACTGTAAATTATACTTTATGTTTACAGAAAATAAAAATGGACAATCTATATTTGACTCAAGAATCTGCCAACTTGGAAGACAGAACAGTTACACACTAGAGCAGAGCTTGTAGTTCAATCAAAAAATACCCACACACCAAATTTACAGCATATTTTAACAGTAACATGTGGAATGCTGGGCATATCAGCACAGTTTCAAACAAAATTACTGTGCAAGAGACAGCATGCACACACACGCGCACAGGATAATTCTGTTCTCATTTTTAGGAGCTCAGACACACTCTTACAGGTTCTACTTTTTTATACTTGAGAGTTTAAGTGCTTATACTATAGGTGGTGGTGGTGAGGAATTAAGGGCCAAAAAAGATAGGAACGGAGACCTAGGCAAGAAATAAAAATACTTAAAATTCTGTAGTGTTCATACTCTTATGCTACAAAAACTTAACTTTGCATAACAAATCACACGCTTGAGTGCCACAACAAGGGTCAAATGAGTGTCACATTCCTAAGCTTCTAAGGGTACAGGGATAAATTATTTCCATGGTGGATTGCTCATATGTGACACTTAGGCAAAAATGTCCGTAGATGAAATGTGAAGAGTTGAGTCTGACTTCCACGTTTCATTTCCCCCTCAACTGAGAACCCAAACCTGTATGTTTCCAGGAAACACTGAATGACATTTTAAAGACACACATATAAGCACCACATGCCAAAGAATTCCAAGTACTGGATTTACTGGACTCAGTTTCTCTCTTTGGAGTTCCTGTCCTTATCTGCAGAGCACCTTCCTGAGTCCTGACAACTTCCTGATGTGTAAGAAGGCACAGAAGAGTCTCAACTGTGTGTCTCTGTGCTGACCACGACCAGCTAGGGGCTTGGTGCTAAAACTGCATGGCAGCCCTGGCAATATGTATGGGATGAGAGTGGAGGAGAGCAGTTACTGAGGCATTCCCAGCGCAGCAAGGCTATAACTAGGACTAGCCCCACCGTTTAGTGTATGTGTTCTTCAGTATTCCTAACACGTTCCAGAGTCGAGGTATCCATTTGCTTGTCAAGACAGATCAGAAAGGCTGAAGCAATCTTGATGAGTGTGGAAGGTGAAAATAGACAAGTGCAGAAGAGAGTACCTCCCTTCAGGGCCGCTCACTTCCTAAAATTAATACACCTCACCTCAAAGCAGCCCTTCTCAGTCCAAAAAATACCTGCTCACCAAAAAGATTCTTATTTGGGAATATGAAAAGCAAAGAAACCGATCTAATACAACTGACCCAAGAATTCATTGCTGATTTTCTGAGATGATGCTTTTGTGTCTGCTAACAAAGAGGCATCTCCCAGGAACTGAGTCAAAACAGATGCACATTTTGCCTTCCTGCACACAGCAGCAAGGTGTATGTGCGAACAGGGCTGGCCAGGTGTTATTTCAGCTTTAATTACTCAAGCATTCTTGCCTGCACTAGGATGTGCATATAGGCAATGATTTAAAGGAGGAAAAAAAAAAAAAAGAATCTTTTAAACCAAAGGAGGCTAAGCAACACGGTAACATTAACCTATACTTTACGCTCTTCATTCGTTTGGCAGATTTAGTCATAAACACCACAAGAGTGTCTGTAGTTCAGATACTCCAGCAGAACATTTTCTTTCTTATTGCTTATTTTATTTTCCCTGTGTTTGACACAGGCAAGGATAAATTGGACACAAGAAGGAAGAAAGATACATTTTCTTTTTCTTGGAAATAGTACACTAAGATCAGAGGCAAGAGAACGCTTGAATAAAGGACAACAGTGAAGCCAAAGACCTAGGAAGGTGTTAAGCATATCATAAGGAGAAGGCCAAATGCACTGCAAGGGGAAGTCCACCAAAGGAAAGCCAAACAATTGAACATAACAAGTTTCCAGTTTTATTATCACAGCTGCAGTTTCAAGCTTGCTGTTTTCCACAGTTCCTATCCGCTACCCTAAACACAGGGGTAAGAGGAAGTACCATGTGAAAAACACCCCAGTGAAGGAGAGGGGAGGAGCAGGATTCCTGTCTGACCCCATCCCAGTCAGTTCCTTCAGCTCTTCCTACCTTACCACGTCTGTTAAGCCACCAAACAAGAGGAACCCACTGTAGAAAGCCAGATGCTACGCATACAGAAACACGGCAACAGCACTACTGACTGACTTTTCTAACCAGACTCTGGACCACCTATGTAAAGCCGTTTCATTGGTATTTGACTGCTATGGCAGTAAGACAAAAATTAACGTATTTTTATTCTCCTAAAAAAGCCTGCCTCCCCTCATGAGCCCATTAAAAGTAAGGGCTTTAGACTTCCTTTTTGTGAGGAAGTTTAAATTTTCCGAATGATCAAAGCTTTGAGTAGGGTAATAACCTGTAACTCACTGGCCAAACTAAAGTGGAGAAAAAAAGACATCACTATTTAAGGTACGTGCTTTTAAACAGATCTACAGAAATGGAGAAATATTAGATTGGAAAATGAAGAAAAATAAAGACAGCCCTATCTTCCAACTGAAAACAAAGTAATCCATACAACAGTATCTTCCACTATCACCCTTTTTTATGTATTAGAAACAAAATAAAAAGGTATTTAAGTATCACAAATACTGTGGATGTGGTTTTCAGTTTATAAATCAATTTACTACAACATCTAATTATTTTCTAAATAAAGGGATTATACTAGTTTCACAGCTATTTTATCAAGCAGATTAATGTTAGCTGGCAGGTTAAAGATTGCTATCACAGCTCAAAGTACAGGATTAAATATTTCTGGACTACCAAAACCACTCTCTGTTTATTCTTTCCAAAACACACTGAAATCTATGCACCGGTGTGCCAGTCAGATGCAGATTTCTCTAGCTGAGGAACAGAACACTAGCTTCCACAGATTTTTAAGTGGCTTTTCCTCACTGAGGCATTTATGCGATTCCCTAATAAACACCCAAACAAAACTAAATCTTTTTAATAATGTAGCATTAGGCACTGGACCATCTTTGGTACAGGAAATGGATCATGAACAGCTCTCCAGTAATGTGGAAGTCAAAAGAGTGAATAGCAGTATCTACTGACCTCAGCTGAGACTGTGGGCCCATTGTAAAACACCCTATAGATACATCCAAAATTAAAAAAAGTCAATCTCTGCCCTAGAAAGTATACAGTTTAAATAGCAAGTCAAACAAAGGAAGTACTATCAGTCATATCTGCAGATGGGGAAAAGAGACACAAAGAGCTTTGAATGACTCTGTGCAAGGTTATAAAGGATGCCTGTGGCAGAGCCAGGAACCAAGCCCGGAAGTTCTTAATCCTAGCCCAATGCCTTTGGATACTGTGACAATTCCTCCTTTTGCTTATCCTCCCTCTCTTAATTTAATTACTTTTCTCCGAGAGGAAACACATTAACACCATGAGAGACAGTCTATTTTCCTTTTATATTTATAATCTCCATTAAGTTTTCTCTAGATTAACACAGGATACAGGAGTGTTACAGAGCAGTAATTAAAATTATACAAGCAAAACACTGTATTTCACAAAGAGCAAGGGGGAACAAAAGCATGAATATGTGATTTAGAGAGATGTTTTCTACATCTCTCTAAATCTACATAAAACTACACCGACAACAGTAAAACGCACTTTTGTTTGGGGTTGGTTTGCTTGGTTAGTTTGGTTTTTTAAGGAGGGAAAGCAGATTTTGTACAAATTCGTACAAACATAATCCTCAAAATCAGGTATCATCATCAAGTAATGATTCTAAAGCCTATCATCACAAATACCAATCACGAACCTACTTTTTTCCTCCCCAAAAGTGGCTTACTTCACAATCTGGTCTATTACCACAATGTGAGCCTCTTCTAAGACCACCTGACAGCAGATGTTTACTGATAGGACATTTCCGTGTGCTGTTTTATTCTCCAGAGACAACTTAAACATCTGTTCCAATCCACACCTGCTGCTATGCTTTGCATTCCCCATATTTATTTTCTGTCCTTTAATACAGTTATTGATCTGTGATGCACATTTTCAGTCCCACTGTTGTTTTCTAATCATTAAAGGGTTTTTAATAAGTTTCCTTCCACAACAAAGTTCTGCCAGGATCTCAGTAGGCCAGTGAGTACAGTGGCTACAGCCACAGCACTTGTTTCAGTCCCTATCAGGAATGCTGCTAAATACCCAAACTCTGTGAGTTGCTACCCTGAGCTCTCTTCTCCAGGGTGTTTCGGCTGGAAAAAACCCAACTGTCAACATCATGCATTGACTCCAACATCCAAGAGGAGCCTGACCTGCTTAAGTCCTCACAGACCAGAAGGAGGCCCATCCTCTCTACTGCCCCAAGTCGCGTGCCAAGCTCAAACACCATGGCTGGGGAAGAGAACCTCCTCCATTTATCTTCCTTTTTGGCATTACAGCTGCTTCAGCAGTTTCCAGGCAAACCTACTGGATCATAAATGATTGCTGCGGCAGTACAGATATGGGAATTTAAAATTTTACTGTTGCTTTCCTTTGTTACACAAGCATGAGAATGGGCATGTGGGTTTACACTACAATGCAAAACAGCTGAGCACTAACAGGAACTCACAGAACAACCTCCTGTTTATGCATTTTTCTTTCCTCCGCAGATTAAAAGAATTTATCGCAAACATCTTGGATGTTAGTGGTTCTTAACGGAAAAAACAGTTTCAGGAATGCATAGAGCAAGAATTTATTGATGCAGTTGGAAAGCCCCCTTTAACACCTAAATGAGCATCTGCTAATACCCTGTAAAGTCCCTTTACCCTCTGATTTCAAGACTTCACCACAAGGGATATCACCAGAGGTCTCTATCAGCTTTCCAGAATGAAAAGAAGAAAAAAGGGAAAAGCTTTAGGATTTTCCCATTGTCTGCACTGTTACGTTTCCTGATAAGATTTCCCACTGACATACAGTACAATATACTCAAATTACACCACCAATACTTACTAAGCATCAGCATCAACACTATTAGGCCTGGTCAACTTTTGAGCTACTCATGCTTTTCTTTTGAAAAGGGAGATCATTTGAATCCTTTGCTATCTCTTCCTCCCAACACCTGGTCCAGAGAACAGCTGAAAACATTAAAAAGTATTTAACAGTGATGAGATTTCAGACTACCCAGACAACTCCACTCCAGGTTCTGCGGAGAAGACAGCCCTAACTTCAGAAACTTGGACTATAAAGAAACTACCAGGAGAACTGATATCCCTTAGGCATATACAAATTCAAGGGAAAAGTTAAATGTGTATCATCTTAAGTCTATCCTCCAGTAAAGAAGTTAGAACAGCTGTCCAACATCAATCAACTTACGCACACCACTACATTTAAGACTCCTGCGATAAGCATACCTTCTTAAATCTACCATAAGGAACTCAATACCTGTTTGACATACTTCATGAAAATGACAAGACGAATAACATGAGCATAAATTTGAAAGTACCCTCAAATTTTCATAAGCTCTTTTGAAGGAAACAAAGCTTGTGAGATCATGCAGTCCTTCAACAGTCCTCAGTAACTTGCTCCTGATGACCAGTCCCAAGCGGATTTGACAGCAAGCTGCGGTTTTTACAGCTCTTCCAAGCTGTCAGCCTAGCAAGGTTCTCCCAGACAAGCTGGCTGCTCTGAACGAAGAGCTGGGCAGTCAAGCAAACACAGTTTTCCATGAGGTACAGCAGTATGCTGCCCTTGTCCAGCCAGTACGCTGGGCAAGGCCCAGAAGGCTTTATGCACCAAAACAGCAGGGAATAGAAAGATGTTAAGAACTTGCAGAAACAGAATGCAGACACTGTGAACTGACCAACAGTGAAAAAACTACAGAGGTTACAGAAAGAAAGAGGGTTATTGCAGTGGGGGAGATACCAGGCACAGGATTTGTTAATCCCCACCACCCACCCAGCTTTATTAGTTTTACAGCTCAAGGAACCATTTGTTTGTTTATTGCCACATGTCACCACAAACATACAGGGAACGCAATACACACCTACCGTGCAGTAACAGGGCTGGCCCTTCCGTACTCATTCATACAGTTCAGGAAAGCATGCCGCAGTATATGTTGTATTAACCTTTTCTGAAAATTATGGCATCCTCTGAAAGGGCATTTATGAGCTTAGTATTACTTCAGGGTATAAGCAGAATGTTTATGACTTGACAGCCTTCATCCATGTTCACTTCATTTAATGTAACAGCAACTTTCATTTACTAGCTCCCCTTCAGCAAAATTAGTTTAGGAAATCTGACTCTACCACTCATCTAGAAACAGATTTTCCTCTCCAATTCCCAGATAGGAAATGTATTTGCAACCATCTTTACATTACAATTAGCAAAACAAATAAGGCATTCATTTCAACACTGTCTGCTGAATTGGCATTTTGCTTTCTGAACTTTAAAAAAAAAAACAAAAGCAAAAACCAAAAAAACCCAACCAACCCACTACCAAAAAAACCCACAAACCCCACACTTTTCATATAGAAAAAGTTCTCTGTATCCCTCAGAGTCACCTCATACTCTTAGAAAGCACTGACTTCCTAGTGAAAAAGGCTCTGGACAAAGTGGACAAAAGATGAGAAGATCATCTTTCCCTGTCTCGCAAAGGAAAGGCGGCACAAGAATGCCTGTGAAACCCCAGAAACAAAGATGTAGTCAGACTTACTGCAAAAGGTTGAAATCTATCACTAACACACTCTGAGTACCAGTTAATTGCATGAGGAATGCATGTGGTCACAATTTTAATGGCACATGGTACAGCATAACTAATAAATTGAAGCAACATTCCATATGTTATCACTTTCTACTCTGCACAACATCTGGAAATGCAAATGTTGCGCAACAGGATATTATAGAACATTAAAAAAAGAATATTCCATATTCAAGTTATTTTTTCCAATAATACTCTGAGAAACTCTTAAGTGCAGTCATTCACATGCAGCACATTACTGCACTGGAAGCCTTTTTGGAGGAGAAGTGGTATCTGAAAACACAGTTATTTACAAAGGTTGACACGAAAATATACGAACAAGTTATATGGGTATTTTGCTTTGTTTTAAGTTGAGTATCTCGCAAAATGTTGCAAAAGCAAGGTATCACGGTCATCACAGAACGGTTTGGGTTGGAAGGGACCTTAAAGACCATCTCGTTCCAATCCCCTGCCATGGGCAGGGACACCCTCCACTAGACCAGGTTGCTCCAAGCCTCATCCAGCCTGGCCTTGGACACTTCCAGGGATGGGGCACCCACAGCTTCTCTGGGCAACCTGTCCTAGTGCTTCAGCACCATCATGGTAAACACCTTAAGGTTCTGGAGACCAGTTTTGATACTGCTGAAGCTTCTTTGCAGTATTTTTTAATGTTTACCTTGGGGGGTTGGGGGGGCGGGGAACCACACCACAAAAACCCATCACACCACATTATCTTCTGTCCTCCCTCACCAATTAATCTATATATGAAACAAAACTCATTAATGGGAAGTGGCATCATGATTATTATTTGTATATTCTAAAGCAAAGACCCTAACGAGAGTCTCTACCAAGCAAACAAAACAATACAGTCTAATGGAACAGCAGCTGTATTTTACACCTCTTTAGTTTGCATCAGGATTTATCTAAGACATTTTAGAGAGATTCCAATCATGTAAGTGTAACTGAGGACAAATCAGTGTAAGGCTTCCTCCACTGGGTAACTAAATCATTCAGCTACACTTCAAAATAAAGATTAGTCCTGACAAATACACATTTAAGCCCCCGCCTTGGAACTCCTCAAGATAATTCTTAAAAATACAATAAACTTCAGAAGAAGGAAGCCACCTAAAACATTCAGAAGCTTCAAAACACAGGAACTTTGAGTACACAAGCATAACAAAGTGAACAGCGAGACCTTTCAGAGAAGCTGTTCTGCCTCATCATTAGATGAAACAGAACAAGGTCAGTCATCAAAACCAAAATTGTATTTCCTGATACAGGCTCTACAATGGATAATCATAGATGAGGCTACTGAGTCTTGATTATGAGGTATGGGAGAGTCTGCAGGTAGCATAGACCCTAGGAAGGAACAGGAGTACAAACAGAAGGCACTATCTTCCCATCACAGTACACAGACTTTCCAAAGCTCTTGAGGAAAAACAAATGAAAGAAGGGATGAGGCATAAAAGCACAGGCATGAGAGCACCAGACCACAGTAATTCAAAGATTTCTTTTTAAAGGAAAAGAAGTAAAAATGTAGATCCTTAGAATCCAAAGCCAAAACCTGCAGTAACTTCAATAAAAACTTGATTTTCCCTGCTCATGTTTAACTTTTGTTATATCAAACTCAAAGCAAATTTACTTATAGTCAGAATCATTACCGAAAGCACAAGAGCCAAAATAAACCCTCTAACCTTGCAGTTGAAAAAATAAGAACAATTTCCAGCATTGTTCACAAGATATTTACGCTTAACAATTACTTAAGCTTTCCACATAAGTTACCTTGCTCTATTTGACTTCCTTTTTGTACGACAGTTATTGAGATGCTTTTCTTCCCCTCATCTCAACGACTGAGAGTATTACTGAGGGAGTATTACTGTTATTTACATAAAAGAAAACCAATACTGACAAGAACACTGATGTGCTTTGCTAGAAATCTACAATTTTCAGTAAATATACCAGAACGAAGTATTTTTATCTGCCTGCCTTTATCTTGAAGCAAAGGCCCATCAACTGTTTTGAAATAGTGCAGGAAAAAGATACCATTGCAACAAAATACCACCATCAGATGGTGCTTACCCTAACAGGTGGGCTCCGAGCTTGTACCCTTTGCTGCTGTCCAACTTGAGAGCTCGGCAGGTCCTTTGATCCACAGTTAGCTACTGTGTTGATGGGGACCCTTAAAGCACTTGTGCTACCAGTCCCACCACCAGGTCCGGGCTGTCGAGGCCTCTGCTTGATGCCATCCAGTAGTCGAACAAGCAAAATATTACTGGGAAGTTCGTCAACACTGCAGTCCACTAGAGTCCTGCACTCGGGGCACCGAAGCTCGTTTCGCGAGCTCACAATTCCCAGCAGACAGCGTTTACAAAACGTGTGCTGGCAAGGCAAGACTTTTGCAGAAGCATCAAGGCGTTCCAAGCAAACAGGGCACTCCAACAGATCCAGCAAAGCTGATTCATCCATTTTATTTGTATTACTCAACCAGAAAACAAATCTTCACAGGATGTGTGTGTTTTGAACACTCCAAGGATATCATGTTACATCCATTCCTCTTCTGACTGTGCTCTGAAATTTTTTGAGGAAAACAGGCATTAATAGGCTAGAAAAACAGTTGGCAAAACTATTTTATATGAAGATGTTCATGCAAAGAGCAAAATAAGAGATCTCTAGACAAGTTCAGTAGATATTTTCAATAAATCAAAGAAACATCAAAATAGTAACAGCAATCTACATTAATCTATTTAGCTAAAATGTTATAACAAATACTAACAGCTCAGTTTTTTTAATTCAAGTCCTCATGAATTTTAATCTTGAGTGACTGTTTTCGCAAATTATTCCAGAATCCAAAGCTATTCCCCGCACAACATTATAATAAAGCTTACTCTCCGTCAGTCTTGCTCCACACACCGGTATCTCTAAACATTTATTTGAAATTAGCTTCCTTTTTTTTCCCCACAAGAAGAAGACGGCAAAGGTAGCTACAACTGGGTCCAAACCAACCGAGCGTACGCCAACAGGGCAGAGCAGGGGGGAACCGCGCTTGGGCCAAGCCTAACCCAACGGCACGTCCAGTAGCAGCGCATGAAACACGTCAGCCTCGAAAACAGCTCCAGCTCACCGGGTTTTAAGCTTACCAGAGGCACTAACAGGGTTCGTTAGTGACGCCTTTAAGAAGCGCTTCGAAAACTATCGCGAAGCGCTGTGCAGCAGGAAGTGCTCCTGCCACATCGTTAGGGCAACACGAGCGCTGCGTACGCGGCCACCGCGCAGAGGCGAGCCTCCAGCCAGCTTCAGCGCACGCAGCGAGGGGCTGGGGAAAGGGAGGGAAAGAAAACCCGCACAGCCCCTTAAAAAGATACCATTCGGCAGGACACCACGCCAGGCTACCCCACAGGGGAGAAAATGGCTTGTCGAGCATCTCCACCGCTACGCGCCCGCGTACTCGGGGCGGCGGAGCAGTCCCAGCCGGGGTGCTGCTGCCCCAGCGCTCTGCGCGGCGGGGGCCCGGCCGGCCACACAGCCCTGTCCTACCCCTCGGGGGGCCATCGAGGCCAGGCTCCGGGTAAAGCCGAGCGCCCCCACCCACCCCCCGCCACCGGCCTGCGGAAGCGGCTCGCTCGGCTCCCCAGACGCCGCACGCGTGTCGAGGCGCTCGTCCCCGCACCCACCCGCGTTCGGGCTCCGCGTCCATACCGGCTCCTTTACTCATGGGTATTTCCCCACTCCACCCTTCAGCAGCGATTCGCAGGCGGGCGGGCAGGGCGGCGGGCGGCGCGCACCCCGCCACGAAGGGCGAGCGGCGAGCGTGGCCGGCCCCCCGGGCGGTGCATCCCGCGGCGGGGCGGGGGGCGGGCTCAGGGCAGAGGTCTGTCACCCCGCCCCGCGGCTGTGAGAGGAAAGGGGGTCGGGCCTGCGGCCCCTCCGCCGAGCCCAGCCACCCTGAGGGGACGCGGGAGGGTCCCCGGGGAGACCGAGCACCGCCCCTTGCCCCTTCCTCACCCGATTCTCCCCGTGTGGCGCCGGAGGGGCCGCGCCGCCCCCCGCTTTGTTCCCGTGAGGAGCCTCCGCCGGCCCCACCGGTGCCTCTCCCACCGCGGCGGTGCCGAAGCTCCCGCGCCCGCCCCGCCCCGCAGGGCTGACGCGAGGGGGCGGCACGGCACCGCCCCGCCAGGGGGCCCCCGGCCCGGGCCACCTCCCCTCAGCGGCGGCACCACCCCTCCCGGGAGGGGCGGAGCGCGGGGCCGGGCCGCGGCGGCCGCCTCTCCTTACGCACCGCCCCTCCGTCAGGTAGAGGGGTGGCGGGGCTGTTTCCCACGGGGGGAGCTGCCGGGCGGAGGCGCTTCCCGCCCGGTTTGTGAGGCGGAGGGGCCGGGCCAGGCACCTGGGGCTGGCGGTAGGGAAAGCGGGCGGGCGGAGGGCCCCCCGCTCTCTGTGGTAAGTCAGGCTCGGGGTGCCGGCCCGTGGCTGCCGCGGAAGGAGGCGCCGGGCGTCTCTCCGTCCGGAGAGCCAGCGTGCCCGGAGACTGCGGCCGCCCGGCCGAGGGAACGCTCCTCAGGCGGAGCGGGCCGGTGTGGGAGCCTCTCCCGGCGGGTCACCCCGGCTGTGAGCCCGCCGCTCCCGGTGCGGGAAGGGTGAGGCTGAGGCGCGGGCGGTGGTCGGACGCCCGGTGCGGGCAGGGAAGGGGGTCGGGTGCCTGCCACGTCAGGCGCTGCCCTCGGGCGCAGCCGTGCTGTCTCGGGCCCTTGCGAACCGCTCCGTGGTAAGGTCGGATGCGGCCCAAAGCGCTGATGTGGGATGTACGTGCCTCTGTCGGGATGAGAGACAGTTTGTCTGTTAGTGTTGCTCAGTCACGTACCCAGGTGAGGTCAGAAGCTGCCCAGATCGGGGTGTGTCTCCCTTGACACACGTACCTGCGTTCAGGAGATGAAGTGCTTGCTTTGGAGACGTTTTATGTGAAATACTTCTCCACGAGGCTGTGGGAATGAAGGAGCAAGTACACCCTAAGGTACATACAGGTTATCATAGGAGAAAACAGCAAAAAGGAATTCGAAAAACCCACTTTTAAAATCAGATGAGGCACCTTGTCTATGGATGGCAGAAAAAATTTGGGAGAGGTGTAAATTCCAGTTAATCTTGGCAATCGCAACTGGGAATGGAAGCAGGCTGAATGCTTCCTTCTCGTGCCTACTGTGGGTCCTGCTTTTGAGTACACACGAGTTTGTTGTCATTCCTGCTGGGGTCTGTGTGCACGGAAAAAGCTCGTTAGTTTTTGGGGCTGTGTAGGTCTGTACAAGTTGATAGCGTGACAGGCTCGCCTGTCTTTCTTAGCTTGTTTCCTGCGGTGATGATAGAGTGTCAATATGAGGATTTCCAAATAAATGCTCGCACTGAATGCATCTCTGTTTTTATTTTAATTTATTTTTAGTAGTAGAAATATTGAAAGTGCTAAATATATACAGTTCGTTAAGAAAGAAGGCTTCCTCCTCCGTAAATTTGGTAGTTTAGGAAAACCAATACAGATGGGGTTCTGGCCTGTGTCTATGCCTTCCAGGGAATATCGCAACATAGAAGAGAAAGGTGTAAATGTCTGATACTTGAGAACATTCCCATGTCTTGCAGTATTCCTCTATGTTGCTTTGTAGCAGTGCTGCTACAGAAAGAAAGATAATCGGTACGTTTAAAACAGGGACTGGTTGAATCTAAACAAAAGCTCATCTCACAGTGGATTTCCCTTTTGGCCATAGTTTTTCTAAAAGATCTCATCAAGGTTGTGTGGTAATAATTTGCCAACCTTTCCAGTATAGCTTTGTAAGCAACACAATGATTGTTGTCTAAATGCTGCCTAAGGAATGTAAAATATCTATTAAAATACAACCTGTATTGCAAATGCTTCTACGGTACCAGGGAAGCAGGATGAAAGTTCAGGGAAGCAGGATAAGATTAGCCCTGTATCAGGGCTGGTCTTTGATAATGTTTTATGTAAAGTCTGTAAAATACTGGATATACTGTGGGATACCAGCCAAAGCAGTAAACATTCTGAAGAGTATCTGATAAGTATGTTTCTTCCTGAGCAGCAGCAGTAGTTAATTTTCAAGCAAACACCGTTTATGTGAAACGCGGATGTGCGTGCTGATGTGCGCCACTGCCCTCTTACGGACCAAGCGTTGGGACGGGCACACCCCAGCGCTGAAAGGAACAGGATTGCTATGGCAGTGAAGCATTTATTCATTCTCACTTCCAGCCACCAGCAGGGAACTGTACACTGCACATTTTTACACAAGGAGACCCCCTTGAAATGGTTTTGAAAGCATTCTGTTCTTTACAGTTCATCAGTTACTTGCACATTGTTTGCTGAGTTACTGATGCAAAGGAGAGACTGCACAGGGCAGAGCACCGCTGAAAACACAGATCTGAAAGAAGAGGCCGCCAAATCCCCAGATTTCTGCAGTGTAAACAATTGTAATGTCTGTGAATATTTGCTCGTCTCTTTGAAAACATATCCTACACATTTGTGGGGTAATAAACTACTTCTGAATAGGTTTTAAGGCACAGACTTTTTTTTTCCCCTCCAGCAGATGCTGTTTCTCTTCATCTGGAAGCCATTGGGTAAAGGAAAGTTTCTTTCTTTTTTTTTCCCGTGTTCTGTGTTAGCACCCTTGGTGCAATAAACGCACTATGATGTCCTCTGTTCTCCTTCTACCCTTTTGCCAATACCTTCTTTTTCTTCTGTGGGCCAGCCAACCTACAGGCCTCCCTCCATGTCTTCAGCCCTCTGCCAAAACAATCATGCTTTCTATTCCTCCATAAACCCTACTGCAATAATTCCGGTTTCTGTCACGTTTCCAAGTATCCTTAGTTCTTCCTCGGTCTTTAAAATGCGAGGCAGTGTAAACTGCGTGGCTTTGAGCAGCACTGGCTGCTTGATAAGTTGGCAGGCTAACAGGGAGAGATAAGTTGACCTTTGCTGCACCCTTTTCTCCAGGGAGGACAGTAGATTTTGGATCTTTTCTGGATATGACCTTTCTTTTCCATCAACCTATAGAGTCGTAGTAGCTTTCCAAATATTCTGTCAGGTTTTGCCAATGAATTATAAATATTTGGGGAGAGGGGCTGACGGGTGCACTCTATAATAATTTCCATCTAGATCCCTAGGAGATTTTAGTATGAGACATTTCAGAGTAGGATTCCACTTGTTTTGAAACATTCGTACAGACGCACGTGAACGAATGCACGAAAAAGCAAAAGCATCAAACGTGTTACAGTACACTTACGCACTGAAAACCAAAAAACCAGGTTCAATCTCTGTTCTAATACTACACAATGTCCCTGAGGGTTGTCACCCTGATGGCAGAATGACCCACGTGCCTGAAAAAGTCGTGTTAGCAGCCTGTATATTTAGAGTCGTAAAGCAAACCTGAGTAACTGAGTGCCAAGTAAAGAAATGCTGGCCTGTGAGAAAAAAACGTATGACGGCATATTTAATTTGTGATCTCCATAAGTAAAATCTTGAGATGGCTACAAACGTCTCAAAGGTAATGAGAATCATGGAACAAGAGGTGTTGTGTCCTGTCAGAAAATACAGTGGAAGGTAGTGTCCTATGGCAGTCACAGTCTCACTTTCTCAGTTTCATCTGTAGGTTCAGGAATGAATTTTAACATTGAGATTATTTCTACTGAGAATAATAAGCATGATTTTGTTTTAAGATACATTCTTTGTACTAAACTAGTTTTATAGCTGGTTTTTTTTTTTTTGTCAGAAAGGATGTTGTTTCCCCATTTGTAATGTCCACGTTAGTCCATCTTTTCTGTGCAATATAGATCACAAGCACAGACCAGAAAGGTTAAACTTTTTGCCTTGTAAAGAAGATTTCCCTGGAGTTGAAGTGGCGATTTCCTCTGAAAGGCCATGCAAAATTCCCACCGCCTTCAATTTCGTGAGCGTTTACCACTGCTGGCCATGCTGATATTGGCAAGTAGAGTGCGTAGTGAAGCATGGCCTTTGCTCTCCGGCGGAAATAAGCAAGGATGTTCTTCAATGCCTTTGTTCCCTTTTCATTAAAGAGTTGGGGACTTTATTTTCTAGGTGGTTTTGGTTTTGGGGGATTGAGGGGATTGTGGTTTGGGTTTGGGTCGGTTTGTTGGTTTTTTTTTTTTTTTGTTTGTTTGGGTTTTTTGTTTGTTTGTTTTTAAAACAAAAAATAAAATAAGTTCAAACGCCGCAGTTAGTGCTAGCTTTAAATTGCCTCGCGTGGTTAGTGCTAGAACTCTGGCGGCAGGGAGCTCAGCATGGTTCGTATTGATCCAGTCCGTTTGCTGGAACTGAGTTTTGTGCTGTCCCTGCTGCACTTCCTGTGTTGTGAACTGGTCGTAACTAGACCAGTGACTGCAATACAAATGCACTTGGAAGGCTTCTGCATCCTGCTAGAAGGATCTCTGCTGTTCTTGTATTTTTGAGGAGGCAGGGGAAATCCAGGGATGGGGCATCCACAGCTTCTCTGGGAAACCTGTCCCACTGCCTCCCCACCCTCTCCGGGAAGAACTTCCTCCTGATATCTAATCTAAATCTCCCCACTTTCAATTTAAACCCTTGATCCTTCATCCTGTCACTACAGGCCCTTGTAAAAAGCCCCCCGCCCAGCTTCCTTGTAGCCCCTTCAGGCACTGGAAGGTGCTGTAAGGTCTCCCCAGAGCCTTCTCTTCTCCAGCCTGAACAAGCCCAACTCTCTCAGCCTGTCCCCATGGCAGAGGGGCTCCAGCCCTCGGAGCACTTCGTGGCCATCTCTGGGCTCATTCCAACCGGTCAATATCCTTCTTATGCTGAGGGCTCCACAGCTGGACCCAGCACTCCAGGTGGGGTCTCCCCAGAGCGGAGCAGAGGGGGAGAATCCCCTCCCTCACCCTGCTGGCCACGCTGCTCTGGATACAGCTGGGCTGCCAGCACACACTGACGGCTCACTTCTGGCTTTTCATCCCACAGTACCCCCAAGTCCTTCTCCTCAGGGCTGCTCTCCATCCATTCTCCACCCAGCCTGTCCTTGTGCTGGGATTGCCCCGACCCAGGTGCAGGACCTTGCCCTTGGCCTTGTTGAACTCCATGAGGTTGGCACGGTCCCACCTCTCCAGCCTGTCCATGTCCCTCTGGATGGCATCCCTTCCCTCCAGTGTGTCGACTGCACCACATCAGCAAGCTTGCCGAGGGTGCACTCGATGCCATGGTCCGTGAGATGGGATCAGGGTACCATCCGTGTACTGTTGTTTTTGTCTGCGGTATCTCAGAAGGAAAAAGTAAGGATTTCCAATGTAGCTTGACTCTTAAGGAGAGGTTTGAATTTCATTGGGATGAAAGTAAGGGAATAAAGGGCCAAGTTCCCCAGTGATTTGGGTTTTTTCTGTTGGTAGAATCACTGCCATTCTGCTGCCACAGTTCTTTACAGAGGAATGTAGGGGGGAAAAAACCACAACTCGAAACTTTCTTTGTTCAAAGTAAGACTGAGGAAGTGAGATAAATTTATGAGTGTTCATGGCACTGCTTTGGATTTCTTTTATAAAGCTTGGGACTTGGCTTGATGCAAAATTGAGACGCAAAATGAAGTCTTTGAGACTGCTAGTGCTACAAGGCTATGTAATCACCCTAGGACTGGCAAAATTTTGGTGGTGGGGTTTTGTTGGGTTTTTTTTGGTAGATTTGTGTCACTTTCACTCCCACACATCTGGCAAGAGACCTCTCTGCGCTAGCTTAGTTGAAAGTCTTATGTCATAGGCCATTACTAGCAATCAATTCCAGCCTTTGTGCTTGCTTACACTGTCCCACAGCCTGGAGTCACCGGTTTTGTGGAACGAGGAATTTGTGCCATAAAATATTTACTCACACCACCACTCCCCACCCCCCCAAAAAAAACCTGAAAAGAAAAGAAAGCCTCAAAACCCACGCTCTGGCTCGCTCCTTGTGAAGCCAGCTCTGAAAATGTTAATCATATCAAACTGCCTCTCAGGGCCGAAGAAAACAGGCAGCTGGATTCCCTCCCTAAGAATCAGCCCTTAAATATTTCTTAAATATACACTGTGTATGAGGTATAGTCAAACTTATTTTTGAGTAATGTTTTCCCATGTGTCCCAGAAGATGCAGCAGCAACTCAGCACGTGGATGTGACCAGGGCACTGGCAACGGATACCCGTTCGCTGGCATCACTGCAGGCTGCTAATGCAGTTCTACCACCAGTCTCCGTAGGTCACACCGATGCAAGAAAACCCAGGATGTATTTTTAATCCATGTCATGGTCCTTAAATACAGCTAAAGGGCCTGTGCTCAAAACAGTTGTTGACAAATGGTCCGTGCTTGCTGTTTTCCTGCGTGCTGCTCACACTAGCCGTTTTCTGGTATTGCATTCCGGAAGCATTCCTCTTTATGGTATTTATTGTGCTGCTCCTTTTCTGTATGACAGGGATGGGGAGCACCAAGAGAGTTACCTCATACACTGAAAACTTTGCAACTAATAATGAAAAAGACTGGGAAGATGAGCGAAGGCAAAACAAATGAGTGGCAGAGATGCAGTTACCTCTGCAGGATAAATGAAATAATTCACTGGGGAGGAAGCAAAGTGGCAGTTCCCAGAACTAAACCCCAGATGTCCGGTTTAGTGACTGCTCTACTGGAATACCATTAAGGATGAGTTAGTAATGACAGGCAAATGTTGCTGGGTAGCAGATGCTTTCTCTAGGTATGGGGAGAAACGGTATGAAGGTGCTTGAGATGGAGCGTACTCTAATATCTCTCCATTCCTGATCATCAGATTTCAGAAGAAAAATTGGCAACTGGCAGATAATAAAGCCACAATGTTTTCCAAGAGTCCCCACAATCATTCTCGAGTAACTTAGCCCAGCAAATCGTGGCAGAATAAACAAGCAGGCTACAACGAGCTTGAAATGCCTTCCCCTTTGGTTTGCATAGGACACATGAATGCCGTGTCGACTCTAGATAGTGTTGCGTAACAGGAAACGTAGTTTTAACCAAAATGCCAGGATAATCCAGGAACAAGCTGGCACTTCATTTTTGGCATTTTTATGTTCGGTTTCCCAAGCACGGGAGTGTTTTTTACGCAATCTTGATATATATCCACACGCGCTGCCAGAACGGGGTTAGGCATTACAGCTGCTGCAGGCGCCTTAACTCACTTTCACTGACTTTGGGAGGATTAAGGCAAACAGTACTGTTTTAATGCCATTTTTTGTATTTACTTGGCAAATACTCTTGTCAGTTTAAAGCTGACACCCATGGGAGGTGTCAAGAGGTCACTGAAACTGTCCTGGGCAAGGGAGGGAGAGTGCTTGAAACCTCAGCCTCCCTGCTGCTTCCTGCAGTGTTATTCTTCGTGTCATTAGTGCTGTGCTCAGCATTTCCCTCCAGCTTCCACTGGAAGGGGGAGTGAGCGAATGTAAAAATGTTAGTGAGAAATGGGGGCAAGAAACACAGAGAGGGCTGCCCTGCTGTATTACTTGGCTAATTCTCGGCTGTGCTTAACAGTAAGCTTAGTCACAGCAAGTGAGCATAGGATGTATTTTCTGGTATGCACCAACAACTCCCAGATGCTTCAGTCCATTTTTTTCCCTGTTCATTCTATTATTCCACAGTCTTCTGTCCCAGGCTCACACGGCCTTCTGACCTCTCTGCTAGACTATGGGAAGGAAATACAGTTCCCTAAGCCTGAGAAAGCATCGGGGTGTGATTTCCAGAAATGAGGTATCTGCAGTTTTCATGAACATGGGTGTAACTAACTGTAAGTGGCCAGCATGTTCTTCAGAGACCACCAAGACAGAAATGCAGACTGGTGGCGCAGGAGAGACACTCCACATCTTACAGGCCTTGTATGCAGGGTTTCTGGATTTGAGCTGAAGACACCCGAGCTGAGGTATCAAGGACAGCTTTGTTAAAGCTTGTGACCGTAGGAAGGAACCTGACCTGCTTCGTACTACGAGTTAGTGTGATCCCTCTTACAAGCCCCCATGGTTTATCACGTGATAAACCAGGCAATTCCATAATTACTAGGGGTTTTTTAACTATTTCAGTTATACATTTTCTCACATTTTTAACCGCTGTAAGGCAGGCAAACATCTGTGGGGAGTGTTGCCAGCAAATGAAAACAAAACCTTATGTACCTTATGAGTTGATTCATGCAAGATAAGCTACGCAGCTTTTGCTCCTCAGCAGGCCTGTTGCACATTGTATGTTCGTACGTGAATTTCTCTTACGACCACTGCACAAGCAGTCTGGCAGCATCCTTGACAGGTGAGCTTTAGGAACTGTTACGAAGTGGTTGAAGTTACAGCTCCATCCGTTACAGCCCATCCTTCTGCTGGAGATTGCTTTCACGGTGGCAGGATGAGCAGAATGGAAGATGTGCTCATATCCTGACCCACCGCAGCTCCGCGTCTGGTGACTTGGCTCAAACCCATCTTCTCAGCAGTTTTATCGAGGGTGCTGTGCTTTGTGCTGCAGCATGAGGGTGGGTGCATGTTTCGTTCTACCGGTCCTGATAAACATCAGCAGAGGGAAAGAACAGAGTGCTGGGAACAAGAGCATCTCGAGGTCACAGTGTGATTTGACTCAAGCTTTCCTTGAGTTTTACTGGGAGGAGGGGAGAGGCCTTATGACGGTGCTTATCCATGACCCGCTGCTGTACGCATGGCTAGGTACTGGTGTTTATGGTGTCAAATCTGTCCCTTACAGATCCAAGCAGACTAGTGACTGTCGTGTTGCTTCATGGTTAACAAAGGTCACAGGCCAGTAATGAGCTGTGCTCCCGTTCCCAGCTGGCAGTGCTTAACCTCACTGTCTGTTACAGCCAGAATTTGCCGGCGTCTCTCCCGGGACAAACAGGACTGTCCCATGTGGAGAAAGCAATAGTGCTCTGAGGAAAGGAGGCACTGCAGCGAATCAAGTGAAGACACTTAGTTAAGCTGCGCGGGGCACTGTGGTCATCAGCAGATGTACTGAAGTGCACGGTGGAATAGGATATGCACTTCAGTACCATCAGGCTTTTCAACAGCTGAAAACAATGCTGCATTATTAATAGCTAAAAGTCACATTAGAGATGTATGGCTGTGGAAATTATTCTCCATATGTGTTTACCAGCTGTAACATACAGATCTACAAAAGAAGGCTTTGAAACTATTAAGCGGGAAAAAATAAAAGATACTAGTATTTCCTAGAATTAAAAAGGCATAAAAGTACGTCCAGCATTAACTCCACATCTGCTCTCCTGAGAAGCTCAACTGCCCTGATCTTTACCTTTTGATTTCCTCTTACAAAGTTTGATGAACAAGACTAAAATACTCCAGACTGCCGTGTAAATTACCAAAACTAACACCAGCGGTAAAGGATCAACCGAGTGCGCTGCAATAATGGCAAGGTAGCTGCGTCAGTTACTGCCTTTTAGACATCTTTACCAAGAGTTACAGCTCCGTACAGAGGAGGGAGCAGAGTTTAGAGGAAGTACAGCAGCTACAGCAGTCTGTGAACAGGAGACTGCGTGACTCTTGGAGCAGTGGTCATGTTGTACAGCTCCACATGGCGAGGTCTAGCTCATCATCGCCAGTGTCTCGGGTCTTCTGCCTTTTCTATATCCCCATCAAAGCAATCCCTTCCTCAGCAAAAGGCTACACACCTGCCTTTTGCAAAAACGAATCTGATGGCATTTACAACAGGTCCGGCAGCAGTAAAACAAACAGCAATGAGAACTCTGGGCTGCTGATGGGGAAGGTGAGAGCAGGAAAAGGTAGCATCCCTGAAGCATTGCTTGAGATTTCAGATTTTATGAAGAGAGCTAGAACTGCAGAGTTTTTGCCTAACAGCTGACTGGGGAAGCTTTATCCTATACTGAGGATACAGAAAAAAATACATACTTCATCCCTTCCCCGAGGGATTACTGTCAGGACTGTCTGCAAGACACAGCAAAAAGTAGGGTATGTTGAGGACCTGATAATGGTTCCGTTATCCTCAGAGCACGCCTGCCTCAGCTTGAGCCACACTGCTATTTCAAACTGAACTGTATTTTCTCCTGGCTGACTGTAGTCCCTAAGGGAACACCCGTCAGACAAGCAGAAGTGACTCACGCAGCGCCCCAGCCTCACACTTGATACAGTCATCCTCAGGGGTGACGCGTGAAAGAACCGTCACAGCCATCCTCAAAATAAGCAAATGCTACCTCACGGGAGTTTTCCCGCTGTGCAACCCACCTGGGTTTGATGTACCGCTAATGTGAAAAAACTCCCCAAGTCTTTGGCTCTGTGAGTTTTTAAACTCTGCTGTTAAGAAGAGAGTTAACAGAATTAGCTACATCCCATCTTGGTTTAAGCAGATCTTGGAAACAAGATCTGGACGAGTGCACCCAGATCAGAGGGGCTCAAGGCAAGCAATTGAGCAGGAGCAGTTGAACGTACGTGTGTCTCACAAGTGATTCCAAGTTAATACATCTTTTGGAAGCAGTTCAATTAGGGTTTTAGCTGCTGAAGAAGTGTTTTTAAGACTCTTGCACAAGCCAACGGTTCAAAGTGCTACTGTTTGAACTGACGAATTCATCGGCTGAGCCGGAAAACGTATCAACTTGGAAATGCATTTGCAGCGTACATCACGTTAACACGCACACTTCAAGAAAGAACCTCTTTGTGGGTTTTAAAACTGGTGCTTAAACTCCGCAAAGTGCTCCCTCTGAACTGCGGTGACAAAACCAGCACAAAGGAATGCTCTGGGAACGGTAACCGCTGGTTTCTATTTTATGCTGAATTTTAGTCTGCAGGGCTCATGGAGTAACCAGTGTCAGACTGAGACTGGAGAAAGGATACCATTATTTGGGAAGAAAAACGTTTAAAAGGATTGAAAAATCAGATTTCTATATGCGTCCTTGGTTTGTCACAGTTAAAATTAATTAGAGCCTAGCTTCATTTGAGCCTTGATTTGAGCTTTTAGTGGAGGGAGATAAAGTCAAATCAGTAGTTTAGCCAGGGGCACACTGCTACCCCACCCTACGGCGGAGGGGAAGGCGGATGTAGGTTCTAACCATACACAACATCCTAACTGTGCTAAAACTGCCTCATTTCGTTTTAATTGAATTTGCATCTGGTCACCTGGGGAAACGACAAACCGCGAGACCCTCCTCTTCCCCAGGAAAAGGAGCGTAAGGATCACAGGACGGGTACAAGCTGAGCAGCTGGGCGCGCTCTACAGGCGTCTTACCCACTTCAGTAACTTCCCTGTGTTTCTCTCTGGGTTTGGTTTGTAAACTACTTGTGAGTAACAACGATTTGTAAACACACGAAGATCTGTGCTTAGGCGTAGGGTTTTCAGAACGCTGCCTTGCGCGAGGAAATACGGATGAATCATGGGAACTTAAGAGTTTCCATGCTAATTCCCACTCACTGTCTACCAGGTCCGGGAGCTTAGCTAGAGCAGCCAGTAGCTCCCCATCTTTCCAAGGAAACGCGGTCTGCGTGGGGGCTTGCCCTGGCTGCGAGGCCACGGCCTTGGCCCCGGCCGGTGGTTACGCCGCCACCTGGCAAACGCACGCAGGCATGGGGTGTATATGCTAAACACTATCTTAGGGACTCACAGTTCAACTCCGAGGTGAGAACCAGCAGTTTTGAAAGGGACTAGTTTCCCCTCGCAAACACATGTGCTGGCGGGGGGAAAACATCTTAGAAAACTATATTTTGCAAGTTCTCAACCGATTCTGCAAAGTTGTAAAGCTTTCTAACACGGCGCTAGGAGGGAACGCAGGTTGGAATGGCCATACAGCATTGATGCGTGAACAGAGCAAGAGGGAGACAGGCACCAAAAAGTGACCTGAGACCTACTGATGAACACGGCTGGCCGCAAGAGCGCAGACCCTGGTCAGGAACACGGCACACTGGAGCTTCGTTTCGATCAGCCGTTCGCTCACCAGACCACAGAAAGAGCAGCGAGCTGCTTCGGTTCACGTCCCCCAAGCAGGTAACACGTTTTTCTAAAGTATCTTCTCGTAGTAAGTTCAGATACTCAAATTTCAGCAAACTGAAGGGCAAAAGCGTTCAGCTCAAAACAAAGGCGGCGAGCTGTTGAGCCTCCACCTTCCTGTCACCTGTGTTTGGCTTCAGGGGTCAGGATGAAAGACCAAGGACAGGGCCATAAAGTGAAATAGCTTAAGGTAGAGTATTTTGTGGTGCCAAAACCACCATTCTGTATTTCAATTTGCTACTAGAATTACAACAGAAAGTTCTTTATCGTGAATGCAATACGAATACAAACCGAATGTTCAACTAATTTCAGTGAGTTATTACACACAGATCAATAAATTGTCCTGAAAAGTCACACTGGTCTAGATGTTGTTACAGTATATGTTAAATAGGGATTTAAAATTTCAGGTTAATTTCTTCAGCAAACTTATGTACTGTGTCACTGCAAAACTAGCTCTTGAGGGATTTCACGGATATCCAGTAGAGGGTGGCAGGTTTGGAGGTCACTCTTTGGAAGGCTGTGCAAAAATCGAGGTGTACTTTCAAATTGTTGATAGAAAGCTGTGTGTGAAGCATGAAGTCTGATTGCTGGAGGGCAGCTCTGGGGAAAAGGACCTGGGAGTCCTGGTGGACAAGAGGATGACCAGGAGCCAACAGTGTGCCCTCGCAGCCAAGAAGGCCAATGGCATCCCGGGGTGCGTTAAGAAGAGCGTGGCCAGCAGGCCAAGGGAAGTTCTCCTCCCCCTCTACTCTGCGCTGGTGAGGCCTCCCCTGGAGTGCTGTGTCCAGTTCTGGGCTCCTCAGCTCCAGAAGGACACGGAGCTGCTGGAGAGGGCCCAGCGCAGGGCCCCTGAGATGATGAAGGGCCTGGAGCCCCTTCCATCTGAGGGAAGGCTGAGAGAGCTGGGGCTGTTCAGCTTGGAGAAGAGGAGGCTGAGGGGGATCTTATCAATGCTTATCAATATCTAAAGGGTGGGTATCAGGAGGGTGGGGCCAGGCTCTTCTCAGTGGTGCCCAGTGACAGGACCAGGGGCAATGGCCACAAACTGGCCAACAGAAGGTTCAGCCTGAACATGAGGAAGCCCTTCTTCCCTGTGAGGGTGCCAGAGCACTGGGACAGGCTGCCCAGGGAGGGGGTGGAGTCTCCTTCCCTGGAGACCTTCCAAAGCTGCCTGGACTTGTTCCTGTGTGATCTGCTCTAGGGGATCCTGCCCTGGCAGGGGGGTTGGACTGGATGATCTCTAGAGGTCCCTTCCAACCCCGAACACTCGGTGAATTATGTCCTGTTTTCTTGGCAGAAGCAAGCCAGCACACGACATTGAAAAATGAAGAATGTCAGTAATTATATTATTTCAGTTTTAAAAGGATTAAACACCCCCCAACCCTTAAACTCAGTAAGACACTATCACCTTGAGAAAACTCAAAACCATGGAGGGCAGAACAGAGCAGTTGGTAGAATTTCTTCTTTCCACATGGTTAATCTATATTATTTTAAATCTGAAAGGGTTGGGGTCCTCCCTTCCCCCCAAAGTTGGGCAAGGTAAGGTCTGAAAAGCAAGCCAGAGAAAGGAAAACAATGCAGACTCATTCTTTATTAAACTCTCTGGAGCGTGTTTGCTAAGTCTCCTGGACCATGAGGATCCATGACATAAATCAGAGGGGGAAGAAGAGGAGAAGCAGCATAGGACAGAACCAGCACTGTTTTCAACAATGATAATGCATTCTCAGCAGATGAAGCAAGAGCTGTTTAGCAAATAAATAAGGATATCAAAATTCTAATGTGTTAAAGGCATTTATGATTATTAATTTTATTCTCGTTGCAGGTTCCCAAGATACAGCTGGAAGAGAGTAAGTTTGGTCTGCCTTCAAGAATTGAATACTTTTGAAAAAAAACCCCTAACACCTCAGTAGGCAAAACTTTAATAACACCACCGTAAAACAACTATACAAAAATCATGTACATATTTAGACAGTTCTAAATAATATATATACTTGATGTTACTCTGTGGAAAAGTAGCTTTTGACAGTTTTAGATTGTGACGCTGTAGTTGAAAAAAAAGAAATAATCTGTTTTTTCCCACTAGGACAGTTGGAAGTTTGAGAGTTGATCAGATTTGTAACAAGGGATTTACCACATGGGTAAGCCAATAAAGCTGTTCCAGAGGTGATGACTGGAAAACAACAGCATACCCAACGTCTGCCCTGTATTGTGCTGCTGTGACTGCCGGAACAGGGACCTGGTGGGTCACAAGAAACCTGTATTTTCTTTTGGGGCGATGGAAATCAAGGTAGAAAACACGAGCCAAAAGATGCCTGCAACATTCCGCTCCCTGCGCTGCAGCTGCTGGAGGCACCGGTGTAAAACCCCCGCCCCTCCCAGTTCAATAGCACACAATAGCATCACTGACCAGATGACAAAATTCAAAAGAGCTAAATAACTGGGATTTTAGGAAGGGGTTGGGGAAGGGGGGAGCTAAGTAAAATACTGGGAAAAAAGGTTTTTTTAGCTCCAAATGAATTTTACAGTTTCAAAAAGCCCCTGATGTTTCAGTGATGACTGAAGTGCCAGTTTGTCCTGGTCCAGAAACACTATTAAGATATTTCAGATGGCACTGGTTAAAAAGTGACAGAAACCTTCAGCTTCAAAGTACGGTATTTTTTTAATTTAGAGGAAAGTTAAATACTCCAACTGGACCACTGGATTAAGATGCTGTTGAAATATAACCATGCGGGTTGATAAAAACGAAGTGATGTCTTCGCGTAGGTGCAAAGAGAGGGTATTTAAGTATGTAAGTGAGCAGCCAGATGTGGGTACTTCCACAACACACAAATCCCTCCAAGCGCCCAACTGTACCAGCCAACTGCTGAAGTGGCAGGAGGCAGCTGACGTTGCAGGTCTCAGTTTTGTATCAGAACGTCTACGTGTATTCCTTTATTTCTTCTGGAATTTGAGCGATTACAGGGTTTGGGGTTTTTTGGTTTGTTGGGTTTTTTAAGGGGTGTGTGTTTAGTTTGTGTTGTGTTTTTTTTTTTTTTTAAATTCTGGGCATCTCACTAGGTAACAAACACATATGCAAGTACACACCAGAGACGTGTATGGGTGTCCTAGTTGTAAAAGGCTTGGTTTTCTTCTCTGTCATACCAAGGTTGGTTTTGGAGTCTTGCTTCTCCTGCCCCACGGCACATCTTCCACTTGAACTTGGTCAGCTGTGCAGGCTTCAACAACTAACATGTAGCACAGCGTTAAGGACTTCCCTGAGTCGGGTTTACTCATCATTATCTGCAAAAAGCAGGAGCGGGGAGAGAGAGGGTGACAAGGAGAGAGACACACGCAGCCCCCCCAGAAATAATAACTAAGCCAGAGTTACAAAAGAAACTGGAAGACACAATGTAGTAAAGACCACCACAAGTCAGTCAGTCAGTCAGCCACCAGTGAGGTGACTGGTGCCAAAACTGCCTTGAAAGCACCGTGCGTACAAGCATCAGTGACCCCCTCTGCGCTGCATGGGTGAATGTAAGGCAGTGCAGTTTCGTCTCAAGGGGTCTGCTTCCAAAAGAACAATCCTCTCAGGAAGAGGCAATACAGACTCTTTTCCTAACTTTATTTGAAGAGTATCAAACTGGAGAGGAGCTCAGGAACATGATTCCGACTGTCACTTGGCCTCTAGTCACTGTTATTAGCCTAGGATTTTGTCTTGAAACGCCTGAAATTTAAAGAACTACTTTAAATGTAGATCTTTAGGTACTTTAGTGCTAAAGTACATGTACTTTAAATGCCTGAAATAAAGAAGTACTTTTTCTTTACATTTTTGAATGCTAGCAGAGATGGTAAAATACAAAATTAGAACTGGAGCTATTAAAAATAGTCACTTCTTAATCAGCATTTTGCCAGATGAAAGTCAGCTCCTTTTAACAGGATTCACTCAGACAACAGCTTAGAATTCCTAGGCCAACGTTTCAGCAAATTGCCATTTAAGGCACTTTTAAAATACCCCTAGGGCAAAGCGGCAAGGAAAGGAACCCGGTAACCCAACGGTTACCATTTTCTTCTCGCTCCATATTGCCAGTCCTTTAGACAGCTGAAAAAGGGACTACTACAATGTATCTTTCCAGTTCTGTCATTACATCAATAAACCATGGTTGAAAACATGTTTTTCAGACACTTTCCTTCGTACCTCTGTAACACTGCACGAAAACGCTATGGCCCTGGTTGTTCTTACTGAGTGGTTCTGTATCGGTACCAAAGTAAAATTGGGGAAATCCAATTTGTATTAGATCCTTTTAAAAATTATGTTTTTAAAACAGATTTTAAAGATTTTATATATATAAAAGCATTTCTACATATAAACCCATAGAAAGCGGTAATCTTGTTTGACCCTTCCTTTATCGCTACGGCAACGTCTTTGTGAAACAACTCGAAAGGCGCAGAAAGGACATCGGTCACCATGCATTAGGATGTTCTTCTGAAACTGAAACACACCGGTGATCATTGCACACGCTTCTAAAGCCAGCACACAGTGGTTCTGATCTCTACAAAAATCATTCAGATTTGGGTTGGTTTTTTTCTCTCCAGAAAGAACGAACTCTGAAATGATGTAACTGAAGTTAAATTGTTTTTAACATGAGAGAAAAAACCCAACCCTTTTCTCATGGACAGTGTTCTGCACGGTGTTTCATAGAGTGACTCAGAGATCTAGGAACTATCCACCTGCCCGGTAGTCTGTGCTAAGACAGGCAGGGCTTCCAAGCACGGTAAGTTCCTCTCATGTATTACTGAGCCACCTGTAAGATGGGTCGTACCTCCACATCAAGTTCTTCTGAAACATGACAATTGTAGGATGATA
This sequence comes from Rhynochetos jubatus, assembly GCA_027574665.1. NCBI lineage: Eukaryota > Metazoa > Chordata > Aves > Eurypygiformes > Rhynochetidae > Rhynochetos > Rhynochetos jubatus. Next base: position 27,697,273 of record CM050651.1, read on the forward strand.
AAGAGCCACATGAAAATTTCTTTTCATAAAAGCAGTGATGCTGCAACCCGTTAAAAGTAGAGTTTTAGAAAGAACAATATTATTTTATTCAAAATTATATTTTACTAGATATTATAATCATATTAAATTATAATTATATCAAACTGTTAAATTATATATTTTACTACATGTTAAAATTATATTTTTATTATATGTTTTAAATCATATATTTTAAATATATATTTTTAAAATTATAAATTTTTATTTTACAAGGGCCTGGAGTGACAGGACAAGGGGTAATGGGTTTAAACTGAAAGTGGGGAGATTTAGATTGGATATCAGGAAGGAATTCTTCATGGAGAGGGTGGGGAGGCACTGGCACAGGTTGCCCAGAGAAGCTGTGGGTGCCCCATCCCTGGAAGTGCCCAAGGCCAGGCTGGATGAGGCTTGGAGCAACCTGGTCTAGTGGAGGTTGTCCCTGCCCATGGCAGGGGGATTGGAACGAGATGATCTTTAAGCCCAAACCATTCTGTGATTCTATGATTTTAGCTAAAAATTCATTAATCCCTTAATCCCTAAGAGAAAATTGGTTTTAATTCTGAAAGTTTTACTCTATACTGTCACCTTCGGGATCTGTGTAGCCGTTTCACAACATAATTACACTGCACCCTCCTGTTGTCACAGCTGACTGCATGTTTACACGCTGTTAAACCAGAGCGGTCAGCATGCTCAGGCAAAATTTGCCACAGTTTGTTGCAGGATTAAAAAATACCCTTTGTGAACAAAATTATTTGTATCAATTTAGCCAATCAATACAGCAAAGCACAGGTATGTTTTTAAGGTCTGTTAGACCCGATTGTATAGACCCCAGAAAGAACATAAGCTACCCCATCACTGCCAGGACCCAGCGAGATTACCTTCTTGGTAGGCGCCGTCTGCCATTACCAGGTGAAGTATTTTGGCATACAGGTGTTTGTGCTCATATCCAAGAATAGTTTGAACTATGGTTGAACAAATATCGATACTTTCATCTTCATCTTCATGTATAGCCTGGGAGAAAGGACAATCCGTGTTGCCATAATTAAAATGGGTATAGAATTAAATACTTCAAATGTATGAAATGCAATTCATGGTTAAACCCAAAGTTTTCCTCTTTAATCCACTGGTGTGGCGTTTTCTGTGCTGATATTTTCTTGTGTCGAAACAGAATAAAAGACAAAAGAAATAAGCATCGATTCTAGTCACACAGTGCAATTAGTTACTAGCACAGTGAACAGCCGTGGGTACATCTATCTTGTTTTTAAAAACATTTTCCACCTGAGGTTATTCCACAAACCTTTATTTTCTCATAAACTTCAATGAATTTATCGAAGCCTATTTCCTGCTCCAGGTTATATCTCAGCTCTTCCAAGTGGCTGAAGATACTGTCACATTCTTCACATTCACTGGCAATCTCCCCATCACTATTATCTATAAAGAAAGAACACAGCAAGTAACCCACTCGGTTTTCCTACGCTCTTGATGTTGTTTCTGTGTCCCTAAACTCAATATCCACGCAGCCCTCTGGGCGTAATGAAAGCAGGTAAGCTCTAAAGCACTGGGCAGTGCTGTCAGACTTTAGGAACAACCTGTGGGGAAACAGGAACAGCCCCTTTCTTGACAGCAAGTAGATTCTGTCTCCTCTAAACCCCCACTCCGACAGTTACCCACAGGGTATTCACACTGACAGAAAACAAGGTACGGTCGTAAAGCAGACTTCTGTTTACCACAGCAGTGTTAGGAAGTAAAGTCCCACATCACCAGCCCACCTATTTCTGAGGTGGAACTGATGCAGGATGCCCCACTCTAGGGAAGAGAGATCCTTAATGAAGCAGCTGCCTTCTATCAGGAAATAAGGAGATGATTTTGGTTGATTTCTGCACTGAGATGCAGCTCATTCCCCGGCGCGAGCCTAGAAAACCCAGTCCTAATTTAGCTAGGAAGTTTTCCATTCTTTTCTGAGTGCATCTCCTTTGTGCAGCGAATTCGGTGTGCCAGCTGGTGCAGTAACATGCATGAGAGAAATCCAGGTGATCTTGCTTACAGGCTACAGAAACCTTACAAACAGGTTTGAAACAGTCAAACACCAGTGAAGTAATTAAAAAAAGGATCTCTTTAAAAACAGAAGATAGAATCCCTACGTAAAATAGGATTAGAAGACGCAAACTGCTGTTGCCCAATAAACCCACTTATTTTTGTAAGTTAAACACACAGATTCCTTAAATAGGTACTTGAATTACAAAAGAACTTATCTACCCAGGGAAAAAATACACAACTTCTTAGATTTCAGAGCTTACACTGCCAAATCTTTATAAAGAATACACAGCATTGCCTGGTTAAAAACCCACTAGATGACTCCTAATCCTGCATTTAACTTCTGGATCTTGAACAGATTTGGTTTCCAGTTCTGTCTATTCCCCTGAGTTTTGAACCCCTTCTTCCTGCCTCCAACAACGAACCCTGCGACTCCCGCATGACGGCTGTGGCAGGTGAGCCACTGGCAGCAGACGCCGCAGTGCTCGTCACCTCCAAACGCGCTTTATTGTACAGCGGTAGTAAAACACATTTCAACCAGAAACTGCAAAACAGAACGGAGACTTCAGGACGCCACTGTGTGCAGGCTAATGCAAATTACTGAAAGCAGCAAGACATTTTTCTGTCTCATTTTTACCCTGACTGCATTAATAGCTACCTTAGGCTAAGGATGAGGTTAATAATTTCCTGTTCCTTTTGACTGCCTGTTAATTACTTAATTGTAATGTAAGCTGGATCCCAGATACTCCAGTCACATCCATTGCTATTTCTTTTTCACTCTCACGTTGCAGTCCTGAATTATTCAAAACATACGGCACGCGCAGAGCCTTTGATCTTCCTTGAAGACAGATTTTAGGTAACTAAGGAAGAAGTGACTTATAAGCACTGCCTAAAACCCATGAATTTGCAACACTGAGTATCGCTCAGACGTTGACCATAGCATTCAGAAAGTCTTAGTATTAACTGATTTTTTAAAACTTCTTATAAAAACTATTAATTAGAGCTTTATTTCATTGTAAGTATACATTGAAAAAACCATTTCTTCTGTGTTTGAATTGTTAGTATCAAGAAAGAACTTCTGAAACAGGTATAAAGAATTTATACCTGACTGCCATTCTTCATTAAGTGCACTTTCACTGCTGGGGTTATTGTCATCTCCTTCATCCAGCTCTGGACCATTTGTTATGCATGTGATGACATTCGCCTTTAAAGTAGACTCCTCCTCTTCGCTGAACTCCTCACTAGGCTGCTCCCTAAGCAACTGTTCCATTGAGGCCCGGAGTTCCTGCAAATCTGTATCTGCCTCCCCAAACATACTAGAAGAAAGTGATATGAAGGTTACATAATTAGTATTTTACAAGACAAACTCTGTAGGAAGAGCCAATTTCTTTTGTTAAGCCAACAAACTGGAAAACCAATGTAGCTGGAGGAAAGAAAATATACTAAAATTGTGTCCTTGGTCCAACACGATCACAGCACTGACACCACTCTGTCACGCAAGGCACAGGGAACAAATAGGAACAGGAACCAGACTGTTTCGCAGAAAGATGATGACAGTTCCCTTATTCAAGAAGTGTAAAATATTTGTACTTGTGCACTACTATAGAACCCTGGCAAGTATAAGGTTCCCAATCCAGATAAAAACGTGTCTGGAAGAAAGAGAGATCGAGACCATATCAGAATAAACGCACCAGATGATTTTATCCCAACCTGCAGGGAACAGTCAAGAGCCAGGGTCAGATTTGGAAGCCCCTGAAAGAATCTGGGGGACTTGAAGTTGGACATCCCAACACAACAGTGCAAAAGACAGACAAACAAGATTCCCAGAACATGCGGAGAAAGGAAATATTCGAGAAATCTTTATTTCTAGAGGAGCGGCAGCTGCCAATTTTTATCTGTTTCGATGGAATGCAAGGCGCAGAAGCCGGACAGAATAGTATCTTGGATGAAACGTGGAAAGGAAATTCAGATAGCTATTGCAAGCAGCACATCCCACTGGCTTCTCAATTCCCTGGAACAAGACTCAAAGTAAATGGTGATTCAGAACAGGATTTTTGAAGTTTGGGTAAAAACCCCGTGCTGGTATACTGCGTATAATATCCTTGATCTAAGATTCCTGTTGAAATACTCGATTAACTGGACACTCACATATACTCGGAATCAGGGGCTCCTTCTTTGGCTTGCTCATCTTCCGTATCATCTATTTCAAGACGATGCTGATGCTGCACATCTGCTACACTGGGAACATCAACTAGAGTTCGGTACAGTTTGTAAAGATCCGGGAGCGAACACGTTCTCAGCATCTGCAAAGGTAAGGGAAAGCCTGTTTGGTAACGATGCTAAAGGCAGCCTGAGGTTACCACATACTTTGAAATTAATTGTTTTGTTCTTTTTCATTTGAGGGCCAATTTCAAGATAACACAGCAAGCACAGATACTGATTGCTGACAATTTGACATCTCGAATTTTGCCTCTTGGCTGAAAGGAAAGCATTCACTCTGCCTGTACGGGTTACGGTGACTGAAAAGCTTTCAGAACATCAGCTGACCTACAGATCCTGGCTTTGTGCAGATTTGTTCGTTACCTTGATGGCTATCTTAAGAAAGGGAACATTTCAGTAGGTAAATCATACGTATACGCAATCGTTGACAACGTCCATATGTCGATCACTTACAGCTTAGTTAAACTGATTCTATCTGGCAATACTGTTTTTAAATCTTGTTTTGTTCTCTAGGTTGGTCACGGAAAACACTAGCTTTTGTTTACGCTGTGTTTCATGCAGCTCTGCAGGATTAGAAAAGTTCATTACGAGAAGGGCTGGAAGGAAGTTCAAATTACAGTAGTTTGTTGCAACGGCAATAAAGCAACACGGAACCGAAGTAACGATTTGCTCAAGGATCTACCAGATCCCTCTTAAGAACTCTAAGAGCCCCCCAAATTGCTAAATATTCAACATAGTATTAATCAACCAAGACCTAATCTCTCGTTTTACCACTAAGCTTCACCTTCTTCCAGCACAGCTCTGAACACGTGCGTGTTCAGCATTTGCTCCGAGTGAAAATGCCTGAATTTTAATGCAAAAATAGTTTCTCAGCTGAGACTTGTACCAGCAGAGTGTATCCATACACATGCTCAAATACCAAACCTCTGTCAGGGTACGGCCAGAGTATTACTGCCCAAGGAGCAACCACCCTTCTTGACCACTGCTACCAAAGGGAAGGAACCACCCCCAGACTGGCTGTACCCCAGCCTGTCCGAGTTTCCAGGTATTTTGAAAATGGCTTCTTTTCTTATCAGCCTACTGCTGTTCGCATATAGACCTGCCTACAGGCAGGGCACTAGCTCTGTCTGCCCTGCTCCAGGTACCGCAAAGAAGCACCGAACGCCGTCTCGTCGCAAGCAAAGGACGCAAGGGAATTCGCTGCTCTCTTTCGTTGGTTCTACTGCAGCAGTAACAACACCGCTGAGTCTTGAAGGATCAAAATCAGACACGTAAATCCGTTTATGTGAATACATGGTTCTGTGAAAACAGATGCAAGCTTGCAAAGATGCCTTATTTTCCCACAGGTGCAAACAGCACCGTCCTTGCTATTATGCTTCCCAGTAATGCATCGACCAATAGGTAGCATTCAGTGTTCGATTCATTGTCAGCTGTGTGACTTCCTGCATGCACTCGCGAATAACACAACAAAAAGGCTGGGAGTCAAAAGAAGAAACATTCATCCTTATCTGGCATTCCACCGCCTAGGAAATCCCTTTGCTCCACACGGCCTGAATGCAACGCAGGTGTGCAAGCTGCCAGAGAACCTTTGGTTCTCCAAGAAGCAGCTGCTCTTTTTTGCGCTTCCCACTTTAGAACTCAGGCAAGTATTGCCGTGTAATTTTAGAAGTCTGTTTCATCTACTAGTTCCATAACTACTCTTAAAATATTTTAAATTCATATCAAACCCACATTCCGCCGTCCTATACTCATTTCACAGACTGTGAGCTGCCACTCAACCCCAGGTAGCTGGTCAGGAAACAACTTCAAGAAAGCAGTTTCATTCACTCCTCTTCAGTCTTCCTGCTTCACAGCCAGAACCTGTGCTACTTGGTTAAATCCTACAAGAGAAAGCCCGATCCCTTGGCTGCCAGAAATAACAGCTGATCTGTTGTGTTTATGGTAAGGTAGCGATGAATGGGAAAAACGGCACGAAAAGGGAGAAAGCAGACAGCGGAAGTCAGGCAGTGCCTTGTGAACCCCCTCAGTCATGCCTCAGAGACACGGTGCCATTCCTCCGTCAACACCCGGACGTAAAATGCTGAACGGTGACACCAGAGACTCTCACTGCTGCGCAAGTCCCGCTGACACAAGGAACGCCGTGCAGTCCTGCTGTAGGGCAGATGTGGCTAGGCAAACAGAGACACCTGCTGAAACAGTGATGCCACCTGTTCCCGCCTCCTTCAGCCTCAACAGAAAATCAGAGTATCACCGCAGAAAAACAAAGCATTCCGTGTTATTTTTTTTAAACTTGCCTTTGGGTCGTTTGCATCAAAAAGCCCCGTAGAAAGTCCAATCAACAATGAACTTTTGTCTTTATGTTTTGCTGGTGATATGGAGCGGGAACGAGGTACAAAAGGCTCTTCCTGTGAAGACTGAGCTGACAGAACTGGTGAGGCTGTTGGTACAGCTGTGGGCTGCATTACCCTCTGGAATAAGGGTTCAGGTTGCAGACAGACACTGGAACAAGTTTCTGGTGTGGTAAAAGAAAGTCCGTTACAAATCTAAATAGATTAAACCCCCCAAGCTCTTAGGCAAAAGCTAACTGATGTCAATAAAACGAACTCATTCCTGTTCTACAATAAAAGGGGGAAATAGCACTGTAAAAGTATTAAACCAGCTTTGGGTTATTTTAGCAAATGCATGAGCATTTGAAATTCTCCCATTTTAACTTCTGAGAATACAGAGCGCACAGCGATTGCCTGTGTCATTCTCACAACTTCTAGTTTCTTGTTAGCCAGTCCATGCCTGAAATGATGGTGTCATACATTTTCACCTGTCGCTTCTTGCCTTATACTAGATTTCTTCAAAGCCACCTCGACATAATTTGCCCAAGCACTGGGGAAAAAACCCAGTTCGCTTAAGCCACCCATAAAAAGATGGGGTAGTCTCACCAACGATACTTGGCAGTATTTTCTATTCCGCTGTAAAATATGCAGACGATCTGAAGTTACTTCAAAGCCCTCCAAGAACAAGCAATTCTTCTATGCCATAAACGATTGTCATGAACAGCTGCTTAAAACCTTCTTATGCATGCTGCAGCTCAGCATTAGTTACAGATGTCTATAAGCAAAGCAACGCTTTTATTAAAATCATCAGATTTCGTAACTATTTAGTCATTTCAGGAACTTGGCATCCACTCTGAAGTTACCACGTGGGCCGCTGCCCAGCTCACAGGGCAATAAAGCTATACACAGCGTAGCGTTATCCTGACACGTTTTCTTCCGAACCGGCAAAACTAACACCCACAGTCTGTCTTCCATCAGAAATTCGCTCTTTAGAAGTATGAACTAGAGAAGAAAATGAAACCAGAAAACCTGCTCTTTTGGAGCTGGCGGAGAAGTGAAAAGGGACAACTCTGGCACTCCACGCTGCCAGCGACAAGCAAAACAAAAGACTTCAACTGACCTGCCGCAGCTTCCTTCTCTGGTTGCTCCTCGTCAGGCACTTCTTTCTCGGAAGCTGCCTCATTTCTTCTGTCATCTTGTGCCCTACTGTAAAACACCCCATCCAGGGGAAACACCATGCAAAGCCAGTCATCAGTCTGCTGAAAAAGTCACCACGTGCAGTAGAACTAGCATGGCAGACGAGCAACGAAGCTTGAGCTAAGCCTAACATTCTCACTGATGTATCTAAATCCTACTCAAAGCTAATTGCTTGAACTGCAGGATGGAGAAGAGTACTTACCTATTCTCTTCCTCTTTTACCCACACTTCATTAACAGTGATGGGAAATTCCTTACTCTCCTTACTCTGGTGCTTTTTACCTTCTGTTTCTTCCAACATCTCTGCTTCCAAATCATCAGGCTCTAAAAGTAAGAGTCATATACCTCATGAACAATGAATTCCAACCAAACAAAAAAAGACTATACATTTTAAGGTCACACGTAAATCCATCAGCTTTAATAATTTTCTGCATTTTGCAGAAACAATTGAGTTTTTTTTAACCCCAGAGAAGAGGTTGTTTCTGATACAATAAAAGCATCCTAAAGCTCCAACAAGCTACGTCTCCTAAAAAGCTCGGTAGCATTCCCCTACAAGTCAGCTGGCTGCTGGGTTCATACAGAGGAAAAGATTCTAGCACAACGGAAGGGGGCAAAAAAACCAAAACCACCCAGCTAAAAAGATCTGGAGCACTTTAAGATTTCCCTTCCGTTCTAGAAGGGAAATTGCTTTTGTCTGTAAGCAGACAAAAAGGTTTCTGGAAATTTACAAAATACGTTAGAGAATCAGATTACAGCACAGGCACAGAAAGCACTTGGTCCTGCCTAAACGGTGTTAACGAAGAACTGCACGCTACTTACGGGAGGATACAGAAAGTACAGAGGAACCTTCCACTTCCTTCATTCAGTTGGAAAACAGACTGTAGTTAGAATTACTAATGAAACGACTTACCATCCAGCGTAACAGGTTTGCTCTGCACCTGGGTAGGTCCAGTGCTCTGAGATTCTGCTGGTACAGTCAGGTCAGACCCGGTGAGCCCAGCTGGTACTGAAGACTGAGCCCCAACAGCAGGGAATGCTGTCTCCTCCTTCTCTTCTTTTACAACCAGGGACTGATGATCTCCTTCAAGAAGTTCTGCAGTGCCTAACACGCAATTATTCTGTTATATAAACAGTGCTTTGACACAGTGGTAAGAAACTACAACGTGACTACAAGGCGAGAACCTTTGTTTAAGGGAAAATTGAATAGAAAAAATTCTGCAAGCCTTTATTGTAACTATCATGAAGAGGAAAGCTAGAAATATCAGAATTTTAATTTTACTTGCTACATTATCATTAGTACAAGTTTATACTTGGAATAAACATAATTCCTTTTGTCCTTGAAGAGGCTCTGAAAAGCAGTTGACCAGGAAAAAAAAAATCCACGGCTATGGCAAGCCACATGCTAATAAGGGCATTATAGGACCTATCTAATACAATATTCAGCTGATGGCATCCTTTTTGAAACAGACTTGTTTCTATTGATAAGCAAAGTCCATGACTCTTCAACAAAATGAGGATCCTTCCCTTTCAGCACATCCCTTTTAACTTCTCACCACTTCACCACACGTGAAATGTTTCGGTGTCTTCCAGTATCAGCTTGTGCTGACATTTAGAACGCTTAGAACAGAGGCAGCACCCACAAGTGTAAAGCAAGAGTGAGGACAGAACATGCTTTTATGACTTCAAAATCGCTCTCAGCAGACCAACTGGCAAGCTGGCACTTCCTACGCTTGCAGGGCAGATAATTACCAGCTGCACTTACCGTTTATTACATCAAGTTCCTCAAGTAGGTCCGTTTGCAGCTGCAGCTCTGCTTCTCCGAGGATCTTCAGAACTGAATCAGTAGGGCTTTTGCCCCAGACTTTCCTGTGGGGTTCACCAATATCTAACTTAATTACTTCCCCCAGCGTTTGACCTGTCGGGGCGCAAACACAAGGGTAGAAACTTTTAAAAATTAGAAACTTGTCTTCACTTTCTAGATAATAACCAACCAACCAACCTCCACAAAACGAAACTGCAAAGCCAGAACTCACATCACCTCAGCCCAAGTCAGACAGCCTGAAGACTGTGCTCCAAAGTCTGGTTTTCCTTCTGCCAACTCCATTTAATCACAGGAGCGGTTCGAGGCCAGTTAACAACTGCAACGTAATAGCAGCAGCAGCAGATCTTTTCAGCAATTCAGGCTCTCCAAAAGAGAACGGTATGAGAATTGTGTAAAACTGGCATCAGATGGTCTTCCATATATCTTAAGTGCTTTTTAGTCTTTGTTAAATGAGTGCCCGTTTAACAGGCACCTACAAAGAAAGCTCAAAGAAAGTAACCATCTGTTTCCTTTGTTGAAATTCAGGAATTATTTGCTGAATCTCCTGCAGGCCATTTAATTACAAAGTGTCTTATTCCTTATCCAAGGGAATACATAACCACCGGGTTTTCGGCAGCAGATGACATGCAACTGATAACAGGATGACAGTAGAGCGTATTTGCTTTATAAAAAACAGGCGCTACACATGGTAAATTGATTTACCAATATATGGTGACAAGAAAGTACTTACGGTCTGTTCCAGAAAGAGAATCTTCCATTGATAACTGAGCTAGAGGAACTACCAACTCAGATGCCCCAGATTCCCATTTTTTGCGATCTCCTAGGAGTGCATGGTCACCTTCTTGATGTTCCTCGCCATCTTCCGACATGGCTGATTCAGAGATATTTTTACACTCCTTTTTCCCTTTCTCATTTTCTTGAGCTTTAAGATTTTGATTTAATCTTCTCAGAATTTCTCGTTTATTCTGAAATAAGGGCCAAGATATATCACTTAAATTAGTGCCTTTTTTTAAGGGAAAAGAAAATGAGATGAAACTGAATACAATTTGACATACTTGTGTTGCAAAGTCTGGCTTTTTTATTTCCTCCTCAGCTTCCTGGCTAGCAGTTACATTTTCATCCTTCGAGTCCAAGAAGCATGAAAAACAATGCAGAAGAGTACATTAGAAAAAAAATAATCTGGAGAATATTAATAGACTTAATAGTGAAAAACCACCTCCAAAACCTTTACACTGACAACTGGAGACAGACTGAAAGAGAATGTATGATAATTCTGCTCTTATGGGGCTTCCCAAAGACATAATTTGAAGGGCTGCTTCCATCTTTGAGCTTTCACTATCCGAGAGCGGTGAGCAAATGAATCAGACAAGTGACAGCTCAGAGCATGAAACGCAGTGAAATAAAGCTAGATAGGACCTCTACAGCAAAACGCCATGAAACCCCAAGGCTGGAAATGAGTAATTCTATAAGAGAAAAAAACCCCAGAACCGGAGAGGACAGAGTTAAGGAGCACCTATAAAGAAAAGCAGAAGGGAGCAGAGACAACTTCATTGTTATGTAAAACAATCAAACTAAAAATGGAAGGCAAAAATGTAGAACTTAAGCCCTGTACACAAAGATGATCTTCTCCAACTGCTTTGTGTGGTAATTTTTAGTCAGCTGCAGTCACCATCTTGCATTACTGTAAGACAAACTATCCATGTATAAAAAAATGCGCTAAAGCTTTAAGTATTTGTCAAAACATGATTTATGTATACCTTCACTATATCCCCATATTCATAGCTTTCATGGTTGTGCGTAGTATAGAATCCCACACTACACTGAAATCTAGAAATAGTTGAGGTGAAACCACAAAAGTTAGCGTTCAAATTAACACAGATTGTGTTAAAAATCCCAGTGACTCACTGGGAGTACAGCGACTCACTTGTGTGCTGTTTTACAACTGTGACTTAAACCAAATGGTGGCGGCCAAGGAAAAGGTGTGAACACATGCAGTATCACAGAAAACAGGTATTAGGAAGCCTCTAATGCTGTTTCAGCCAACAAGCAGAGGCAACACTGTCACATTCAGCTCTCAAACTTTATATTCTTTCACATATTTTCAAACTGACTGAAACCCAAGAATTAATATAAAAGAATCCTATGATTCAAAATTTATTCTCCCACTTCCACCAGGTTACAAACTCCTTAACTCCCCAAGAGGCCGATGAAAACGCTGGTTAGTTGATGCCTTCTTCCACTAATCGTGATTGCCTTGATCAAAACTGAGATTGCAGCCTAGGGTTCATCTTCAGCCATTCTGTCCAAAACCAACTGAAGTTGAGTTTCAGCATACAGGTGTATTTCAACACCTTCCAAGGTTTGGTCTCTTTTTACATTTCTTTTTTTTTCCCCCCCTTATTTGAAGCAACAAGTATCCTTACACATCCTTCAAAACAGTATTTTTCAAATCAGTATTATTATTATTTTTTTTATTAATTTTACCCTCTTAGCAAGAGTACCTACCACACCCACTTCCTTCAAAGCAGAAGTGATGGAGATGACTGGTGTGCCAGGCTTCACTGTAAGCTGTGGCTTAGGAAGAGCTGGTCCAAGCTCTTGGAGTTCATGCATGGGACTGTGCTCTGCAGCTCCCACATGGAAAGGCACATTAGGATTCTTTACCTCTTTCACTACCAGCTGTATAGATTCAATTAAAAAAATTTCAATCAACAAATTAGCTTCAAGACTTTGCACGTTAAACACAGTACTATCAAACGGGCTCATGTAAACCTTAGAAAAGGAAAATAACGGCACACATTTTCATACAAAAGACACCCTGCCCACTGCACATGTGGATTATTTCCAGTTTATCAGCTTCACAACACCCTGTTTTTTGTAGCAATATATTATTAGTTGTATCCACAGGACTCAATCCACAGCATACGGAAGCAAAAGAAGATTAAATCAACTTTGGCAAGTTACACATCATTGACAAAGTGCTTCGGGTGATCCTAGTGATTCTTAGGTTTAATGCTCTTAAATTCTTGAGCCAAACTCTTCATTCAAGTAGACCTACAATTAGCGAAGGAATTCTGACTAAGAGATGCTCTCCTCGGTTTCAGAAGACAAACGAATTATCTAAGCTGGAGAAAATCACAGTGTAAGATTTTAGTTATGCAAAGATACGGCACTACGTGTTTTGACTTTAACAGATTTATTTTCTTACATGTTCTTCCCAGGCTCTTTTCTCTCTTTCATATGCTTCCTTTCTCTTTCGCTCTAACTGCTCTTTCAGAACTGCAGCTCGAGCATTAGCTTGTGCCTAGAGTAAACAAACAAGCAAAAAAAGACCAACGGAAAAAATCATAAAAAGCATTAGTACCCCACTCCACAGAACATTTTAAAAGGAAACATTCTTGGAAACATCCTCCTTCCTCTCACTTACTCATGTATAGACTGCAAAGGGAGGACACCACCAATGATCGAAATCCCCACGCAAGCGTAACAACTGATCTTTTAAGTTGAAAACAACGGCAATTCCTCAAAATCTAACAGATCTTCATTTCCACGGTTATCTTTTTAGCATGCACGGTAATCTCAGGGTAATGTGAAATCGTAATCTCCAATTAAAAATTAGTTTTGAAGCCAAAACTATTAGTAACAAAACACTAAATATTCAGTTTGAACTTTACAAACTTTCTCAACATAAACACAAAACTCGTAAGTTCCTGTTTCACCTCCAGCTCTAAGGTTAGGCATGTGGTTAGCTTGTTTTTACATTGCTCTTTTCAGACGATGGAGAAAAACCAATAAATCGTAGGACAGAGTAACACTTGCCACGTATTGTATGGTAGAGAGAGTTATTGAGGTAAGAACACCAGTCAAACACTGGATTTCTGTGACACACATTTGCTTTAAATGTACTTCACAGGGGGATGCAGCCCACCTTCCAATCCACGTGTCAGCACACTGAAGGAGCTTTGCCTTCCTTCATTTTTTAACTACAATGAAGTTGTCATTTAAGGTACATCTTCCTTTCCATTTCATCATGAAAATGCCGTTTCAGTTACACCAAACTGCCTTTAGGGCTAAAGTTAACCTAGAGCAAAATCTCAGAGGCAGGGCTGGGAAAAATCCTTGACTTGCCTAAAAAATCCTATGTCACAACATATTTTAAAATTACTGAGATAAAACAGTTGAACAGAGTTGCTACCTCAATGCAGATAACACAAAAACCTCTCACAGTGGATGTTTGTATGAAAAAAATACTGATAGCAAAATTAAATGTCAGAAACACCACGAGATAGGAAGCAGATTCGAAAACAGTAAGTTCCATCTCCTCCCTCCCCACAATTACCTTCTGTGCTCCTAACTTTTTGCGCTTCAGTTCTGCTTCCTCACTTGATTCTTGTCCATCGGAACTGGCACCTTCATTCTGCAAAGTAAGAGCCCTCAAATAATTATCACTAATTCACGTGTTTAACGGCTGAGTGATGTAAGTGACTACTCAGATCATTTAGACTGACTGTATGACTAACCCTGGTCATCGTTGCACTAGGTAACCTCACTCAGATGTAATGTCTGCTTGGACAGAACTTCATCTGAGATTTGTGGAGGTTTTTTGCTTATTTGTTTGGTGGTGTGTGGTGACGTCTGCTTTTAAAATATATGAAGCTTTTACAAGGCAGGAAGAAAGCAGTGCGTCCACTGTTGCAAGGGAGGTGACCTGACAAGGCTGGGTTCTCACCTGCCACCCTCCAGCACTGCTGCATGCTCTACAGGTAAGGTATAGGACTGGTTTGATGCTCTGGAATTCCAGTTTCTTCCACTGTATGTGCTCCAAGGAAGGTGGAATGGGTGAGGGGGGGAAATAGAAACAAGTAAGAATAGAACGTCTACTTCAGAAATCTCTGTTTTCAATCTGTCTTACTTCTTTCCACAGCCTCTGCATATTCCCACTTCCAGAACAGACTGATAAGAGTTAAGCACAAAATGGGTTCTGAAAGGAATCTTTCCTTGTCCATTACCAACTTGTGCAGGCCTTTTATTTAAAATAAACTATTTAAAATAATTTTTTAAATAGCCTACTAAATAGTAAGCTTCTTGTAGTATAAGGAAGAGTGTTATTAGAAATAATTTGTAAAAACAGAAGCAAGAATTTTAGGTAAATTTTTAAGCGAAAATTAAAAGAGGTCACGCCTGCCTTGGCTTTAGTCAGTTAACAGGAAAAGAGGTGACTGGGAAGAACACTGGAGATTGAGAGTGCTACATTATTTTTCTGAAGTTTTTCTCAGGCCAAGGAAGGAATACATATATTCATCTATTGTCTGTAAAATAGGGCATTATGCAGTATAGGATACTATGCAATAGCGATAGATTTTAAATTGTTAAACATCAGGAAATAAACATATCCATGACATGATTTGATCGGAGATGGCATTCTTCTAGAAGTGAACCCTCCATGGTAAAGTCTGCACCCACAGGTCATCAAGAAAAAAAAAAGGCCTCTTAAACTTGGTCTCTTTATTCTGAAAATTGCTTTAGGCCTACTTCCTGGAGGATACTGATTTATTCTGTGTTCCTTTGCAGGTGGCATACTGGGACACACAGCATTGCTCCAGGTAAGGTACAGCCATGGGGAAAGGAAATTAGGTTCCTGATATGCCTAATAACCCATACAGAGAATTAATGTCACGATCACAGTAACTTTTGGTTGGCTTTACTAGCACAAGTAGCCTTGGCCTCCAGAGAAAAGGTTCCTGGAGAGTACTTCTGCAATTACCCATACTGCAGGTAAAATGTGGGTGCCTCTAATTTTGAGAGAAAGTGTTGCAGCAGCTCAGTGAAAACTGGAAGAAACAGTGCAGTGCAGCAACGGCTCTATACCGGTAACTTCTCAGCCCTGTCCTCAGTGTTCTGAGGGTGCTCGGGAGACTCAGGCAGATTTCCTAGGGCTGTGACTAGTCCCGCTGCAGCAGTTTTGAAGCTTGTTCAAAACAGCAGAGACAGAGATACAAGTGAAATTAGCACCTGATGCAATTAAGACGGCATGTGCTTACGGTGCATCAGCTTAACATTTCATGTGAGTCAGCGCTAGTGATTCACTGGCCAGGATCTGGGTCCCATGCCAGAGTTAGCCACTAGCACATCTTACAAGGTTTGCATAGTCTCCTCAGGTAGGAAGGTACGTGGCTTTTGCTCCGGATCACTCATTTTAGATTTAAAAGGGGCATGGGTTCCTCTTCAATGCACTAAACAAATTTTACTCCTCCATCAATGGGTTGAGTTTGGCTCTCATGCATCTAATCAGTGAGATGCAATCAAAGTCAAATTAAGAAAACACTTCAAGAGAAGTGACTAATATAGGAAAAATTGAGAATATTTTAGCATTGAAAAAACCCCAAACAACCAAAACCTACAGTAACATAGGACTCCTCAGCTGGGATGGCGGTCCAAAGAAACCGAGTGGTACAGGCATGCTCTTGCCTTACACATCCAAACACTGCACGTAAGATGCACAAAAGGACTTCACATGGGTGCTTAAAGGGGATGGGGAGGGGTGGGGGAGTGGAGAGGGCAGGGACATTTCTTTAGTTTTAAATCACAAAGAACAGTGTGAGTATATAAGCAGGTAATCACTTGAGGAAACCCAAATGCTCTATTAAGAGAAACGGACAGGAAGGGGAAGAACAGACAGACAGGAGTCCAAGATCCCACAGTAGGTTAATGAAAAGACGGAAACAAACTCCAGACCATATTTACAACACAGCCTGCCTCTCAAATGAAATGTTCCTTTACAGTAAATGGACTGATTCCACGGGTGCCTTGGATTATTCAACTGACACCCCAGGAAGTGTTCATTCACAAGTGTTCACCTTGTGAACATACCATTTTGTTTTGCTGTATTATGAACATATTTTGGAAAAGTGATGCTTGAAAAAAAAGTATATTGATTCAGTTAAGCTCATGCCAGGATCTTCTAACTTTAATACAGACCTACAGAATGTATGGAAAGAATTGCTTTGTACATATTCTGCGTGAGCATTGTTGAAAAGTGAACTCTGGAGAAGTTCCTGTAACTAAAAGCAAATAAACATAAAGGTGCTAGTGCTTGGTGGGATATTTATGTGTCAAATTCAGATAAAACTTTAGGTTGTCCTGTTTTTAACATGTAGTTGACAGGCGCTGAAGCTGCACCCCCAGTGCTGAAACAAACAGCTCTTGCATATTCTGGAAGAAGAGATGGATGTTCAACTAACCATGGAACAGAATTAAACATCAAAAATATATGTCTGTATATAAACTGCCCATGAGAAAAGTCTTTCCACAGGGACAAAAAAACCCCATCCATCCCACTGGCAACTTCCATAAGATTATTTTTCAAACCAACCTTCTCTCCACGAAGTTTTGCTTTAATCTGTTGACGTTCATTAAAGTTTTGTAGCCGGATCTGTCTTAATCTTGCCAAATATTCCTAAGGCAAAGAAAGGAAGTAAGTTTCAGTTATACTGAAATTGTCTCCAGTATGGTTAACTTAAAATACGTAAGACCGCACAAAAAATATAAATGGAACAACTAACCCCACACCATTACTATCAACATATTAGCATTTATTAATCTCCAGAACAACTCTCATCTAATGAAAATAAGTAAACTGGAACCTATGTTTCCCAGTATTAAGCTATTGTTACCTTTTCTAGAACGGAAGGCTAGAAATGGTTGTATCTACCACAGCAGGATGAAGATACAGAGTCAAATCCATATGCACATTCAAGAACCTCTCTGAGACAGACTGCTGTAGACAACTATTATTTTGATTATTTAAAAAACCCCAAAGACATCCAAACTCTAGAACTTTATACAATAAATCATTTCCTAGTAGTTTATGAAGTCCTTCTATTTTGTTACACAGACGAACCATGCAGGGAAACTAGGCACAGTCAGGGTCAGAACAGTGCTATTTGTGTGATGAACAAAGTGGCAAACATGCTGCAAGCGTACCTCTTCCTCCTTGTTTCTGGATTTCCTTCCTCTTGCAGAAACGGGCCTGCCTCCATAGATATCTGCCACGTTTTGCAGTGTACCCTGTTTGCCATTTAATGGTATCACATTTAAGGTGGCTGGGGCAATCAAATTATCTGCTTTATCCAATAACGGTTCACACGTAAGAAACCAAATCCACCAATGATCTGCAGTTGTTCCGAAGTTAACGCATAACCCTTTTTCACGTATACAAAACATGACAGTAATAACTAAAAATCCTGAGCAGTCAAAGAGACTAGTGATTTAAGAACATAGTTGTCTTCACCCTGCAATTCTGATCATCTCCTGCTACATTAGAGAGCTTAAATTCTGATGGGCACAAGTTTTTCTACATCTGGATTATACACAAATTGTGGCACAGTCAGCAGTTCTGCCATTGTGGAGCCAAGCCTAAAATAAAAGTGGGTATGTTCTTAGATCATGCTTTTACACACCATGACGACTTTTTAAAAACATGCTACGTGTAGCAAACTCAAAACCCTAATAACAGACTTAAATATACATGCTACATCTAACGAGCCGTGTTAGATGTCCAGTACATATGTATTCATGGTGTATAGTCTTGGTTAGTGTGATGCATTCAGTGTCCTAACTGTCACCAAAAGCGTTCAGCTTTTGAAGAGGTCCAATACAAGACAGTACAAGGATCATTTAACTCCAGGTTTCCTGCTTGGATTAAAATCCAAAATATTTAAATTATTTTGTTCATGATACACCACAATCCTCTGCTGTATGGGTTAAAAATATCTTGGTTTGTTAACATATGATAAAACCAGTAAGCATACATGTGGTAGTTCATACGTGGACCTTCTGCCTCATAAAATACCAGGGCTTTAGCTTTCTCAGGCTTGAGTAGAGAACACCACTGGTAAGTAAATACCCCAGTTAAGTTCTTGATAGGGAGGACTGAATCCAAATATTCTGGCTAAATACTGTCAGGTTGAGAAAAAACCACCCGCAATTCAAGGAAACGGCACATTTCTGCACTTGTGTGGTTTGGTGACTGAGGTATCAGAGAACAAATTAATCATCCTAGTAGGTAAGAAGTAGCATACATTCATGAGGACTCCATGAATTCTGGTTTCATCTTGAGTGTTAAGTCATACAAAACGGAAAGAGTTTTTTCCATATTCACCTTTCCAGAAAACACTTGGTTGTCTTTTAACTCTTTTATGCACGTTCTCGAGCTTTACAAAAACTAACTGGCACTATTCAAGCCATCTCATCGGTCTTCATTCTAGCATTCACGTTTTTTTCAATCAGACTCATGGTGATGGATATCACTGCTCTTAAACAAGAAAGAAACTGAAAGCAGCAAGACACTCGAGAACGTATTTTCGTTCTGCAGATTGTTAACTTTTACTCACCTGCCTACATCAAAATTTTCAAAGACCAGGACTCAATGTTTTGCAATGCCACACAACTACAGCCAAGCAGTAAAACTAGGTCAGCAGGTCTCAAAGATGACTGAAAGTATCATCATCAGCTCAACTACCAAGTCAAAATTTGGACCACCACTTGAAAATTAAAAGCGTCAGCAACTGTATATTTAACTGAAGCTGGGTAATTCAGCATGAGACATCTGATTTACAACTCTTTGTCATACAAAGAGCTGCATATTAGTGGATTCCTACTGATTCCCCCTCTCAGATCATCACAGTCTGGAGAACAGTCCCATCCCTATAGCGAAATACAGCCAGCTAGTCAAATTATATTCCTGCACAAATGGAAGGAAGCGGCTGAGGACTTCTAACCATGGCAAATGAGAGGACTTGAATTTGGAACTCTGACTCGAGTTCTAAGTCCTAAACATCTGGAAGTTACTTTTACAACTCTTCAGTAACCTCCCTGCTTTATTACAGTAGCCAGTTAAGAATAAAACATTTTGGCTCAATTGAATACATTAGAGAATCCAGAGAAACATTAAACCTGAATACTTGGGTACCTTGCACTGATGTCATCCATTAGATTGATGCCAACAAAGTCAAGAACAAAACAGAAGCAGATCTACTGAGAACTTGTCCAAGAAGAGGCAGCCTTAACACGAATTGTTCATTTTTTTTTCAAGATTATTTACTGGTCTTGGAGGTTTTAAAAAACAGAGCCATAGCTTTAAAGGGGCAGACTCATTCTTGAAGACATATATACTAATCCAAGGGTACTTCACCATCAAAGCATCTAAGAAGTGCTTAGTCTACATGAAATAATGTCTGAAACAAAGACCTGTCTGCAAATCATGATCCGATATTCAGCTATAACTCAGGAGATGCTTCTCTAAGTCTGCAGCTGGTCTCCTCTCATTGCGATGCCAGCACAGTTGGTTTAATTTTGTGACCTGGTTAAATATGAATAGTGCGGAGAAGCCTCAAAAAGCAAAAGTCTCCGCATTATGAAAACACATGGTTCGACCACACAAAGTCCTAGTGCAAACGAGTCATTTCCAAGGGTGTTTTTGTAAAATACACTACTGCATCTGATGAGTTTTATCACGTCAATCAGCAAGCTACTGAATAATGAAGTTTAATTTTAACCAAAACTTTCATTTACATTTTCTGTTCATAGCTTTAATGTTTTAAAATTCACAATACTGCGTCAGACACATGCAAAAAAAGGTATTTTCCTATGTTAATAAACTTACAGTAATAAGAAAAACATTGCACACTTCTGTTACATTTTAATAAAATCAACAAAAGGCAAAAAACCTACCTCCCATCTCTTTTTTTTAAATACTTAAGGAAGATTTTTAGCTAGCATTTCACTGTTACGATACTACTTGAAAGATTCATAAAGCATGCTGAAACAGTAATTTACATAGGAAGACCACATTCCATACCATGTGTCCCTCAGCTCGAGCTTTGTTTTCCATGGCTTCTCTTTTCCGTTGCCAGAATTCTTCAACTTGCTTTGCTCTCTCTGCAGCTATCCACCCTTTTTGCCTAAGTAATTGCAATACATAGCAAGATGAAAGTATCTGAAATAGAACACACAACCCCCCTCTCCTCCCTGCCTTTATTCTAACTAGAACACACACAAAAAGAAGTCACTTTCCATGAGCGAGGCATCTTCAAATAATGCCTTTCATCAGCCAAAATACAAGTCAGACTTCCACAAAATGGAGGAAAATGGGCTCAAATAAGTTAAAAGAACAATTAAAAAAACCCAAACGAAACACCGTGCTGTCCCTCCATATCTTGGTTAGCAAAACAAAAATGAATGTCAAAACACAGTGCGATTATTTCAGAAAACATCCCAGCTTGTTTCATTAGTGTCATCATTTGTGAAAAAGACAACTCCTTCAAGGTTTCCCGTGGGAGACGAGCAAGAATTCATCACGTGAGCCAGTCAGTAAGGTCAGTGCTGCAGTGGTCTTTCAAGACTGGCCTATGCTTGGAGTAAGAGCTTCCACCACTTAGATAATCCATACAGTGCTAGCATTCTCAGAGTGTTCTGCAACTCCTTTGGGGGGATCGTGGGGGATTTTTGTCTGTTTGTTTCTAAAGGGGCCGTGCTGGAATTTTCCTACCTTAGAATTAGCCAGAACAAGGTGGTTTTTTTTCAAGTTTCACCCCAGGTCAAGGACCTGCTTGAGTAGACAAGTTACCGTAACTGAGCATCTGGCAAGTCTCCTAGTACATATATTCAACGGTTTTGTAGAGGGAACCAGGTTCTGGCAAATTGGATAGAAGCAGACTCAGAAGCTTTCTATTTAAAAAACACTCAGAATCGGTGTAAGATATTCTAACAAATGGTAGAATGATGAGGTAATCCCCTTGCTAAGGTTTCCCTAGCCTCATTTGACTGAGGAGAATTAAGGGTCCAGCAACAGGCATGAAGAAATTGGAATAAACTAATAGCAATAACCCATCAGGCTGAGACAGTTGAAGAAAGAATTCTGCAACAGAGTAACTATTGTTTTAGCACACTAGTTAAACATCCTTGCATCTTGCTTTTTCTCTCTCCTCACCCATCCCCTCTCCCAAGCAATAAGTTAAATATTTTCATATGCTACAATTCCTTAAGAGGAAGATAGAGATAAAACTACTTTGATACAATAAGAAACCAACTGTCGTTACTCTGACAAGACAACACAAACCATCTAAGCGTTACTGGTAAAGAAACAAACACTTGATTATCTTTATAGACTCGTATTTGACAGACTTTAAGACTCTGACTGTAACTGTTCATTACATAGGAACTCAACTGGCGGATAGTGAAATCTGTCCAAACCCACGTCATACAGCTGAAGCTAATGAAATTGTTTCTAGATAATAAAGTATAAATACTTACCACATTTTAAATGCTAAAGAAACCACACCTCAATTTAAGGCTAAAGCTAATCCAGTTTATAAACAGTTTATAAATATAAATTTTAAAAAAACCCCTGCCTATTTTGAAACTTTTGTACAGCATTTTCATGCTTCTAGGTTCACGTATTTGAGAAATACTGAAACAGTTTCTCTCCGTGATCTCCACGATATTCCTAATTTACAGCCCTCTACTAGAGTTCCTCTCAGTTTTAGCACATTTTAAATGTTTACCCAAGTGTAGCCAAGTATCATTTCATATTGCCAAATGTGCACGGGAAACAGGGTTTCTTCATCTAGGCAAGATTTGGGGATTGTGGCACTTTGTGCAAAGCGTTGAGAGTAACAAGAGGAAGATGGAAATACACCTTCCAGTACTGGGTTGTACCAGAGGGAATTTTAGTTAGCTCACAACAGACCAAACTACTATAAAGAAAATAACATATAAATTGTGGCTTGCAAAGTTGTAACATCAGTGTGAAACATGTTACTTTAACGTGGCACATTTCAAAATAGAAAAAAAAAAAATCTACAAAGGCAAAATATGTGATATGAAGACATAAATCTGAATCAGTTTAGAAGAACAAATGTTTTCTTTGGCCACTTCCTTTTACTCACATTAACTCCATTCATTTCTTCCTCCATGGGATACACCATTGGGTCTACAGACATTTAACTAATGCGTGAGGAAATTTGTCCCTCTAAGAAACTTGGTAACGCTTCACGTGCTAATCTTGTAGTAAAAATGGTATTTCCTCATTTACACCTCACAAGTGCTGACACGGTTCTTTGGGCAATATAAACAGATCAGAAGGAGGGAGCAAAGAAGTTTTGAAGAAGCTACTTGAAAGAATGAAATAATTTTTAAAAATTAAAATCAGTGCTTCTTTACAGTCCTTCAATACATAAAATACTCAGTTTACAGTAATTGCAAAAAATAATAACAAAGAATTTTGGAGGGCCACAAAGATGCTCAGAGGGATGGAGCACCTTTCCTACAAAGAAAGGCTGGGAGAGTTGGGCTTATTCAGCCTGGAGAAGAGAAGGCTCTGGGGAGACCTTATAGCACCTTCCAGTACCTGAAGGGGCTACAAGGAAGATGGGGGGGCCTCATTTTTACAAGGGCCTGTAGTGACAGGACAAGGGGTAATGGGTTTAAATTGAAAGCGGGAAGATTTAGATTAGATATCAGGAAGAAATTCTTCCCAGAGACGGTGGGGAGGCACTGGGACAGGTTGCCCAGAGAAGCTGTGGGTGCCCCATCCCTGGAAGTGTCCAAGACCAGGCTGGATGAGGCTTGGAGCAACCTGGTCTAGTGGAGGGTGTCCCTGCCCATGGCAGGGGGGTTGGAACTAGATGATCTTTAAGGTCCCTTCCAACCCAAACCACTCTGTGATTCTATGAATAAGCGTCACCAAATTAGAGGTTGCACACCACTGTAACACCTGGCATTTGCATCTCGATGAAGAAAGCTCCTAGAACTTTTCTACTGATCAATAAACAGGAGCTAACAGATCTGGGAGCATTCTAGACACTCTCCTATGCTAGAGAGTCAAACAGATGTAGAGAAGGAAGCAGATCTTCTCAGATAACACAAAAAGTGGACTAGGAAAAAATCAAAGGAGGAGGTTTATAATGTTATCTGCAACTGCATTAAGCCAAGAATTTTTGGCTGAAATCTAGTTTAGTTACAGCTCTTAACCCATCTTTCCACCACTGGGGAAGCCAAGTTTTCCATTGTTTCTGAAGAACTGTGGTCTGTGAGGGACTCACACACAAACAGATGGATAATAGCGATCTTGAGAAATGTCTAACTACTAAATGAAACAAGACACGGAACAAGAATCTAACACGTAGGGACAGATTTATGGATTGTCATAGTCCAACCTGTTTGTATTGGCTTGTTTTGACACATCCTTCAATCTTTTCATTTTTTTCCTAACTGCACCAGCATCAGGTAAATGGTGATGACCTGCAGGCCCCTTAGGAACTCCTGGACGTATTCCAGGTGGAATTCCTCTGTAGATAAATACGTACAGTAACTTTCATTACATTCATCTAAAGCAGACCACATACAACTTCAAATGGAAGGCAGCCATACCTTTCGACAACTTCTCGGCCTTGTACTTTCACCCTCAGTATCGCTTCCCTCTCTTCAGCTACTCTAATTTTTTCTCTTTGCTGTTGCAGCTGGTCAAAAATAGCATGGTAGTGTTCATATTGTCCTCTGGAAGACACAGGAAAAGGGCCAACACCACCTCCGCCATAATACGGTGCCTGGAAATCCAAAGGGGTAGGGTTGAAATTTCAAATACTGGTTATAACAAGTCCTTCCAATTTTCACCTCTTCAGCAGAATAAAAACATTAATGTGTTTAAATAAAAACAGTAATGTCCTGAATTGGTCCTAGTTTTATTCCAGGCATGTCACTATTTTAATGAATTACAAGATGGATAAGTGAAAAACTTATTTTTCTGCTAGCACTCCATAATAACACAGCATTCTACCTCCCCCTGATAATAGTCTAGTTATACACAAGACATCTGTCACACATTTTGGGCGTTATTGGTAACAAATCCATAAAAGTATAATTGGAGATAGATGTTCTACGTGGCCAAAATCAAAGGTTTAGCACAAAAGCTAAGAAGTGGTACAGTACTAACTGAAACACTAACAAGTGAGTTGTAGCCAAACACCCATTTTTTTCATGAAGCTGGAAACAGTTAAGCACACTTCTAAGGTTGCTGAATAGCAGCATTAAGTGCAGATTTATCTGAGAATCCCCATTGTCACCAACCTATAATTTCATTTGGCTTCATCCCCAGAATGAAGATGCTTCCCCACTAAAGCTCAGATCAGGGGAACATCTACCACAAAGCTACTGCTTTACGCGAATTATCTCTGTCACTCTCGAAGAGCCAGGATTCCTACGGAACCTTCATGTGAAAAGAACAAAACGAAATGTTGCAAGCAGCTGTGTACAGCAGTAGCCAAGGATGGATGCAGAAAATGGCAAAACAAAGTTAAGGTTGTCAGCACATGCATAAAAATGTTCCCTTTACACCCGGAGGAAGCAGTCAAATAGCCCATGGCAGTAAATTCAGGGAATTTGTTTTAACAATGGTGTCAACGTTCCTTTCAGTGGTCTTAAGTATTTTAAATAAACTTAAATAGGTAAGCAGTCTTAAAGCTGTCACATCTGCACTACTTAGAAGTTCTTGGGCAGATTATATTTGACAATGGAATTTAGCTCACATTCCGAGTTTCAGTCACTCAACACCTATCAATAGCTCCCCATAATCCGTATGACAGAATATTAACTGAAAGATCTATCCAGGAACTGAAATAAATACGCGGGTAAGCTGTTCATCTGAATAAAAATAATTCACTACACAAGACTATACTTTCTACAAATGGAAGGCGAAGTCTTGCTTTAGACACTATTCAAGGTTCTACTTGCCATTAAGAGCTCAGTTTTCAAAAGGATCATCTAAAATGATAGTATGATCAATCTCTAGGCAAATGCTACGAAGCAGGTGCTGATCAACCATCTGCAGAACAGCTACAGCCCCGCTAGAACCACAAACCTAAAGCCATATCCTTGCCACCTCTTTCCCTCCGAATCAGGTGCCAGCAACCAACCCCAAAAGGCAACAGGAGAAAATTCTGCAGTGCATGACCCTGCTGTGCCTTCGGAAGAGGCTGTATGGCTTGGATTACTCGAAAGCTTCAACAATGCTATTCAACAGCATCATCGAGGGGTTGCCGGATACAGTTTTCATGTTGGAAAAAGGAAAAAGATAATTAATTCAGTAATAGTATAATAGTATATGGAAACCTGGAGGGATGATAACTTAGCAGCCTGCTGCCAGATTTGTACTGAACTATCCAACCTGGAGAAGACCTTTCAATGAATTTTAAAGCATGTTTGCCATGACACTTTACACCAGTAACACAGTAAAAATATACACAGCCGCTGACCCTGCTTTTCTAGATGACTGAGAATACCAATAGCGATGCAACAGTAGCTACAGCAGAACAATTTGTCCGCTTGCAACGTCTAAGGACCTTGCAATAAAATTCTCAAAGTTAAGAAGAAACACGATTGTTTTCAGGAACGTACATAGCTCTGATTCAAATGTGACAATGCTGATATGTCGTGTTGTATGGAAGCTTGCATTGGTGCCTGCCAGTTTTCATCTTGACTGAGCGAGAAGAACGGCATAGGAAACTGGGCTGGTTTTGGTTGGGACGGAGTTAATTTTCTTCACAGTAGCTAGCTGGTGGCTGTGCGTTTGGATTTGAGCTGAGGAATACCGATAACACTGATATTTTCAGTTGTTGCTAAGGAATATTTATACCAAGTCAAGGACTTTTTCAGTTTCTGATACTGCACCTGCGTTCCCAGCTTCTCCTCTACAAGAAGATGAGAGGGGACACAGCCCAAACAGCTGATCCAACTGACCAAAGGGACATTTTATGCCATCAAACATGATGCTCGGTATATAGGTTGGGGGAGTTGGCCAGGTAGGAAAAACTGCTGCTTGAGAACTGGCTGAGCATCTGTCAGCTGGTGGTGAACAGTTGTATCGTTTTGTTTTCCTTCCTTTTCCCCTTTTTTATTTAATTATATACCATTAACATTATTATTATGTTATTTTTATTACATATTGTATTATTGTTGTATTTTTATTAGATATTGTAATTACTTTATTTCACTTACTTTCAGTTATCAAACTGTTCTTATCTCAACTCACAAGTTGTCTTATTTTTTTCCCCCCAATTCTCTCGCCCATTTTAACGGGGGAAAGGGGTGAAGGTGAGTGGCTGTGTGGTACTTGGCTGCTTACTAGGGCTAAACCACAACAGAACCAAGTAATGTTTTTGGGGTTTTTTTTCATTAAATAAGCACCATCTGCTATGCTTAAGTTAGCTTTTGTATTTAAGCTATATTTACATGATGTGTGGCACACATCCAAAGAGGATATCTATTTTGAAATAATATATTTAACAAGCAGCTACTGAAGCCTGGTCAAGCGCTTGCTTATTCCTCATTCTTGTAGGAGGAGCACAAAATAGAACCTCTATTCATTTTGACTTTACTGCCCAGTCAGAACATCTTTACAAAAACCCTGCTAAACATGTTTAGGCCAAGTATTTTTGTAAGACTCACTACCATCACAACAAATAGCTGTGTTTTAATCCATTTTCTATTATCAGATAGATTTACTCCACAGCAATACTTAAATTCCCGCTCTGGCTCTGTCTGATGAAAGTACCCAAACTTTCATATTCAAGTAACTTCATGAAATGACTTCCCAGAACAGTTGTGTTTCCACAAAACTATGACCCAGACAACCAGGCACAAAGACACATCACAGAAATCAAATTAAATTATGTGATTAAATTATGTAAGAAGTGAACAGCTAAAGAGTTTACTGCTTTCAGGAAAAAAAAGAGACTTCCTCAGAATTTTTCACCCCCCTCCTGAACAACTTAGCAGTATATACAAACATTTATAATGCTAAATAACGAAGACTGCGCAGAAGCAGGTATTTAATACTGAGGAAGAGGTCCATTATCGTAATATGAGAACCAGGAATAAGGTTTCAACACAAGAATTCAAGAACGAACTCGAATATGAAAGAAGATGTTCATGCATAGATACAGCACAGGAAGTGTCGCAAAAGCTGGAATAGAAAAAAAAGCGGTGCATGAGAACCATTGCTGGCAGAAAGAGAAGAGATTCAGAAATTTACTAAGTATTAAAAACAAAAATTGCATATGATCTCCAAAAAGCCAGGGAAGAGTCTGCTACATGGTTTCTCTTAAACTGCCCACAGATTAGTAACGGGCAGCCCCAAGAGTTGACCTCCAAAAGCAGATCTTTCTGAAAAGAGAAAACCACGCCAGACAACCAAAGGTGGGGGAACAGACTACACCACGTTTCTGCATCTGCTGCCAACCTTAACATCACCACCTCCACCTGAACCAAGCACATTCCTCCAGCCTTGTTCCCTGGCTCTGTTTATTCGTTCCATCTGAAGGAGAAAACAACACAGGAAAACATAATTCAAGGAATCACTAAGTAAAAAATTGAACTTCATTATTAACACATTTTAAACATATTTTACCCTTTCTTTTTCCAATCTTCTCATTTCATCTGCCTTCAGTAAACTGATCTGCAACGTGTAAGTATTAAACATGTTCAGTAACTGGGAAATAGAACTACTCCACCACACGACCAGACATTTCATTAAAATTACTATGGGTGGAAAAACAAAGGCTCAGGAATCACGTCTACCTGATCTCTCTGGCGTTTTTCAGGAAATTCTAACCTTTTCTTTTTTGAAGGTTCCTGAAAAATAAGCATATAATTTGGTGTTTATTGCCAAGCCATTATTCTGTCTCTGTCAAGATAGGCTAGTGCTCCAATTGCTAGTCCACAAAGATTAAATTTATGATTATTTTTTTAATAACTGTTATATAATTTTTGGGAAAAAAAGATAAGGAAGAAAGGTGTGAATGTTTCATTTTGTCATTCTTGCTCTGGACTTAGCTTTTGCTTAGTTTGAAAATTAATAGATGATTTCATGTTACCTCAAACATTTTCCTCCTTTCTTCTCCTGGATTCATTTTCTTCATTGGTGTTGGAAAGGCCTAGACAAAAGATGAAACTTCAAATTAGACAGCACAATGTCAGAATGAGAGAAAAATTCTAATAGGAAAAAAATTAAAAATCTTAAACCCACAACTTTTGAATGTGCAAAATGGGGTTTAAAATAATTAATCAGGAGGTTTTAAATGAAAAGCACTGCTAGGATCTATGGGTAAATGCTACTGTACTTGTTCATCCTCTACTATAAGCTCTGTCTTGCAAGCTGAAGGCAAGTATTTTTTAAAACTGTTTTGTCTCAATTTTTCTTCTCTGCCAATATCATTCTGCATTACAATATTTTCCTATTATAAGTCTTTGAGGGTCCCTAGATATTAAGATTCTCTTTTATTTGGAGAACAGATTTATCAGGTTATCCTTAGGCTCTTTTGCTCGGGTGACTCTAACCAAGCTTCTTGTTACCTATGGAAGAGGAGAATGCGGCCACTATTGAACACCTAGTGAAGAAGCAGCTGTACATAATAAACCCTGTTGTTTACTCTGTCTTCCGAAAAAGCAAGTGATGGTTACTTTTAAAGGTTTTTTCTTTTTTCTGACCGAAAGCTTAATAATATTTTCTTTCGATTATCCAAAATCCTATCACATGAGTACTTTAAAAACAGGTATTTCAGAAGACAGGAGCCTTCAGAGACTTAAGTCAATATAGTTCGACTACAGGGAGTTAACGTCATGTCACTAAACCAAGGAGATGATTGCTACATGCTCCTCTGAAAAGCCAGCTGACAGCTGTGAGCTTACACTACCCTGAAACAACAGGAAAGAGAAGAAAATTTCTATTACACAGTAGTCAGTAGGTATAATCCACACAAAGATTTTGCAATGTCACTGACTTCTTACATACCACGAGAGGATATTTCCTCAGCCTCTACCCTAACACTTCAAGTTTCTATACAAATTGGATTGGCCTTGGCTCGTGCAGCTAATTACAGAAAGCAGCAGACTAGCAGCTGGTTGTGCAATCAAGCCTTGCGATACTCAAACTGTGTATCACAAGTCAACAAGGCTTGTGTGATCAAGGAGTTTTTCCTTAAACTTCTGATGACTTCTGAACCTCAAGGATAATTTGTATCTTGGGGATAATTTTCTATACACCTATCAAATCTGACAGATGGATAGAGATTTTAGGACTATGTTCTGCAAAGTGCCACAGGGAGAAGGAAATTTAAAGAAAACAAAACCCAAGACACACCAAAAAACCCACTACAACAATGTTACTCTTTCAGAAGAAAATTTGAATTAGCTCTTTCGCTGAAGTGGGAGCTTCCTGGTTGCTAGTTGTTTGGCACATGCATACAGCTCAAAACTAGCCCTATCATAAACATCTCCTGGCCATGAAGTAATTAAAGGAATAAAGAGAGAGAAAAAAAAGAGTTTTATGTAATAAGGAGCACAGAGAACATGAGATTGTTTTTGAACAAGGAAGAAAGATGCAAAGATTCTTATCCCGTGTCAATGATCTTGGTATACCTGACAGACTTCCAATCCTTCTAAGAGTAGTCAACACCAGCACAGGAACTGAAAACATTCATAGCACATCTAATTCAGCAGTGGAATTAAAAAAACAAACCTTGGGTACGAGTCTCCAAAAATCATTAAATTAAAACCAACTAAAGAAAACCCCAAACTAACCAATAATGAAGCAAGCAAAGCATTTAAACTAGTACAACCTTCTCTGCAGATGCATGTGTCCACATAAAAGACAGTTCAAAAAGGAATGCATAATATTTTCATAGCATTTAAATAAGAACATTCATAGCATTTAAATAATATGAACAAAAGTTCAATTTAAGTAACTTGGCTTCTTACCTGTCTAGATTTAGACAATGTTTTTTTCTCATTAGGCTTTTTCGGCACATCACAAGACTTCCTGATCACTAATGGCACTCCGTATTTTGCAGCAGGTTTGGTAATTTTCTGAGCTTGAGCAACTGAAGTCAGTATTTGTTCTTGAGCTGGTCTTTTAGCTTAACAGAAAAAAACCCAATGTTTTACAGCTATCCAGGCTAGCCAATATACCATATTTCCCTTTCCCAAAGTCTTGGAAGATCAAAGCTGGAGGAAAATGGGTAAACTATTAGCATTTCATTCACATGAGCTGATGTATAAGTGCAATAAACCCTGTTGTCCAAATCAGCTCATCTAAACTTCAAGCTTGATAAGAAACATCAGAACACAATCCTTGAGCTTTTCGCTCTCAACACTTCAAACTGGAGAGCCGAAGCTAGTTTCAGCTGCCATGCTTTATTATCCAGTTGTCATGGACACAGGGATAAGCTTTCCTAATGGAGAGACAGGTCTCTCTCCACTAAAGACACTGGACTGCAACCTGCAACACTAATGTCAGCAGATGCTAAGTTCTGGAAGAGCTTCAATGGCCTTCAGGAATACTGTTTTTCCTGTAGAGTTCCTGAAAATATGCCAACGTTGTGGGTTTGATTCTGTGCTAGCAAGGCTCTCTTACAGCAGAATAACAGGACAGCAGTGAAACGCTCACATGACACTATTGCAAGACACCAAACACCTGACACAACTTCAAGTAATTACAAGAAAATAAAATAAAGGAGGGGAAACTGGGGGGGAAGAGTAAAATAATGCAGTAAAATGAAGTAAGGTGAGGCCATCTTGACAAAGCAAACCATGATCTAATTTGCTACCAGTAGTAAAAATTCTATTGCTTTGGGCTGAAGTCAGGGCTTAATCCTGGAATCTCTAACAAAACCTCTCAAATTCTCTGGAGGGTATTTCCCAGTACCCATTTGTAATGGGAGTGGGGACGTAGGGGGTGGGGAGATGACACAACATACAACAAAACCATTAAAAAAAAAAGATTAAAAATTATTTCCAGTATTTGCAGTATTCACAGTGTCCTTAAATTTTGAGAAGTGCAACATAAAATCAGAGAATGGTTTGGTTGGAAGGGACCTTAAAGATCATCTCGTTCCAACCCCCCTGCCATGGGCAGGGACACCCTCCACTAGACCAGGTTGCTCCAAGCCTCATCCAGCCTGACCTTGGACACTTCCAGGGATGGGGCATCCACAGCTTCTCTGGGCAACCTTCCCAGTGCCTCACCACCCTCTCTGGGAAGAACTTCTTCCTGAAGTCCAATCTAAATCTCCCCACTTTCAATTTAAACCCTTGATCCCTCATTCTGTCACTACAGGACCTTGTAAAAAGTCCCCCCCATCTTCCTTGTAGCCCCTTCATGTACTGGAAGGTGCTCTAAGGTCTCCCCAGAGCCTTCTCTTCTCCAGGCTGAACAAGCCCAACTCTCTCAGCCTGTCCCCACAGCAGAGGGGCTCCAGCCCTCGGAGCATCTTCGTGGCCTCCTCTGCACTCGTTCCAACTCGTCTATATCCTTCTCATGCTGAGGGCTCCACAGCTGGATGCAGGACTCCAGGTGGGGTCTCAAGAGAGTGGAATAAAAAGGGAGAATCCCTTCCCTTGCCCTGCTGGCCACACTGCTCTGGATCCAACCCAGGATCTGGTTGGCTTTCTGGGCTGTCAGTGCACACTGCCGGCTCATATCTAGCCTTTCATCCCCCAGTATCTCCAGGTCCTTCTCAGGGCTGCTCTCCATCCATTCTCCACCCAGCCTGTCCTTGCGCTTAGGATTGCCCTGACCCATGTGCAGGACCTTGCCCTTGGCCTTGAACTCCATGAGGTTGGCACGGTCCCACCTCTCCAGCCTGTCCAGGTCCCTCTGGATGGCATCCCTTCCCTCCAGCATGTCAACTACACCACATAGCTCGGTGCCACTGTCAAACTCTCTGAGGGTGCACCCAATGTCAGTGACACGGACGGTGGGAAAGATGTTCAACACCGGCCCCAATACTGACCCCTGAGGAACACCATTCATCACTGGTCTCCACTCAGACATCAAGCCATTGACCACCATTCTCTGAGTGCGACCATCAAGCCAGTTCCTTATCCACTGTGTGGTCCATCTCTCAAATCCATGCCTCTCCAGTTTAGAGACAAGGAGGTCATGTGGGACAGTATCAAACACTTTGCACAAATCCAGGTAGATGACATCGGTTTCTCTTCCTTTATCCATCAAGGTTGTGGCCTCATTGTAGACCACCAGATTTATCAGGCACGATCTGCCCTTGATGAAGCCATGTTGGCTGTCACTAATCACCTCCTTGTTTTCCATGTGCCTCAATATAGTTTCCGGGAGGATCTGCTCCGTGATCTTGCCAGGCACAGAGGTGAGACTGACTGGCCTGTAGTTCCCTAGATCCTGCATTTTTTCCTTTCTCAAGATAGGGCTTGTTTCCCTTCTTCCAATCAGTAGGAACTTCACCAGACTGCCAAGACATCACAAATATGATGGATAGAGGTTTAGCAACCTCATCCACCAGTTCCCTCAGGAACTGTTGATGTATTTTGTCAGGTCCCATGGACATGTGCACCTTCAGGTTCCTTAGGTGGTCCCAAACGTGATGCTCTCTAACCATGGGCGGTTCTCCATTCTCCCAGTCCCTGCCCTTGCCTTCTGCAACTCAGCTGGTATGGCTTGTGCCCTTGTCAGTGAAGACTGAGTGAAAAAAAAAAAAAAAAAATTGAGCACCTCGGCCTTCTCCATATCCTGGGAAACCAGCTCTGCTGTTTCCTTCTGCATAGGGCCCACATTTTCCTTGATCTTCCCTTTATCACCAATGTACCTACAGAAGCCCTTCTTGTTGCCCTTAATGTCCCTGCCCAGGTTTAATTCCATCAGGGCTTTAGCTTTCCTAACCTGATCCCTGACTTCTCAGACAACTTCCCTGTAATCCTCCCAGGCTACCTGTCCCGGCTTCCACCCGCTGTAGGCTTCCTTTTTGCATTTCAGTTTGTCCAGGAGCTGCTTGTTCATCCAGACAGGCCTCCTGGTGTTTTCACCCAACTTCCTCTTCATAGGGATGCATCACTCCTGATCTTGGAGGAGATCCCTGAATACTCGCCAGGTTTCTTGGGCCCCTGTTCCCTCCAGGGCTTCATCCCATGAAAACTCTGTCAGTCCGTTCCCTGAAGAGGCCAAAGTTGGCTCTCCTGAAGCCCAGGGTAGCGAGCTTGCTGCACACCCTCCTCAAGGATCTCAAACTCCACCATTTCATTGCTGCAGCAGCCAAGGCTGCCCTTGAGCACCATATTCCCCTCCAGCCCCTCCCTGTTGGTAAGAACAAGGTCCAGCATACTGCAAGAGGAAAAAGTACACCTAAGATACTATAGAACCATAGTTTATACTTACATCATTTGTACCCTGCATACATCCAGCTCCCTGGGGGAGAGGGGAAACTGCCTCCCTCTCTTCTTTACTGAAACTTCTAGAATCAGGTATAAGAACACACCAAAGCCAATAAAAGAACAAAGCCACACACACAGTTTTGCTAGAGCTGAAAGCAAAGGCACTTTATAGACTTACTCACCTGGTGCAGCATGTGGTGCAAACTTTTGGAAGATTTTGTGATTGAATTCTTCTGCAATAAGCTAAACACAAATGTGAACAGTTAGCCAACAACATTTATGTCTGCAGCTAGAAAGAACTACTTTTCAGAGAACTGTGCCACTCCCAGTAAGCATTTGGTATTTACTGCTGTATTTAGTATTATATGATGCTGTAGTATGTACTGTAACTTAAACTTAAATGAATACTCTATGTATTCAATTTAGTAACACTAACATTAATATGAAGCTGAACTCGGTATTTTCAAATATTTTTGGCATAACTACTCATAATTTTGAAAAAGCAGTGTAGTCTGTCTTCTGGGTGGCACATGTTACCTCATTTATGAACTAGGTAAGAACCTAGAAGAATGTTAATGTGAGCAT
The DNA here is from genome assembly GCA_027574665.1 of Rhynochetos jubatus. NCBI lineage: Eukaryota > Metazoa > Chordata > Aves > Eurypygiformes > Rhynochetidae > Rhynochetos > Rhynochetos jubatus. The sequence goes on from CM050651.1 coordinate 27,731,709, forward strand.
CAACATAGTTTTAAGTATAGTTAATTTTAGATTTTTGTATAGTTGCCAAATTTCACTTCAAGCCCTCAGACAACTTGTGTCAAAGAAACAGTCATTTAGACATGTTCCCAGTTTTTAGTTTTGCTGTCCTTTTCAAGATGGGAAGCTGACTACATATGCGGATATCTAAGAACAACATATACCGTGTGCTGTCAGGCATATCAAATTAGCATAATAAAACGCGGAAAATAGCCTTACTGGAATAAAAAAAATGAAGTTTAGACAAAGAACATTCAAACACGGAAAGGCCTAGACTACCACATGTGATTTTGCAGAGAAAGCAGAGACACACACAAATGACAGCAAATGACAGGCAATGATAACACCAACGTAAGAAGTGGGGTACAGCTGAATACAAGGAGGAAGGGTTAGAACAAACAAGGTTGATGCTTTCTGCAACAAGCGGCAGACCTGTGAAATTTCTTACTGATCACAAAAACTTACACAGGTTCAAGGAGAAATCAGGTAAGTACACAGACCAGAAATCTATTGAGGATGACTAAATACCAAAGAAGATGCTTCCTGAGCTGATGCAACTGAGACAACAAAAGATGCGGGCTGGGAGGGTATTACAGGGTAATGTCACATAGGCTTGCCTTGTTCTTATATGCCTCACCAGGCACTGTTTACAGCCAGTGTTCGTTGCCCACAGGACACGGAGTGAGACTGACTCTTAGATGACTCAGCACCTTGTTCTCACTTTCTAACATCCTGCTCTGAAATTTCTTGCTGAATCTGAGCTCCGCAACTGGCGCTACCAATACAGAATATTCAAAGAATAGGAAATGCAAAGGTATTTTTTACAACAGCAGAGCAGACAGATAATGGCCATACTACAGACCATCTTTCTAAAGATGGAACATGCCAGGAATGTGCCACTTAACGTTCTGACAACAACTGACAGCAATGCTAGCTGAACAGTCCCTAAACCACAAGGTTTTATGGAACAGGCTTCATAGAATCTTGAACTATCCAGATTATTTTGATTTGCTTAGAGGCTACCAGTCAGTTACAGTGGATGCTCAGGAGCTGAACTCGAAAAAAACCAAGAGCCAAAGCGGAGAGTTTAGAATGCGACACATGATGACAAACATTTTAAATATGTACAGTCTATCATCAAAATGTTTTGTCAGCAAGAAGTGCACATGAGAATCTTCTCCTACTCCTGGTATTTCAGTGATCTTGGAGATGTAAGAACTTACATGTAGCGTTTCCATGATAACACTGCTACTGACAGAAAAGCAACATTACTCTTCGGTACCTTTCAAAAAGCTTTTTTTTCTTTCCCCCTCCAAACTGATGCTAATTTAGATCCACTCTTTACTGCAACCTAGTAACTACAAAAATTAAGAATGAATTTTCTAAAACTGGAAGACTTTTCCTGTCATTCAGACATCAGTGATAGCTGCAACATGTTGAAGATGACAACTATGGAAGATCTCTTAAACTCAGATTAAGGAAAGCAGAGGACAACAGCATTAGCCATGGATGAAAGTGAAAGCAAACAGGCATTACAGCTGTGTCACAGAACCACCTCCGGCTGAATATGAATGTACCAGTGACTGATACATTTCGCAAGAGATGCTTTCTGGGTGTGAGGGTTTGTGGTATCTACGATCAGGTAGCACCTCTTGTTAGTGATTCAGCTGGAAAAGTTTTGTGCAAGTATCCATACTCAGTCTAGCAGAAATTAGTAACATCACAAGGCAGTATTCTATTACTAATTATACTTTGCCTGACTAATCCCAAATAAAAATGTCATATCCATTCTAGCTACTGGAAATAAAATCAGATCAAACTACTACTGTTGTAGGAGTCAGGACAACAAACTTAATCGGTGAAGAATTCTGAATCTTACCTTTCATTGTGACTTTAACCTGCACTATTATTAGCTGAAAGTCTATTCCATACACAATTGAAATTCCAATTATATATCACCTTCTCCTGAATTTCTTCAGTTGTCCAGTAGAATCTGTTATACTTAGTGAGCCTCCTTTTGCATTCAATTCCTCTGTGTCCTTTGTCTGTATTTATTTACCTTGTATCAGTACTATTACTCAGTTGTTACTCTTGTTGTCTTTGGATTAGGTTTATATTAAAAGGCCATGAATAGATGTCAAATGACATCAACAGCTTCTAAACTGAATAGGGAGCTGTAGGTTCTAGGTTACAGTGACTTCTTCTAAGTTATACATCCATGTGATACATTTAAACATCAAGAAATTTAAAGATCAGTTCACTTAGCAACATTTCACAGAACACACTTTCAGGCCATTTCAAATTCCAAACAAAAAATGGATTGCAGAAATTACGATAAAAGCAGTGCTGCTGAAATCGCTGACAGCACCATTCCATGAAAAAAAACGCTTATCTAAACAAATCAATATACTATATATAAAAATAGACAAAACAATACACTGAAGAAAATGCCAATTTAAATTTCTGGTGACTACTAAATACTTTAATATGAGATCTTTCTTCACAGTTCATAGTAAAAATCTTTTCCTCAAATGAAAGTGTCTCTATAAAAGCTCTAGGGAACACCATTGCTTCAATTTCTCATGTCGTGTGTTGACTTTAGAATAAAGAAAAGTCCTATGAAGTTTTTAGCAAAATTAGAATGACAACTAACTCCATACCTGTGGTGTGAGAAATTTTTCAACCCGTTTGGCTATAAAGTTTTTCTCCAAAATGGAGTTTACCGATGGTCTGTTCCTAGGATTCCTTTTAAATAACTGTGACAGAAGATTACGCAGGTCATAGGAGTAACGCATAGAAACAGGAGGAAAAGGTCCAGAGATTATCTTCAGTACTAAGTTCTTCATGTTACCAGCTTCAAACTGTAGAAAACAGTTACTCCATATTACTTACTGTCTGTCCACATGTAAGGATGCATATAAAGATGAAAAGGAAAACAAAAAAACCCCCACACCTTCCCTTGCTTCAACACACCAAAACACATCTTCAAGGTCATCAACAGTTTGTATCAGCAGTTGAAAATAATCTGTTGCCAAATATCCTGCTCACAAATACATCATAACACTGGTATTTCATACTAGAGATACACATTTTGCTAACAATTATTTCCCTCCAGATCTAGACTGACAATGATTAAGGATAAAATAAGTTACATAATTATCTGCTTGATCTCCTCTCCCAAACATTTTCAACCATCGCACGCCCTCTGCCCTTTTTAAAGTCACATTTCAAATGGAAGAATGCACAGCATTCCAACTCCTTCAGTCTAAACCACAAAGGAATGCTCAGACTTCAGCTTAAGCTCAGGAAGCAGAGTGCACCATTTCAATTCCTTTGTACAATAAAAAGAAAACAGTCCGTATCACCCAGCTCACAGAAAACTACCTATTGCCATCCACTCTCGAAAAGGCAGCATTGCCAACGTGGTTACCACCGGAAAGACCAAGCAATAGGAAATTACGAAGGGTTGAAATTAAATGAAATCTTTACCCCTTGAAATTTTTCTTCCAATTTTCATGTTCTCATAATTTTTCTTTTAATAAAAATAGTAATAATAATTAAAAAAAAAAAAAAAACAAACACACAAAGAAAACAAGACAGAAACAAATGGGTTTTCTTCCTTTCCTAACTGTAAAGTAGATGATTAAGAAGCATTCTTGAAAGTCACACACACACAAAAAGGCAACTCTTTCACCTTGGAAGTTTTTTCAAAGAACTATTTTTGTTCTAAACAGAAATGCATTAATCCATCCGCACAGAAGCCAACAGTCCAAATTCAGTGAAAACCTCAGGGTTTTGGAAAGGAAGGAGCACTATTCACAGTATCGTTTGTTACAGCACCTAAAAATTTATTCAAGCTAACACAGTTCATTAAAAACCTACACTGAAAACAAATTATACAGGTTCTGGTGAGATTAGCATGAACCAAAACACTAACGGAAAATGTTGGTCAGTATCGAAAGAGGAGAATAAAACACCGAAGGTAATTTTCAACAGCCGCCATGAAAGCCTTCACGTTTGTGTTACAACAGGAAATAGCCGTTTGAAATCACAGTTCTTGTAAAGAATGGAGAAGTTTCTACTCACCGCATGTTTAAGTGTGCACATTTCATAGAGAACACAACCGAGGGCCCAGATATCACTAAATCAAGAAAACATAGTTAAGAATTAGTTCTAGGTGTAACGTTGCCAAGTTACTTCTATGTGTGAAATCTGTTTTCAAAAAGGAAAAAAACCAGGTTGTATTTTAAGTATGTACAAGCTCCCTTCTATCTTCCACACCCCGAAACAAAAGAAGAATTCAATGACCAAAAAGTAAGGCCAACCTAAAAACCAGACAGGGTTATTTTGGCTCCAGGTTCTATTTAGACCTTTTCATCTGAACCACCCCAATCAGAGAAATTTAGCAGTACGGACAAAGGCTTTTTTCCCTTTAAATGTATGTGTTTTCCAAGCGTCTTTGAATTAAACAAACAACAAACAAAAAAACCCCAACCAACCACCAACACAAAAACCCACCCCACCATCCCGTTCAGCACATAGAATTCTTAAAGTCAATTTTCTCTGTTTAACATTGACTAACCATACCCTTGCTCATCACAGGATTATACAGGATTACAGAACTTATTTAGGATACCTTTGGAAAATAAATCCTATGTAGAATAAATTAAGGGACAATGACCTGTAATTATTTTTGTCTGTAAAGAAACCAATTGAATTATTGTAAGGCACTCACAGTAACGGATGCAACAGCATCCAGTGCAGCATAAGACTAATTTGGTAATGACCATTTTAATTACACTAGGGAAGCTGTTACCAAATACAGCCTACTGCCACGACAGCAAACATACAAGCAAAGTATCTGTATGACTGTCTGAAGCAAGCTGAGCCACCTATTTATCTATATGCTTAGAGAATCCAACTACTGTGTGTGTGATTTCATCCTTAACACAATTTCAGATTCATAATACATAAAATAAGGCAGTACAACTAGCGTGTAAATAGGTAAAAGTAGAGCCATAATTAAGAAGGCAGCGAGATCTAGAACTCAGAGCATTAAGCAAAGTCACCTCTGCAACACATTGCTTCATACTGCACCGACCTACTAGGGTCCCGCTTGCACAGCGAGACTCAGCACCTTCTTGGGTAAAAGATACGATCTAACGGCTGTTCACCACCATATGGTTAGAACTCACTTCCTTCACCTTACCAAAAATCTTTAATAAAATGCTTATTAGTACCTTTTATTGTTGTAAGGTTTGTTCTGACATATTTCAGGCGACAAATAGTATGGCGTTCCTATGCAAGTGCGAGCCAACTCCGCAGTACTAAGAAAAAAAAGAGAATGGACATTAACTCGTTAACTCCCATGAAGTACACAGATTTTGTTATACTGCATCAAAGTGATTTACATTAAGTCAAAGAAAACAGCATCAAGAAGGAGTTACCTGTTAAGAACTCTGGCAATCCCAAAATCTCCCAGCTGTATTGTTCCATCTTTGGTTAAAAATATATTCTTGATATAGAAATTTTAAGAAGTCTGTTAATTAAAACATTCATACAATTGCACACTTTTTGTTCTCAACATGTTTTGTGAAAAACAAAGTTTTCTACCATTCAGTCACTCTGGTCAATAGCAAGCGTTCCTGACTATTACGAAACACCAGACTTACTCTAGTTCTACTCCACCAGAATTAAAGAAAACACTATTACACATTGTAAAACATAACTTTTTCTGTCCCCACGCATAAATATGAGTAACACCCAAGTAACTTCATCAAATAGCCTCATCTGTTGGTACAAATATCACATAAATCTCTTCAAGACAATTCCGAGGGGAAAAAAGTGTTTCTAGTATTGGAAATGTTCATGTAAAAAGACTATTTCCCATAATTTGCCAACTTAAACTAGCAAGATATGAATGTAATCACTTTGGAAGTAAATGCAGTTTAAAACAGTTACCTACATACCTGTGACTTTATGTCCCGATGCAAGATTTTTCGATCATGTATGTGTTTTAGTGCTAAACAGATTTGTACAAACCAATCGAGAATCTATGCATAAAAGAAAATGCAACATCAGCATTGTTATTTATCGGAAAGCTTCCCTAGTTGCGTAACAGAAGATATTATTCAATCACTTTTACAATTGTGACTCAAGATTTTACCCTCTTCCCATAAACCCATCCTTATTTATACCATAAAATACTGAAAAATGTAACTATACTGTCCCTACAATGCAAGCTTTCTAATGAAATATGCATATTACCCAAATGAGGTATGAAGTCTGAGACTACCAGTTTCATTTCATATTATAAAGTGAACAGAAGTGTGCAATATGAATTTCATCGGCTCAAATGTTTAAGACATGGTACTCGCATCTTAAAGTCTGTGCTTTTGCTGTAATCAATACAAGTCTTGCAGTCAATTAATCAACCAGGAGTCCTAGAAAGCCATAGTGATGTTTATAGAAAAACTTACTTTATCATAGAGTAAATTTATATATTTTACCTTAAAAAAAAAAAATAGCACAAAGCAGATTTCAATGAGATAAGCAGCGAACAACATAAAATTAGAAGATCATAAACAAGTCAACAAAGCCCTTTCTTAAGAAAAAAATCATAAAAATCACAATATATGTAAAAGTTCTTGTCATGAGTCACCTTTTATATCAGAATAGTGGTTTCACATTCCCAATCTGAAGCACATACATGTCACAATTACGGTACAATGCAAGGTGTAACTGTCACTTTTCCACTTTAAGTTCTTCTTGTAAAAGTGAGCCCAAATTAGAAAACCGCGAAGTTTTACAAATTGTATCCAAAACCGTTTCATGATTACCCTATTCTAAATACCATCAATAGACCTAATATACTACTAAGCCTTTCCATCCACAGGTAAATTGAGATCCTACTAGTTGCAGACACAAAAGCATAAAAATAATTTATAAACAAGGAAACATGTCAGTTCTAACAAAAAAATGAATCCTACATAATCCATTTTCACTTAATCAAATCTGTACATACAGGCCTCTTATTTATTCCAATTTCTCACACAATACAAATGACCTTATAGCCAGTATAATGGAAAAAGAAAACCTTTTGGTATTCTTCCAACACAATATTAATTTTTTTCTAACGGAAAAATCAACTTTTGAACGTTGTCAACTTCATACTGCCGTATTTGATACAAGGTATGTTATTTCATACTTCTGATAAATGAAAATCAGTGTTACAAAAAAACCAACCTCCTGTGACAGTATATCTTTAAAAAAAAAATCCAGAGGTTTAAAAATATTCATGCTGTCCTTCAGCATTTTCATTTCTCAGATTTAGCTTACGCTGCAAGAGATCCAAATTTTTCACAGCATCCTACACGTACAGAAAACGTCCCAACGAACATACCCAGCATTTCCAGCTACATACTGCTGTGACCGACAGCAACGGGAATCACAATATGAGAACCTTCTCTTAGATTAAGTAACCACATCAACCAAACTGAAGCAAAATAATTTAAAACTCATGGAAAAGTATCATGCAACAAAAGCCTACAGCAGCAGTACACTATTACCTGATCTTCAGAGAATAAGGTTCCTTTCTGGGCATTTATTTTTTTAAATAGGTCTCCTCCTTCACAGTAATCCATCACTATATAGAGGCAGCCATTTTCTGTAAAATAAGACACCAAGTACTTAAAAAAGAAAAAAAAAAAAAGACCGTTTTTAACACAGCCTTCCCCATATCTTCACCGCAGTCGGAGAAAAAGCAACAAAACACATTAACTTTTTCATATGCAACTTCAGATATCACTTATTAGTCCTTTCTTCAAACTCCAAGCAAAAATGCTTTTATTATTTTGCATTTCACAACGCAAGTTTCCCATTTCTGGTAACAATGGACTATTTTGATATGGAGAAAGAAAAATGACATCTGCTGAATCAATACCACAAAATGGGGTTCAAAACCACTACGAAATTAAAGGTGTCCCTTTAGGAATGCAATATAAACCCATTCTTCCAGCTGCTTTCAAACATCCTATAGAACCCCTACCCTAAAAATAGAGACCTTAAGTTCTAATTTAGGTAGTTGCCTCTATTTTCCTAATTCTTCCTTGGAGTTTTACCTGGACAAGGTATTACCCTAAGTGCAAGAATGTGAGAGTCACCAGGTGTCGTATCAGACATTTCAGAGGCTAAAGAACAGTAATAAAACTTCCAGCAGACAATGACAGAGGGAAACAATTATTTTCTCATTTTTGAATGAAATCTGGGGAGACTTCTAAAAATCCTATGCAAGTTCCCACTAGCAGATGAACACATACGACACCCTTCATACAAAGTTACCGTTTTGTTCCCCGGTGCAATCTTTTCCCGTTACTGATGAAAAGAGGTTCGGCAGAAGCAAATTGCAAGTTATCAAACACACAAGAACTACGCTTCTCACATATTAGGCATGATTTCGAGAAGAACTGAATACATGCCTAAAATCAATCATGTGCTGCACAAAAGAAAACCTTATTTTATGAAAGAGTTAATCAAAGAACTTTAAAAACTCCAGATACATGATTCAATTAATTTTGACTCTGTCATTTAAACTTCACTCCTGCAGAATGCTTCTGAAACCTGTCTTTCAAAACATCAAACACAGGATTTTTGTTTTGTGCTCACAGCTGTTTGTATCTAGGTTAAGCTTTACAAGAGGTATTATTTTGAAAGATGATCCTAGGATTTTCTTGCAGACCCGTTACCGATAAAAATTCTTTTATAAACCAAATCAGTATGTCCAAAGTCAAAGTGCTTTAGCCATAACGACGCAGCATGAAGTCTTGTGAACTACAGATTACAGGATCTACCTCGTAAGAAGAAAAATATAAAAAAAGCAGTCTTAAAGAGCAGGCCTCTGTTGCAGAGAAGACAGAGGTGTGGATTTATAAACTACGGCTGTGCAATATGACTACAGCACAAAATTCTAATTTAACGAATAGAAAAAAATACAAGCCCACATTCGAAACACATATGAAAGCCAGCAGAAAGAGAAAAGAGCAGTGTACCTAAGCAGTATCTCAAATAATATTCAGGGGTTTTAATAGTATTTGAACCCATATGATAAGCTCTTGGAATCTTTTATCTGTTTTGCTCATTTCCCAAGACACACACTGTGAAAACAAGGTGGAATTGTATTTCTCCTTCCTTCATAGCTTGATTAAGTGAACAGTCCCATCTATTTTTCCAGCTCTGAAAGCAATAATATGATAGCAATTACTGAAGACTACTTTCCAAGACAACAGACTTGAAGATAACACTGCTCTTGTTGTCAATACCCAAATTTAGACTGTACTCATATTCAACATTCGCAAGCATTCAAGTCCTTAGGGTATACACAAATATTCAAGGAAACTTAAATGCTGGAGAGACAAGAGAACATAACCCTTTCATTTAAGAATCAACCAAAATTGATGCATTTAGGAAGACGTGTTTTTCTCATTACTATTACTTTTACATGTGCAGGGAATTGTGAAAAAAAATACAAGAAAAAAAGAACTGAAGTAAGTAATAAAAGTATGGAAATGACTGATAAAAGAGAGAAAACACTGACTTAAACTAAAGGCAGTAAGCAGTGCACAGACAGTCACTTACTATCATTGCTTCAGGTTCTACTGTATTAATTCATCTTACCTTCAAATGACTCTCTGTACAGGACAATATTTGGATGTTTCATGTTAGCCAATACAGCAACTTCTCTCCTTGATTCTTCTCTCTCCTTATTTGACATCTTCAGAAGGAAAATAATGATTTTTGAGAACAGAAATACAAAAATAATTTAATGTAATTAATAGTAATCACTCACCTTAGAGATGTTTATTTCTTTAATAACGTACTGTTGGCCATTTTCTTTAGCTTTCACAAGAATTGCTTTGCCAAAGGAGCCTTCTCCGATCTTTCGGACTTTAATGTATTTATCCATAGTTATCTTCTTAAGGCATCCTTACACGTGTACTAGGCAAAAAAAACCCCCACAAAACAGATTTAGTTAGCCCTACTAAGTCATCTAGCCTACCAGGTCATGTTACTTTCTTTTTTTACCCCAAATTTCAAACTAGTTTTCAGTTGCATCACATACTTTGTAGCTTTTCTGTAAATCACCTGCGCTTAGTCTATGTCCTATTTTGGTACAGTTAGCTCAAGCTCACTTGGTGTAGAAAAAAAGCTGTATTGCTAAAACCGGTTTAATCTTTCATCCTAACAAACAGCATATAAAAAAGGTTTTTTATCTTTCAATAAAGCAAACAGTTGGTGTCATAATTTCTAATTCAGCTAGCACACAAATATCATATAAAGCTATAGCACCTGGTTAACAATCTTTCATGCAATGTTACTTGGAAGAACTACTGTAGTAGGGGGAGGGAAAATCCCTACATGTTCACTGAAAAGCACTAAATCCAGGATTTTGGAAGTTAACTACTACAATGAAGCCAAAAATGCACTGAATTCAAGAGATGCCCATCAAGTTTAGACTCATTATTCAATATAGAAAGGTCTAACCTTAAGTCTGACTGAAAACTCAGTTTATTTTTCCATGTTGCATATAAAATAATTATAAAATAGCACAAATCAGTATTTCTGTCTGACCACTGAAGACTACCTTTTGAGATTAAACAGATTACTCATCTGAATGCTGATGGTGTTTAAGGTCCTATATTAAAACACACTGGTAAAAATAAGACACTAGTGAGGTGTATGTGGAAGGTATGGCAATACAGAGAAAACTCAGAACAGCAAAGAGAGTTGACAAAACCAAGTCCAAAGTGATAAATGCCAAAACAAATACATGGTGGACTAAAAGGTCATCTTTTCTACAGAAGAAAGAAATTCCATAACTTGAGGAAGTTTCCATAAACTGAAAGAGAGAAAAGTTTTCTAAACGTTTCTACATCCAAGCCTCACTTAAGAGCACTAACAGCATTTGTGCTTTGCTGTACCCAGCTTCCTTCCAACAGCAGATCCTAGTAGCTTAGATCTGTATTTCACACACAACTCAATGAGGCTCTTCTCCCCAGTTTGGGATTGGTTTTTGTACAGAACAGAATTACCATGCACTAGACGCAGATGCTTCTGAAGACCCTCAGGAAAACGAAGGACCCATAGCACAGGACCAGACTAAAATGAGTAAGTTTGATTAGTATAGCAAGACAAAACACAGAAGAACTGAAGTAGTCTTTTCTGCAGATTAGAAGATGGGAAAACAACCAGGAATAAGGATAACTGCCAGGAAAGAAACAAGTAAAAGTGACAGTCCTGCAATGTCTTGGTTTTGGTATTTGTGGTTTTTTTTTTTTCCCTGCTAAGTACAGAAAGCTAGCATTAAGTTGCACTTTGAAAAAAAGAGACTCAGTACGAACATCAATATTCTCCTTTGGGCCGTAGTAAAACCTAACAGGTGGAACATAATTTTAACTTCACACGGCTTTACTAAGTTCTCCTCCCACCCCTGCTTTGTATACAGAACAACCTACACTGTACTACAGCTAAACCAGCCGCATTCAGCCTAGCTCAGGACTCCTGCTGCGCACTAGCCTGTGCCAACACAAACGATCAATAAGCAGCCTGTGGGCAAGAAGGTACAGTTCGGTCAGATTAGGTATATTATTTTGGACGAGTTAGATGGCTTATTTTTACCCGTGGCATAGGCAATACGAGTCTTGAGAAAGGACATCAGCGCTGACAGGGCGTTGACTTTTCGAGCCTTGGGCAAGAAGTCATTTTATCCATCACGGACACGCAGGAAAAAGGCTTGTGCGCCGGCGCGCAAGTCACATCGCGAGACAGCCCCACCGACCGCTGGGCGCGGATAAAGCGAAACGGCAAACCCCGAACCGCACGGTCAGGCCGCGACTAGGCGGACGGAAAGCGGCACGGCGCAGTGCCCGCCAGCCCCAGCCTAGCAGCAGGGAAAGCCCCCAGGCCATGCGCTGGGCCGGGCCGCCCGCCTCAGCGGCCCCACCAGGCCGCCGTCCCCGCACTACTGGGGCGAGACCGGCGACAGGCGCGGCCAGGGACCGCCACCCCAGAGCAACCAAAAGAAGCAGCTCGCCAACGGCCCGGTCCTGCCGGCAGCTGCTACCGCCAGGCCCGCCCGCCTCCTCCCCACCCCGGCATACCTCCCCACTGCGCCCACCGCCACCAGGCCCGCTTAACCGAGACTCACGCCGGCCGCGGGCCCGCCCCTTTAGCCCCTTATTGGCGGTCAGGCCCAGCGGACCAGCTCCTATTGGGCGACGTGCGCTCAAGGCGGGGCAGCGAGTTCGCTGGGGCGCCCTTCCCGCGTTAGCGGTGCGTCACCGTGGTAACGCACGGCTGGGAGTCACGTGACGGCCAGGCACGCTCCCTAGCCGCGGCGGAGCGACAGGTTTCCGGGGGTGGCGGTTTGCGTCTACCGTTAAAAAACCCCCAAACACCCTACAAACCCTCCACAAACCAACCATGACCGCGCGCCCGGGTGTCGGCGGTAGGTGTCTTCTCAGGGGCTTCCCCGGGGAGGGATCTGTAGGGAGATGCCTGTCCCGGGAGGGTCAGGCTGCCTACGGCAGCTGGTGCCTGTGCTCACTTCGACTCCCTACTCAGAGGTACCCGCTAATCGCATACGCGAGTACGGGCTCGCGAGTCTCACCCTAATTGCCTTGACTCACGATCCTGTGCGCATGCCGTGAAGCACTGCTTAGCCTTTTCTCCAAACGAGCCTCGGGTATTTTATCTTTTTTCCTTGAAACAAAAACATCTAACCTGCCACAGTATTTTCGTGGAATCTCCGTTCTCTTGATGTACATGAAGGAAACTACTGGCCTCGGTAGTAATGCAATGCTTCGTGCCTGCCTCAGGTTGAGAGTACACAGGAGTTAATGTGCTGGGCCTGAGAACTGCATTTCACTGCAAATAAGCAAAATAATAGAATCACAGAACGGTTTGGGTTGGAAGGGACCTTAAAGACCATCTCGTTCCAATCCCCTGCCATGGGCAGGGACACCCTCCACTAGACCAGGTTGCTCCAAGCCTCATCCAGCCTGGCCTTGGACACTGCCAGGGATGGGGCACCCACAGCTTCTCTGAGCAACCTGTGCCAGTGCTCCCCACCCTCTCCGGGAAGAACTTCCTCCTGATATCTAATCTAAATCTCCCCACTTTCAATTTAAACCCATTACCCCTTGTCCTGTCACTACAGGCCCTTGGAAAAAGCTGCCCCAGCTTCCTTGTAGCCCCTTCAGGTACTGGAAGGTGCTATAAGGTCTCCCCAGAGCCTTCTCTTCTCCAGCCTGAACAAGCCCAACTCTCTCAGCCTGTCCCCATGGCAGAGGGGCTCCAGCCCTCGCAGCACCTTCATGGCCTCCTCTGGGCTCGCTCCAACAGGTCAATATCCTTCTTATGCTGAGGGCTCCACAGCTGGACCCAGAACTCCCAGTGGGGTCTCACGAGAGCTGAGCAGAGTGGGAGAATTCCCTCCCTCGGCCTGCTGGCCACACTGCTCTGGATCCAGCCCAGGATCCGGTTGCCTTTCTGGGCTGCCAGCGCACACTGCCGGCTCCTGTCCAGCTTCTCAAAATCTTTAAGCTGAGGGCCCTACAGCCAGAGCACAGCATGCCCGTGAAACTTCGACGCCTCTCGGTTTAGACAGAAGCCAAATCGTACCGCCACGTGCCGGGCCACCTCTTTGGGAAACGGTTACTCCCGAAGCGCGGCGAGCTGTAACCCGGGCCCGTAACCCACCCTCGCCGCCACCCGGGGTGGTCAGGGCCGGCGGTACCGCAGCTCAGCAGCGAGGCCGCTCCATCCCACGCTGCCGGACACGCGCCTAACGTCCACTCCGTTTAGGGGCCGCGCCTCTTCACGCGGAAGCGGCGGACGGCGGGAACCGGAAGTCGCGGCGGTGACGCTCCCCCCCCCCCGGCAGCGCCGACCTGCGGGGGTCGCGCGTGTGCGTGTCAGGAAGCCCCGCCCCGCCAGGCCGAAGGGGCGGGGCTGCGGGGCTGGGCGGCGGAGTGGCCGTCGGGCCGGGGGCTGAGCCGGTGTCCGCGGCGTTCCTGTGAGCCCGCCCCGTCGCCGCAGGAGGATGAGCCAGCGCCTCCCCGGGGAGCCACAGGCGGTGCCACCCGGACAGGTAGGGGCGGGACTGGCCTGGGATGGATTGGGCGCGGCTCGACTCGGCTCTCCTCCCTTCCCGTTCCCTTCCCTTGGCGGAGGGTCACGGCACGGGATAGTCGCAGGGTGACGTGACCGGATGGGCCGCGGCCGGGCCGCTCGGTCCTGCGTGCTGGCGTCGGAACGAGCCGGGACGCGGTGGCGGCTCCGGCCGGCCGGTAGCGGGGCCGGTGGGGGTAGGAGAGGAGAAGGCGGCCCCCGCCGCACGGCCCGCTCGGGGGGCGGCTGCTGCGCTCTTGTCAGCGAGACCGCTTCGTCCTGCGGCCGGCAGGTGGGAAGGGGCGGAAATGGGGGTTCCTCATGGACTCCTCAACTCACCTCTCCTCCTCCCCTGAAAGAGGGAAGGCCGGGGCGAGGGGCAGTCCCCTGCCTGTTTACACAGCCTGTAATCTCCTGATCTCGGTGGTGTTCTGTGGCAGCCTCTCGTTCGCATAGGGACAGTTGAGGGGCTCTGCAAGTTGGAAGATCCAGTATCTTCGCCACATAAACAGGGCTAGAAATATTATTCTGTCCGAGTTGCTCACTTAATACTGGTTCACGGTTTGGTTAGTAAGGCTGCTGTTACACAAGAGAGAGAGATAACGGGCTGTTCTTGGAGCCTCTTAATTAAATGAGGAGGGTCCAGGTCAACGAGGTTAAAACGGAACATCGACTGCATTCTTTCATACTACCTTCCCTGATTGTCTGAAATCCTTCCCTTCCCTGTCTTAAAATGCAAAGCCGACAATAAAACAAGTATGTATCTATTCTCACCTAAAATGAATAGCGGCAAGTGTGACTGAAAAATCATGTGCTGATAGTGGAATACCTTCAGTGTTGAATGGTAAATGTGCTGTGTCACAGGTAAAACAAGGCCTTAAAACCAAAACGTTTCTGGTGATAAACTGTGTTAGAATAGACAACTAAAAGTATTTTTGGAAAGACATCCCAAAATAGTAGTCATTTGGGTTTTGAGACTTGCACCTCCTTTTTCAGGTTGTTGGACCTCTGAAGTTGATGGTGCAAGTTATGAAAAAAATTGGGTTCATGATTATTTAACTGTCAGATGTATTGGTTCTTCTTGCTTTCAGATGCCTTTCTTCTTGGGGGACCTGTGAAGGGTTTTATGTTCTGTATCCCTTGGCAACATAGATGCTTCTTTGTAAAAACATCTATTTGAATGAGGGACGTGTTGGCATGACAGATTTGAAAGGAGATAGTAATCCATCCTGTTTCTCTATTTAGGGAAACTGCAGTATACTGTGGAGTAAAATTAAAAAATAAAAAACCACCAAACCCGCATTATAGGAAATACACCTTTGTGAAGTAAAGTAAGTCCCTAGAGAGCTCACCAACTGTCACTCTTTTTTTCTAAGATCAAAGTCTTGCACTGGCTAACTGATTTAAATTTGATGTCTCTTTGGCTGGCAAGGAGATGTAAACTTGCTGCTCAGTACTCTGAGTTGTCAAAACGGGAAGCAGTTGTGCTGTGGGAAAACTAGCTAGCCTGAAACTCACAGCTTGAAACAAAACGACTTTGCATGTCTGAAACACCTGTGAAAACAGAAGGTATATAGTGCCCAGAAAAATGGCACTTGTGTCTTGTTTGCTTCTGTTGAGTACTGGTACGTCAGTCCTAAAAATTCTTTGTCTGACAATAGTAGATGTCATGCACAATGTGTATTGCAATATTGCTAGAAATAAATTTTCCTTGTTCTGTGGTTCCCTAGGCTGTCTTTTCCCAAATCTTTACAGCATCCTGTCTGTGAGTGTTCCCCTGTTCTCGCTGTGGTGCTGTGCTGGTCTGCAGGCAGGAATGAGCTCCTTTACTTCACAGCACTGCTGGCTGGCCCTGAGTGGCCCAGAGAGTGTTTCATCCCGTGGTACATCAGGCTCAGGGCACATGCGCAGTTCTGAGGCCGGAAGTGGCCTCGGAGTTGGGGTTGTCAGGGCTTTGGGCTAGCTTGATAGCTGGGTTGCTAGCTCTTGGGGCAGTTGTTAGCATTAGGGCAGCTTCTTTCGTTAGTGGGTTGGGCGGGTTTTCTCCCCTCTCTCAAACTCTTCCCTCCTCGGGGACCTAGCTATGTGTCGGTTGGTACCTGGTGAGTTACGGTATCACATGTTCTATTTTCTATTATTTTAATTACTTAGTAGTAGTAGTATTGTTAGTATCACTATAATTGTCACTTACATGATGAAATAGTTCTTACCCAACTTTACAAGCTTTCTTTGTCTTTTCCTCCGACTCCCTCCCTGCACTTGTCGGGGGAGGGGGAAGGGTAGGTGAGCGAGCAACTGTGTGGTACTTAGTCGCTGGATGATGTTAAACCACGACAGGTGCATACTGGCAAGTTAAAGTAATCCTGGGATGAATCTTCTCTCTCTTAATAGTAACATTTACTAAGAATAAGCCTATCCAAAACTTCACCTGGAAGAGACTTCTGAGGTTGTTGGTCCTTGCTCTTCATGACTGCATTGCTCTGAGCCACTTTGAATTTGCCTGTATCTTTCTCTCGCAACTATGTACTTCCTCTTACTCTGTCTTCCGCACTCAGTCATGTTTCAGTAACCTGCAAGTGAGAACCCGCTGTGCGCTGGTTATCCTATGAAGAGCTGGGTCTACCTATGTAACGGATGTTCTCCTATTCACTGAATATATGCTTTCGCTTTCCCTGCCCTTTCCCCCCGGCCCCCCTGACTTTGCTTTTGCGTTTGGGGGCTTCTGTGTATGTGTCCTACCTTGGTGTTCGAACAGCAGAGTTGCTGTTCGAATGTTAGCACTAAAGCTGGAATGTTGGCACTTGGAATGTAAGCACTAAAGCTGGGACAACTGTTCCAAGTTCATAACTATTGCTAAAGTGCACTCCAGGAACAGGCAGATTTTTTTTCCCTCCCCTTATTTAAGTGACTTCAGAGGCGTGTGGTAAGTGTTACTGTGCAGATCAAGGGTTCAGACTAAAGTCTTGTACTAATTTGGCAGTAGGGATATTTTTAACTTGGTCATAAGGAAAGTGGAATAGAAGCTCTACTGTTAGATGTTTCTGCCAGAAGCGGTAGTGCCAGTTTGCGTTGTTTGAAGAGTTCATTTCCTAATTCTCAGACTCTAGGTTGTGTGTTCCACAACTTCGTGCTTTGACACCTCTTTGGCGACAGCAGTAACCCACTAATCTCCGAAGGCGGTCAGCAGTGGCAGCGATCATGTGCGTGAAACTTGCTTATACGCCCTCCCGGCTCATTTTCCACTAAGATTTCAACTTTATACCTGTGTGATGCAAGAGCAAGTTCCCAGTTCTGTGCTCCCTGTGTCAGTTTTTCCCTTATGTCATATCCTGAAAGTGCAAGTTCTGTGTTGGCTGACTTCCTAAAGCTGCCCAGGTGTCAGGCCATCTTTTCACTTGTGTTCATGAACGAGGTATGCAGCTCCAGGGTCTGCTACATCGTGGCTGTGAAAACTGAAGATGCTCGGAAAGTTAGAAAGTTGAAAATAAAAAATTCTTATATCTGTTTAACTTGCAACTTGTTTTTTAATTTTGGACGCCTTCATAAAATCATCAGAGAGCAATGTTTAGACAAATGCTCATTTACTTTGGTTCTCATAAGAGGATTGTAAACAAGACTGTAAAAATGTTTGCTGGGACATGTGCTCTCTTTCAAAAGATAGAAACTGAAAACAATAACATAAAACGTTGAGATACTGGTTACACTTTGTGAGCTGATAATACCTGTTATTAGGGAGAACGGAGTACAAAGTAGTTCCTGGACTTCATGTGTAATAGAAGGGATTATAGACAAAGCTGTTAAAATGGTTGTAAATCTGTTTACATCTGAAGTATCCTTATTGGCTTGTATTTGTAGTAAGTAATCTTAGATATGTACTCCTGGAAATAAAGACAATTTATAACTTCCTAGTGAGTACCACTAGTTGGTGTTTTTTTTTAATAACCTGCAGAGAATCTAGTCAGTCATTTCTCCTTGAACTTTCTAGGCAGTCAGCTTTTGTGTTTGTTAAACATTTTGCTTAGACTTTCTAGTTACAGATGTAGAGTCTGTGCTTACTTTGGGAGGGTAAAGAGGAATAGTAAATGAAAAAGTGAATTAAATTCAATCCTCAAGTACTGACTTGTTAGTAAAAATAACCCTTTCTGTTACTTTTTTCTTATTTTTGGTATATTTTGATAAATTTCTCTAAAAAGTTAATGAAAGAGGAAGTACTCAAATGTGCATTTTGCCTGTTCATACATACAGTATAATGAAGAAATGCTTCTTAATTGAAATAGTAAACATGTAAATTCACTTCAGTAATATATTAAAATTAAGGCTGGAGCTACTGAGGTGAGGTGACGTAATATTTTGACATCCTGCCAGTTAAAATTCAAGTACTTTTTTTCCTGAAAGGTAACTTTGTGTTTGAGTTCCTTCTACTCTTATCTTGAAATCTGTGTTCTCTGCCAGATTTGTTGGTTTTGATGTGTTATCTGTAGTTCATGAACTACTTCAGCTTTTCCCCTGAGGTTTCTGTTATTAATTTGACTCTTGTATATGTGTTGGGAAAAAAAAAAAAGGCAGTTCTCTGTATGCTTTCAAACCTGCTCAATTTCTGATTCTGAAAAGTAAACTTACCCTCTTTGGAAACTTGTATCTCTGGAAAAGAAAACTGAAAATTAATTGAAATTATTAGTCAACTTTTTTTGTTTCGTTTTGCAGAAAAAATTTATTCTCATATAGAACACTACAAGAATAAGTAAACACTGCTTTTAGAATTCCCAGTTTTCTTCTGTTTTGTGCTGAGGCAAGAATATTCTTTTAAGTTACGCACAAGGCTTGTAAGTCTGCAGAATACTTAAGGAGACCTGTGCACTGAGTATTCATGTTATTACCACAATTACAAAGATCTCAATGTTTATTCCTCTCTAACAAATCTAAAAAACCCAAACCTTTTGGTTCTTTGGATCGGGTGTGGATTATTTTTAATAAATTTGATCTGTGGACGCAGTCAACTGATCTCATCTCTGTGGTTATGTAACAGGTAACTGACCTCCCTGTGTTGTTAACTAGAAGCCTTTTAGTAAAGTATTGCTGAATCTTCTCCTGTAATTTTCAAAATTAAAAATCTCCCAAGAAGCCACCTTCTTTTTTTCCTCATAAAACATCCACCTTGATTCTTGCTTTCAACTTGATACCACTATTTAACAGTAATAAATTCCCTGCAGGCTCTCTTGCCAGAAAATTGTCTACTGTTTGTAGACCCTGACAAAGTAGATGTGATTTTTAGAAGTTGTACTTGCCAGCCAGCCAAGTTTGACAGCTGGAGAGAAGAATACTCAGGTGAGGGGAACCTGCTGTGTGTGCGTAACTGCTAACACACTTGATTTAGTGAATTCTTTGCTTTTGGTGGTGTTTGTGCATCTAGGGCTTTGTGCCTTTTGGGTTTATTTTTTAAATCTCCTTTGGTTAGCACATGTTTTTGTTAATGGCTTGTTTCTGCTTTTTAATAATCTATTAACATCAGAGGGTCATAGGTATCTCTCAACAGATGTATTTGTTTATTTCACCTTTTGAAGAAGACCAGAATGACAGTCAGTAATGGTGGGATATACTGGATTTACAAAAATGAGGTGGCTTCTGTCTCGTTAGAGCCAAGGTCAGCTGTGAGCCGGATCCTGGTATTGATTGCAAATTGCTTCCGTACTCCTTCACCTGGCAGTCCTCAGGTTGCCGCTTGAGAGGATCCAGAATGTAAAAAAAAGAGCAAGTCTGTTGTCCTAGCCCTGGAGTTTGAATAGCTCTACATAGTGCATCTGTCCATTTATCTGTCTCCTGGGGATACCAAGAAGAGCCTGCAGCCTTTTTGATTTCCTGATGACCAAAGACTTCTCATTTCTAACCAGAGTACAGCGGATGGGTTCCTCCTTAGCTGGTGTTTTCTTCAGTCAGGTTTGAAAATCAGTAGCAGGGAGAGTAAGTAAACAGGAACCACCAGAGGTCCCCGCGAGCTTTCATCAGCAGTGGTCACGTACGCTCTCTTTTGGAGAATGCTGTAGGAATTTTTTCCTTTATCTCACGGGTTTTAGTGTGTTTGTAAAGAAATTCAGTACCAGGACCTTAAAATACATGGTAGCTGCTGTTAATCGAGAAGATGCTTAGGGTTACACTGGGGACAGTGATGCTTTTTCAAATTCCCATTTGACAATCCTGAATTATAATTTTGCCTGTCAAGAATGAATACTTTTCACACGCTCCCCCTTCTGCTGGAGGCTGTGCTCTCACAGGCTCTTTGTCTTGGCTTGCAGAGCCTCTTTTCTGTGATGCTCTTTTATATGCTTTATATTAAAGTGTTTTGGGTTTTTTTCATTCCTTGGGTATTTTCAGATCATCTAGATATAAATGTATTGAATGAAATGATCTGAAAGACACCCAACTCAGGTGTGACCCTGAACTTCCGAATCTCTGCACATAGCTAAAGACTGAGTGCTTTTTCTCTGAAAAGATGAAGTAGTGTGAATAACAAGATTTCTGGTCATTCTGGTGGTATGTAAAAGCTCTGCTCCATTGTTTTTGTAAACCTCAGATGACTGTGACACAAGTCCACATTAGCAAGGAGCAAAATCCTTTAAAGAGAAGGTTGCACACTGTTGCTTTGTTTTTCATCAGACAGAAAATGAGCATCATGGCCAAAGACTCAACAGACAAAGTTACATTGTCTGCAGTGGAACCTACAGTCATAGTTCCTGCCCTTTAAAGAAGAGTATGGATTTTACCTTTTGGCTGTCTTAATGAATTTTAGTGTTATTCTCATCTCAGTGTGATCACAGAAGGAACACCAGAGAATTTTTTTTGCTAAGGGGACTCTTCTTTTCTGATCAGAATATTTGTGGCTATAGGTAAATGAGGTTAGTTTAGTAAGTCTAAATCTGAGTTTTCAGCTAATCCGGCCAATTTGGGTTGAAAGCAGTTAAAAAGTATTCACACTAGTAACTTGGTGAATGTGAAAGAAATCCCTTCCATCAGGTAGGGGACTGTCTTTGTGCAGGGTGGTACAAGTCTTCAGCTGTCACCCCTAGGGGTAGCCATAGTCTTCGTAGTCAAGACGTTTCAGAGAGCGGAGATGAAGGAGTTTTGAATACTTCCTACAAACCGAAGTCAATGCCCTTAATGTTTGGCATCATATGACTAGAAGCATGAGTTCAGTATTCATACTGTAAATAGGCTGGCAGGTTTTTAGGTTGGTGTTTTTTTTTTTTTTAAGCTGAGAAAATAAAAAGTGCTATCAAAAAGGAGTATTGCTTCTGCTCCTGAGAAGGTCAGATATAGTGGTGATATTCTGTATTGATATGTGTTGTAATAGCCTGAAAAGTTTTTTTTACTTTTATGTTATATTAAGCTTTTATAACTGGGAGTGGTAAGATGCAGTAGAATCTAGAAAGTAGGTATGATTACTGTTTTCTTGTTACGGTGTTAAGGCTAAGATTGTCTTCATGCTTTATAATTGTTATCTTTTTATGTAGTTTTGTCTGTGCTTGTCTTTGCTTGCTTTCTTGTTTAAAGAATATTTGAGTATGTGTCTCTTTTCTCCATGAACATTAATTTTATTTTGTAAGTACCTGTGAATGGAACTAGACTAAGCTTTACATATGTAGCTTTTTGGAAACTGACTTCTTGTCTTCTGTTCCAAGAAAACCTACTACATAAACTCAAATAGATATATTTTTTTTAATTTAAACTCAAATAGCTTCAGTTGACTGGCAGTGCTCCTTTGTGACTTTATATTTCTAAATATGACCTAAACATTGAGCAAGATGTTTAGGTCACTAAATGGCTGCAGTAGGACCAATCCTGTTCCTGAGATCAGTTAAATTAGTTTCACATGAGTCTTTTTGAATGCTACAGAGAATGATCTTCTGTGTATTCATTTTTGTAAGGTTAGCATGTGCATTCGCGAATTTTCTTGAGTATCCTTAAGAATTTTTGTGGTCTAAGCTGACTAGAGAAAGTTCAGGAAAGCTTCTATTTTGCTCATCCTCACTTCTGTATTTGATTTGAAGTGTAAGGATTTTTTTGAGCCTTTTTATGAAGAAATAGTCTGCCAGTGAATTTCTCACAGTTCATTCGCCCCTTTTCCAAACCTGAAGTTTGGAAGATGAGTGATATTCTCATCTTGCCTGTCTTCATGTGACAGACAAAATAAATAAATGGAAGCTAGATATGCTGGGGCTGCAATGAAAATGGGAAGGTAATTTTGACACCGGTGAGGCTGAGGATGAAACAATTGGCAAAATGTGGCTTATCGTTTCTGAGCTCAAAATTTCCTTCTGAAGCATACTTTTATTTGAAAAATAAAAAAGCTGACAGCATACTATTTTAAATTAATGTAATATGGGAGGTTTGGAATTAAGCGCTCAAAGCTGTTCTCGGCTGCTTCCATCTTTCAGACAATTGTTCTGAGAGAGAGAGATATATATGGGATTATGTTAGTTTTAGTTTGTGTGAGGAGTGCTTTTATGTGTTTTATGTGTAAATTGTGTACTAGTTGGATACTTTTTTTAATAGTACATTATCTTATGTATCATATAAATATCATCTTAAAGATTCTTGGTTTGGGAAAGAGCTTTTCTGTTAATAACATCAACATTTCAACATTGTGGGGTTTTTTTTCCCCTTTTAATTTTTTAATGCAGATTTGGAATCTGGAGGAGTACTTTTAAATTTTCATTCCACTCCCCTCCTAGGAAAATAGTATACTTAAGATGGCTTTGTTTCTTGCCACCCTTTTGAGATAAAGAAAATTGATTTTATGTGCGTTTATGGGACAACAGAGCACATAGCAAAGATTTACCTATTACTTGGATTGCCTGACAACAAACGTCCTGTCCCTCAGGCTTCTTACTGTCCTACTCTGTCTTCTCCAGAGGCACTTCATGGCAGTGGAAGTGGTTCCCTCAGCTGACTTGGCTTCTCTGCCTGACCTTTTTTTTGTAGAGCTTGAAAGATAAGCAGGCTGTCTGGCGTTTGAGAGCAGGAAAGTGCCTGAGGTACTTGGATGTGCAGAAAACTGCAAGAGCCTTATATTCTTTTTCCACTATTAATGTAGCTGTTGCTGTGTTGTTCTTCTTTACCAATGTTGTTCCTGCCTGCACTGTATTTAATTAAATCTTTCACAATTTGATACACCTGTATGCTTATTATTTTCTTCCTTCTACCTACTCGTAACAGGTAAGACATCCTGCTTCATTGGCTTTGTTTACTTTTTTTTGGTGGTGGGTTTTTTGTTTGGTTGGGGTTTTTTTTTAGTGTGAGAGGCTTCTCTGTTAACCTGCCTTGTAGAAGCATTTGGATGTGTCAGGACATCCTAGAAATACCTTATTAATGGAAGTGTTAGTTGCACTTTTTTTGCTTTACAGTCTCTTCTTAGAGGACTTGGGTATGGGAGTTGGGTCATTCCGTCCCTTTTCCAACAACTCCCTGCATATCGCTTTGATTCTCTTTTTTTATTCTTACAGTGCATTACTTCACTAGTTTGGGTGTTTAAGATCACCCGAAGCATTTTTGAGTCTGCTTTCTGAGGTCTCTGGACTTGACTCTGGGTCAAAACTATGGTGCTTCACAGAAAGAAGTTAAATGTTGTATCTTTAATGTTCTCATTAATCCTTTTCAATGTCTCATGGATTTTTACAGTAGTCTAGGTTGACAAAAAGGGCTTATTATGTAAATATTTGCTGTAACTAGTGATTGTTGGGATGCTGGTGTAGAAATTTTTTGGCTTTTTCAGGATATTTGGTTTGGCTAGCGTTCAGCCACTACCTTTTTTTCCCGTTTGCAATTTCTCTTGGGTAAATTCCCATCTTCCCCCACTTGCCTTTTAGTGCCCATTTGGATAGGACGGGGAGTCTGTGGGATGAATGTAACATTATAAAATGGCAAGTGGGCCGGTTAATTCTCTCTTCGCAACCCCATTAACATTCGTGCAGGCTCTCTTGTATGAATGCAGTCTTCCAGGAACCACAAAGGATAATCTGCACCAGGCTGAGTGAGGCACAATACCGGTTCTCTTCTGGCTGTTGTAGCCATAGAAAAAAACTATTTTCCTGGCTCTTCCTTTTCTTTGTTATTTCTGTTCCCAGCAGTTTTTCTCCAAGGAGGAGTCTGCACTGTGTCCGCATCACTCAGTTTCCTTCACTCAAGCGAGGCAAATCTCCTAGCTGTTAACAGTATTTTGAGGTCACACAAGCACACAGCTTTCGGTCGTCTTGAACGTTTAACACATCTCAAGGTAGCGCATCCCTAACTTTGTATCCTAGTTTGTTAAACAAACCCTTTCCTTACAGTCACACAAGGAAATTTGTTGTATGTTGACCTAAGCTGTCTTTTCCCCCGTGTTAGTTGCAGGTAGCGGGGGACAAATTAGTGACTGACATGCTCTCAATAAGTACAGTTTTAGCCCAGTGTGAAGCTTCCTGAACAGTTAACGTTCTACTGGTCTTAGTTGCCTGCATTCCTGCCAGTGCTGAACGCTGCTATAAGGCAGTATCTGTAACACGATGTCAGATACAAAGTAGTTGGGGTAGTTGACTCTGGTAATGCAGAGAATTAACGTCCAGTTCTGAAGAATCTCGGTTAGGGTCACGAAACGAATGGGTTTGGTGTTAAGGCTTTTGTGTGATCGCTGGAGAGGTCTGTCAGCAGCAATACTTCTGCAGCTGGAGACGTGCAGTTTTTCAGAACAAGAAGAGGCCTGTAGTGTGGTGTGACTGTAGGCATGTGTGTGCCAGAGGAGTTGGTATGTGGGGTCACATTTGTGGAGAGATGATGCAGGGCCCTTGGCAATATGCTTGGTCTGGCTCTGGAGAGTCTGTTGGTTTTGCCAGTTACCGACTATTTGATGAAATCTTCCCTTCCATTATAGACCAGGCTGAAAGCATTTTCTCAATTATTGAAGATTTAATATCTTTAATCCACTGGTCTGACATTTCTCTAAAGTGATTAAAAGGACATGCAAAGGGAGAGTTATTTCTCTTATTCTGAATAGGAAATTTGTAATAAGATTAACTGAAGCTGTGGAATTTAGTATAAAGAAAATGATGCCTTGTTTTTTTTCTTTTTTAAAGAGACATTTACAATGATCCACCTTTATACTATAATAAATATTTCTGCTGAGACTCTTACAGGAAAATGTCTTCATTAGATGAAAAATTTGTATGCAGCTTCCAAACTTGCTACAATAATGAAAAGCCTGAGCAGGCTTTGGCCATGCCCTCAGTATGCATCAAACAGAACACCAAAGTGTTAGTAACAGAGTTCGCGGCTAATGCCTCCTTAATTTGCATCTGTTAACACCATAGAATCAATTCTGTCTGTATACTCAAGCAGTTGCTTTTGCTACTTGTGTTTCCACCTGTGGTTTACCAGAGAGAGACTCTAACTTTTACACACTAAGAGTTCTTGGTGTAGTTTGGGTTTGCAGGCCTGGGCTGTACACAGAATGTAGCACTTTTGGGGTCTAGATTTGCTACCTCTTTGTTGTTTTGATACGTTTATAGACGGCTTTTTGTGATTGAACTGAACGGTGGTCTTTCTCTTGCTTGTTGTTTTGTCCTTTGTAATAAAAATTACTACATAAGCGGAAAAAAACCCCACTAATAATGTCAGATAGACAGTAAGAGAACACAAGTCTAAAACTTACAGTGCGCTACAGGGAGGGGTTTGTCTCTTGTGCATTGTGTTTTCTTGTGCTACTTTTACGGACAAGGCAGGAGTTTTCTTTCTCCTTGCAAACCTCATCAGAATGTAGGAAAAATCAGATGAATGTTAAAGTAGTAAAGATTTCACTCAAGCAAGAAGCCAATTGGCAAATGAGGGTCTAGAATATAATTTTTGGTGCATGTAGGAGGTGGAGGAAGGTGACGAACCATGTGGGGTGAGGAAACACTTCCTAAGAAGTCCCAGTGTCTCATTTCACCTGTGCTGTGTGGCTCCATTTGTGATAATACCCAACTGGTACAGGCAGAATGAGGTTAACAGGACTCTCTGTGAGCGTAACAATGGAAGTAGTGGGACTGTTTGTGATCTGGCTTTTTCTTGGGCATGTTTTGCACTGTTTTATTGGGAATGCCAAAAATTACTTTGTGTGAAATTTAGTATCTGTTAAACAGTTTCAAGTATAGCTTCTGATTAATTTATAAATGATATATTTATATCATATATATTTATTTATAAATGATCTATTTGGGGAAAAAAATGGACATGCTTCCATTGTTTCCAGATGTAAGTAACTATATTTTCAAATAGGATATGTTTCATCAGGGCCTGTAAAATGGTAGAACATTAAGAAGAATTCTCACATTAAGATAAATGGAAAAAATTTATTTGAAGTGAGATTATGTTTTAAATCGTAAATATTCTAAATAATTTTTTAAGGAAACGAGACTGGGTAAAACCAAAGGGATCTGTCTTGCCCAATAGCAGATCTCTAGGGAAGGGTATAAGAACAGAATATGCATACACCTGTCTCCAGAATGCTCTTCTAGCCTCTAGCATTTCCACTAGAGGTGTCCCCTTCAATAGCTTTTGATGGGGTTTTTTTCTTCTGTGAACGTCAGGCTGGTTTATGAACCATCCATATTTCTGTAAAGTGACAAAGAATTCCACCACTTCCCTGCATGCTGTGTGAAGAATCAGCCCTTTTTTCTCTGCTTGGTACCTCACCTCTTTCATTCTGGCATGTAGGGACTACCGACACAAACAGCTCTTCACCTTCTTGCCACTTGTGATTCTGCTGACATCTGTTGTGTCATCTTCTACATCATGTCTTTTCCAGACTGAAGGGTCCTGATCCATTTTGTTGCCCTGTACATGGCAAGCTGTTTTGTACTCCATCGTCACTATGCTCTTTTGTAACCTGTGTCAGCTCCTCTATAATCCTTTTGGATTTTTGGCACTATGTAAAGTGTTTAAGGTGTGGACAGATTATGGAAGTATACAGCGATTTAATGAAATTTTCTTAACTAGTAATTCTTGTATCAGATTAATTTGGGGGCTGCTAGTGCATGCTGAGCTTTCTTGTAACTTTATTATTAGATTTGTGAATGGTAGGAGTTGGGATAGAGCCCATAGCTTTATAGGGTAAGTTGGGATTGGTTCTGCTGCCTGCTTGGCACGTGACGTGATTCATATTTATCTGCATAGGATTTTATCTCGTGTTACCACCTGGCTGCACAGTGCTGAGACTTCTTCCATCAGCAAACTTGTTGCTTCATTTTTCACCCCTTCTAGGTAACTTCTTCAGAAGGCTGAGCCATTTGCCAGTATGGGAAAGCAGTCTGTCTGACCTCCACTAGTAACTCTTGGCCAACAGTTTGGCTGTACTTTACAAGGCTCAGCAGCTGGGTAGAGGAGAGGGGTCTGAATTGGAAGTCCTGTAATCTGTTTTTATTGCTGCTGGCTGGCTGGACGTTTACAGTGCAGATACCTTTGTAGTGGTTGCAGAATTTGAGGATAAGCAGAGGAAAAAGTGCATAAGGAAAATATTTGTAGGTGAATTGGAGGGACATCTCCTTCGCTTGAAGGAAAGGAGAGGTTTCTTATTACTGAAAAAAGAAGTATATTGGGCTGGCGTAAGTTAATAAGGAGTGATGATGATTGAGAAATGACAAACAAGACTTTCTTTGGATAAACAAGAGCATGGAATCAAGATGTGAATCATGTCTTGTTCCCCCTTTTATCCCAGTCATGAAGCTCTTTCTGTGGCTATAACTGTACAAGGCAAAGGAGGACTCAGCCTTTGAAAAGCTGATGTGTTAGCGTTACACCGAATGTGCAAATGCGTATGTTGCTGACTCCTCATTGTGTTTAAAAACAATGACCAAATGAAAGACATGTAGGTAAGGGTTTTGAACGCTTTGTGTGGGCGTAAAGATTTTAAACTGTTTTCCACTTTTACATTTTTGCTCTTCTGGACAAAAGAATGTGAACAGTTGTGTTCAGGGGACTACAACCCTAGCCTACCACCGGTTTCACTCCAAGCAGACATAGTATGAAGGTACCGTGACTAGAGAAATTAATTTTTTACCGTTAACATTGATTGGATTTTGTGCCAGCTCCATGGTGCAGTGCACATTCATATGCATGGGGCATGTATGTTCCAACCACTGTGCTGAAGGTGAAATACTTTAATGATGACAACCTGGAAGTAAGAAGAGCCCAAGAAGGGGCCTGAGGAAGCATCATCCAGTTAAAAATCACTAAACATTTCTGTAAAGCATTCTATAGATAAAATGTTCCGTGTTGCTGCTGTGACCTTAGTATTTTTTCCCCAAAGCATGAAATACACTTGTTTTATTTGATACAAACTTCTCAGTCTTTTGTTCATATTCAAATAAAAAATAACTTGTTTTCTTTATTTAGGTTAAAAAGCAGCTAAATGGAGTCTGAGCAGCTGTTTCATAGGGGCTACTATCGAAACAGTTACAACAGTATAACTAGTGCAAGCAGTGATGAAGAGCTTTTAGATGGAGCAGGTGTAATTATGGACTTTCAGACATCTGAAGATGACAATCTCTTGGATGGTGACGCATCAGTTGGTAAGTTAATGTTAATTTCAGCTTAAAAATTTTTCTGGATTGTGTTTTTGTGTTTTTATGTTTTTTTGGAGGGTTGGGGTTTTTTTGTTTGTTTGTTTTAATAAACAAAATCAAGTGTTTTTCATAAATAATCTTTCTTTTTAGCTCATCTGGCCGTCAGAGGGATACTTTAAACCTCAAAGTGGCTGAATATTTTTCTGTGTGCTTGCCTGACAGTTATACTGTATGGGATGACTTCTGGTACAGGCAGGTATTAACTCTGGCAAAGGGTGAACTTAGTGTCCAAGTAGGGGAAGGATGGCTATTCTGCAGCTACCTGATCTTCTTAGCTGTAGTGGGATTTTGGAAGTCTCACTATCTTCAATATTTCTTTGGGGCAGAAATTAATAGTCTCTTTTAATTGTTACTTCTAGAGATAAAACTGTTTATGCTTGATTCAGCTTCAATCTGTAAAACAGAGGCAAAACCCATGTAGGCAGAGAGTTGTTAGAAGCAACAGGAAACACCATGAGAGTTGAACTTTTGACTAGGTGAAAAGTTGCAAAACACCTTTCTACTGTGAGCACAAATAAAAGCACTGAAGTAATACAAAGAAGAAAGAACTGTGAAGCACTTCCTGTTTTTTTTCTTTTTTAATATTAACAAAGCAGTTAATGGAGTGAAAGTGTTAACATTCTCTTAGCAATGGTCAGAGGGGAACAGAGGGATTGAGAGAAAGTAATTTCTGTTTAAGGTAGTAAACTTGGTTAAATATATACTCTTGTCACTTCCTCTTATTTTGCTTCAAATCAAACTCAGCTTCTTGAGTTTTCTTTTTTTATCACCCTTCCCTCACCTGTTAGCATGCAGTAGTCTTCCTTCTCTGCAGAGTCGTCATGCATTTTCCTTTTGCCACACTTAGCAATTGGATGTTGGCATTGTACTAGATAGTTGTGTCATATCATAAGCACCCTTATCAGCTGTGTTCCTTCTATCTAATTAGGTATGTCTTGAACGTGCAGTTATTTAACTTGTGTACCAGTACACGTATCAAGAGCCAGAGCACCTTCAATCCACATAAAAATTCCTCTGCCAAGTTACTTGGAGAACACCAGCATGGTGAAGTCAAGCACGTGATAGGAAAAGTGAACAGCTGGCTTCTGTGTGTCATGTTTTGTTCTGAGTATCTGGTCCTTCCAATAGAGCGAGTGACTTGCTTGTCTAATATAGTATTTGCAACCCGTACCGAAAGTCTGAAGCTGCTCTGGTTAATGTTTGTGTAAATCCACTCCGTCACTTCAAGCTTTAAGGAGAATAAGTTTGCAGTAAAATAAATACTTTCAGAGTGAGTGTTCTGCCCCTTGCTTGTGAAATTAGATCTGTAAATTGAGTCCAAACAAATAACGTGGTTCTTTTGTTTGCGCTGTCAAAAGCAATGCTAATTGCTGCACATGCCGGCAGCCCCTGTCTCACTGCAATGCTGAAGTATTACAGTGTGCATAAGAACATAAATATTAACGTATTTTCTTTCCTAACGATGTATCTGCTTGCTGCAATTCTAGTCACTTTGTTAAGAGGCAGTAATAGTAATAAGCACTGTTATTGTATTTAGGTGGATGGTGATTTATGTGTCTCTGTGCATGGAAAATATTTTATTACAGTAAAGCATAGTAAATATCTTCACAGTAGATCAGAATCTGGCGTAAATTTTCTTTTCAAGGTCGTAAGAACATACTTCCAAAACAGTATTAAATAAACTTGCATGCAGGAGGTGAACATTTGTGTTTCTCATTAAGTCTCCAAATGTGTAAGGTGGTTTTTTTGGTGTGTTTTTAATTCAGCAAATCTCACTGACAAGACCTAACAAGCACTTTTTTGCTGGACAGCTTGTGCCCTTTTTTTAGTACTCTGTTACTCACTTAGCATCAGCATTTGTTTTATTTGTTTTAATTATTACTACTATTTAAATACTCTTACATTTTAATTGTGTCTTTATTACCATATTTTTGTTGCGTTGAGTCTTAAGTACAGATGAATTCACTATGCAGAATCCGTCCCACCTCCTGAGGAACTGCAGGACCTTCCTGGTAACTGGAAGATCCCATGCTTCTCTGCACTGCAGGCCCTCTAGAGCATGCTGTGAATGCAGAGGCATTAGGTCTAGCCCTGTGCTTTAGCTGGGGAACCCTGCCCAAATCAGGAGTCCTCTTTAAACATAAAGTTTGTGTTTTAAGTCTATAGGGCTGGAAGAATTTATGAGCCTGGTTTCTTAGCAACGTGAATAAAATGGCAATAAAGTCCTTGTACTTAAAATGACTGGAAATAATGTAGTTAAACTGAAAGCTGCATAGCTGCAGAATGTAAGTTTGGAGTACAAATGAGCACAGAAATTAATTTACCCAATCTGGATAAGTT
Source organism: Rhynochetos jubatus (assembly GCA_027574665.1). Lineage (NCBI taxonomy): Eukaryota > Metazoa > Chordata > Aves > Eurypygiformes > Rhynochetidae > Rhynochetos > Rhynochetos jubatus. Next base: position 27,762,860 of record CM050651.1, read on the forward strand.
GACACGGACAATAGTGTGCTTCATAATTTTACACTTCATGTAATAAAATATAGAATTACAGATTTAAAAAAAAAAAATGAAATACATGCAATGAGGAGAAAATGGAAGATTAAGAAATTACCTATTTCTGTCTTCTTTTTTGGCTAATGAAAATTGAACCATAAACTGCACATACATTGTGCAGATAGAAAGCTAAAAATATGAAATTTCTAACGTAATTTTAGGCTTTCCCCCTTATTCAGAGGGTGGTAAGTTAACGGAAGAAGTCTGCTTGTTTCAGCAGGCAGGGTGTCAGGACAGCAATTCTATAAAGCATGCACAGTACTGCCATTCACATTACCACTCATACTTAAACATTTAACTGAGGCTTACCAAGCCGTTGAGGCTGTTAGTCGAGGGTGAATATGCCTTCTGTTGAAAGCATGTGGAAATCGGATGATACTGAGAAAGAATACTGGTGATATATATTACTTGTATGTGAAAATCCTTTATATGGGATTGAACCAGTCTTCAGGAAGTCTTATCACCTGGACTTTTAGGTATCCTTAATACTTAGTTGATAGAGATTTACCTCTCTCGTGTTACCTCTGATTTGAAATTTGAATGGTTCTGTGTAGTTCCATGTGGGGGATTCACCATTATGTTAAAAGCAATGCTGTACAACAGTCTGGTTTCTCCTAACGCCATGTGAAAGTGTGTATGTTACCTCTCCTTCACCGTGTCATCTGAGAAGAAGACAGAAATTGTGAATATGTAGTATTATATACTAAATACATATATTTGATAGAGTAATTGTATCATAATTATATATTTATGGTATATCATATACGTTATGTTCTCCAGCAACTGTTTTCTTTGCATAAATTTCAGACTTTTAGTGGCAGCGTTGTGGAGAACAAGTAGGTATCACAAAATCATAAATTATCTGAGCATAGTGTATTTTAACATGCTAAATAATGAAGTTGCTGTGCATGTGTAGGCTTGGATGGCTTGCACCAAAGCCCTGCCTGGAAGGGAGGATATTGCCTGTCAGATTTAGTCAAAACTTGCTGTTGATCAAAGCTAATCTTTTTGTGGTACTGAAGTTAATGTTTCTCCTTGTCTAATGGGGGGTGTGGTGATGTTATAGTGGTAATTGAAGTATCTGCCTCTTTGTAGGGAAGACGTCTTACCAATGCTTGTACATGCAATGTACTTCCAGGTATGCAATGTGTGGACATCATTTTCATCAAGACTCACCTATGTTATGTTTTTAGACTGCTTGCCCTGCTTCTTGCTAGGTCAATTTAAACACATTATACTTAGCACTGAAAAGCTATCAGTTAATAGTTAAGTCATATAGGCTAATATTTACTGGTTTAAATTTAACAGGAGGATTAATCTTTAATCTATAGCTTTTAAAAATCATTACACTAGAATAGTTAATTGTTTTACATTAATGAAGTGTAATTTCCAGATTTGAAATACATTATCAGATCAGTATTTTAACTGGGGAATATGAATGAGAAGATGAAATGTCTAATCCATTCTTTTCCTCTCAGCATAGACTTGCCTTGCCTGTCTCTAAAGTTTGAGACACAGTTTTTGGCTACTGGCTGGGCTTGAAGGGTGTAACAAGTCACTTCAAAAGTTCAAACCTCTTCCTTTTATGACTCAGGTTTAGGCAACTAGCAAGGTAAAACTGAGATGTCTCCATAATTTTACTCAGGATTAAGGGCTGTTTATATGGTGTAAGAGAGGACTGCATCAGTTTTCACTATTTTTTGGTTTCTAGGGCAAGCTCAGCAGGAGGTAGGTTTTTGTAATGCCAGACTGCAAAGGTTTCAATGCAAGGACTGAAATCAGATGATTAAACCTTATTTGCAGTAAAAATGGTTTGCAAACAAATGATCTCATTGGTGTTTACATCTCAAGGTACTTTGATCTGTCTGTGGGAGTCGTGAGTTCTGAATGAGCTTGACATTCTTTTCAGTAGCTCTCGTGATTCCAGCTTCAGGTGAAGGAGCCTAGTTGCTTATATTGTGACTTCAGCGGGGAGACAGTTTACAGTCTGGCATATGGTGTTAACATAAAATTGGCAACGGTTAACCTTAATATGACAGTCTGTAAACTGGTAATTCAAAAGCTGCTGCTACAGCCGCTACTATCTCCTTGCAGTGATAGCAGTGCCACGCAAAAAAAGAATATGCTAACAGGTCATGGTGTAAACCACTGCGGTTCTAAACGGTCCTTACCCGTGAGCCGGAGTCCTTTGCATCAAGTGAGAGACCAAACCAGTTCATTTTCAGCACCCTAAATACTGACATTAAAAATATGATATAGTGAACTGATACTACGGTATTATTTGAGGAACAGAATGTAATTTTCAGGAAGTGCAGGTGGTTCTGTATAATAAAGAAATTCTTACCGCATCAGAGGTTAGTTGTTCAAGCAAGATCTAGACATAGTTGTCTTTGCCAACAACACATTGATGTCCTTTCACATGTATGCTTGTTTCTAGTTGGCTATCACAGTTTATAAAGAAAAGAAACAATACAAAAAGAATAATAAATGAACTTGTTTCCTGCATAAAGAACTTAAGTTCTTGTTATATTCTTTATATGTGGAAATTGCATTAACAGATTCCTTCTGTTGTCCACAGCTAATATGAAGAAGGGTCTTCAAAGTCATTTTGCACCATTGGCATTGTCTGGGTTTTCCATGCATGGGGTATAAAACTGACCTGATGAGCAGTCATTATGGTAGTTTGGCATATCTCTTCGCTGAGCTACATACAACCTATTTTCCAAGTCAGTAGTATTTTCATTAAAGGTCTCATTGTTCTTCTTAAGTAAGGAATATATTTGCTCTCAAATGATGCCATGCAAACTGAAACAAGAGATAACACAACTTGCTCTGATCGCAGGGGCAAGCATGAGGCACAGCTAGTTTATTTTGAATAGTTAAGTTGTCAGTAACTGTTTATCATTTACTTTTTTTTTCTGTTGGATTGTAACTAGAGCTGCAGACATCTTTCTTGCCTGTGCTCCATACTATTAATGCAGCTGAACACAGGTTATCTGACAATAGCGAACCATGTTTTCTTTTACTTTTTTATTAATAATGCATGAAGTTAATTTTGTCCATCTATCTGGATCACAAGTTGTTAGGCATTATGTTTACGTGGATAACTGAGCTAATTAACAAAGTTCTTCCCTGAGGAATTTCAGAATTCTTGGCAGAAAACAAAAAAATTGACTGTAAGATTCTTAGGCTAAGGGAAAAATGTTTTATCTTAGTTATTGGATGTCATTATTGAATGAGGGAGTTGTAGGTGTTTGAAATATCCTTTACATCTTACCTGTTAATCATGACAGTGATTTTTCTGAACTCTGATCTATTTTTTTTAAACATAATTATTCTCCAAATTGAAAATTCACTTGATATTGGTTTAGTTGAACAGCTTGTAATGGTGTTACAGTGTTGGTCTGGGCCTTCAGACTGCAATTAGATGGGTGTGGCATTAGACTTTGAGGGGCTGAATTTATGGCAGCATGTATGTAGAGTTTCAGTAACCGAATAGTTTCTTGGTCTCTTAAATGTTTAAATATTGACCTTTTTGGTTTCTCACTAATGCCATGGTCAGTTCTTTGAAGTCTTGTTTATAGGATATGAGAATTGTGTTGATTTTAGAACTTAACCCTACCAACAGTCCTTCCTGCCAAAGTTGTATTTACAAAATTAGGTTTCATCATCTTCCAAAACACACAAGCATATGCATTTCCAGCCTGATACTCTGGAATAAGTTGAATTGTAATGCTAGTAATTAATTTTTTCTGTCTTTCTGATATTCTATAATTTAGTTGGTTTCCTTCGGCAGCTCTGCTCAAGTGCTTAAAGTACCCTGGCTTTGTTAACAGATGCTGCTGAGGCAGTTATCACCAGGCTGTCCAGCCAGTATAGTGTTGTCATAAGTATGCCCTTCTCCCAGGCATGCTGTGTGGATAATGTAAGATGAAGGAATGAAAGCAGAGGAAATGTCATGCATATATGTAGAAAGAAGAGTCTGAAGCGTACAATAAAATAGTCTAATATGACTATAGAGTCTTTAAGTACTGAAGAAACCGTTTTCAGTACAGCTTTAATAATATTTTGTTTATTCATTTTACCTTTGACTTCTTGTCTCAAGTCAGCCAAAGGAGGCAGATATGACTCTAACCAAATTCATGTCAGGCTGCACGCTTGTTTTCTACCTTTAGGATTATTCCTGCTTACCAGCATTTTAAAGTGAAAGCTTTTCACTTGCTTCAATTAAGCAGGAGTGTTATTCTGGAAGAGGGTATCATGATGTCAGCCGTACCGGGTCAAACCATAAATCCACCTAGCTCAGCATCCTGTCTCTGACAGGGAGTCAAAAGTCAGTACTTAAGGAACAGTAAGAAGCGGGTGAGTAAGTGATAGTCTTCTGAGTACTTGCACAGCAGTTTTGTATGGCTGAGGGCTGCTCTAAACTGAGTGGTGGGGTTTAGAATTTTAGTCCTTGTCAGTGGATTTTTCTTCCACTGGCTTCTTCTTGAAGCAGTTCTTTAGCACCCACACCATCCTCTGGCAAGGTCTAACAGCTTAGATACATTTTATGTGAAGAACCACCTTCTTTTCTTTATTTTGAAACCTAAATCCAGGTATAAATACTGCTGAGAAAGGCTAAACTGCCAGAGCCTTGCCAAGGGCAGCACTGGCCTATGCGTTAGCAGACCCTGACACATGGACTTCCTTCTCACTCACCCTTGTACAGCATAACTGCTTAAGCTCTTTTTTTTTTTTTCTGGTTGATAGATGCAGTTGTGAAAAAATCTTTCTGCTGATATGTAAGGTTCTTAGAGGGTATTATTATCTTATTGAAATGAAACTGCTGTTGATACAAAAAGGTTTCCTGTGAAACTAGGACAAGGTGACCTGAAACTAGGCTGACTTGATTGTTTTGCCAGATACACATGTGCTGATTAAGGCCTGTCATGCATTGGCAAGGTGTAGAAGCTGCCAAGGGTTTACACATGGATAGCATGGGGCTGTCACTGTGAAAGGTGGTAATGCCTCTCCCACTGTAAGAGGAGAGAGGAAAGAGTCGCGGATTGACATGCCTTTTCCCAGCAAAAAGAATTGCATCAGAGCAGTGATTTAATTACAGCAAATCAGTGAGCAGGTATATTTATTAATCACCAGTGTGGGGTATCAAAACTGTTTGTAGCTTACATTTTGCTATACCTGTATACAATGTATACTCTTTAACAAAATTTTCTTCTGGTCCTTGCCTTTGTCATTTGTAGTGGTCTTGATCCTCTAAAAGAATAACTGTCTTAAGAGCTCATTTATTAGAAGAGCTGGTGAAAATTTGGTTTCCATTGCTACTTATTTCTTTTCCTCCTCACTTATCTCTTTTCCAGGTTTAGGACTTCTGGTTTGCTCAGCTAGACCTTGCAACTATCCCATGCTTTGGATCGTTTTTAGTGCCCTTTTCTGAACCTTTTCTAATATCTGTAACTTAAAGGAGGGATCAGAACATCAGACAGTATGTGGAAAGTGGACATGTCGTGGAAATAGGGTAGCAATTCTTATTCTGACTACTACTCAGTACTAAGCTCATGGTTTCATGGAATTCAAATATGCCTGGCAAGTGTAGTGTTATGTATTGACAACATACCAAATTGCTGTTGGCATGATGTTTGCACAGCTTATGTAAGGAAAAGATGTAATATTCTTGAAGACAGAAAGTAAGCTTAATATATATGGCATATCTAGGAAGGAATACATGTTGGTGCTGTAATTTTGTCTCCTACACACACTTGGAACAGCAAGGTAGAAATAGTGGCCAAAATGATACAAGTCCTCCTTGCATGATTTGTACAGTAAAAGTGGGTATTTTCAATGTCAGTGTAAAGCTGACCAATTAAAAAAAAAAAAAAAAGGAAAGAAAACAAAGGAAAAACACCCCACCTGTCTCAGCTGATAGCTCTGTGTAGTCTGTTAGTCTGTTGTCTCAAGGATTTTCTTCCAGCATCATTGGCTTAGAGAACCAGAAGTGTGTGATGGACAAACCCAGAAAGAAGTGGAAAGAAAACAAGAGAATAGTCTTGTCTTCAGTGTTTTTTTGGACCAAGATGCCAAAGCAGTCTTTAGGGACCAAACAGTTTCCCACTCCCCTCAGTTTATTTTTGGTCTTGGGCATTAATGTTGCATCATGATTTCATTAGTTCCCATTTTTCTGTTTGTTTCTCCTCCTGCCCTAAAGTTTTGCTTGGCAGTGGGGAGCCTTTACTGGTATTTCACCGATTCACAGTGAAGGTTCACCTACCCTGGGGGAAGTCCCTCTTAGAACTGATTGCACAACATGCTTGCGGCTACATGACCTGTTCTGCTGCATTCTGTTTGCTGGTTGGGTTTGACATCAGTTACCAGCTTCCGTGTCTGGAGAGTGAGTAAAAGCACTACTGGAAGTTATACAGTACTGTAGAAGCTTAATTCAAGAACCTGTGGTTGGCCAGTGATGATGCAAGCTTGTTAGGCTAGATCCTGGCATAAAGTGTTCTCTGCTGGGTGAAAAGATTGTGAGCAAAATTGAGGAACTAATTTGTGGGAAACAAATGACTATGAAAAATGAAACTGTGATTAAGAAGGGTTTGTGGTTTTGGTTTTTTTTTTGTATAATAAAATGCAAATTAAAAGAATTATCTTATTCTGTATTACTGTTAAGCACACGCCTCTGGGTTTTTTGGACTCCTGTTTTGTTTAAACCCCATCTGCCTTGAACTACTCAACAGCATATGCTATACAACAGCATATGCACATGTTTTCTTCTGCTTTTACATTATATTTGGCCTAGAATTTTTCCTGTCATTGTCTGCCTCCTTGAGGCTTTCATGAGGTGGCAATGGAAACAGCTTAATGGAGTCTTCTGTATACAGCTTGATACCAAGCTGGGAGCCTTCAGTTAGCACCACTGTGATCAAACAGAGTTCTGTATAATGCTAATGAACGAATGACATTTGGGACTCCATCATGTAAGGTATTTTAAATTTTTTTTCACTGTGTATGAGTTTGAAGCTGTGTATAACTGATTTTTTTTCTCTCTTTCCCCCCCTCTCTTTTCTGTGATTGCATCTTTGAGTTATTTCATCCTGGACCATGTCTGGGTACCAGAACTGGGGGAAAAAGATGTTCTTCCTTCTTTAATCATCTTTACTGTTCCCACTGCTGGCTCTGTGTGAGCCAGATGAGAAAGTTGTATCATTTTATGCAGAATGAATCAAGTCAGACTGAAGGGGCTGCAAGATCAGTAAACTGAGACAAGTTAAGAAAGTCAGTCTGTTAGAGGGGTTAGATTTGGGCTTAAGTTGGCCACATGGATTGAGAAAAGGGTAAATGAAAAAAGAAATTAGAAAAAAGGGCAGGAGAATGAAGCTGGAAAGAAAAGGAATGGAAGGAAGAGGAATGGGACACAGTAGGTTTTGAGACATTTTGTGTATACTTGGGCATCCTGTCGTAAATGGATACTTTAATACCCAGCCTTTAACTGACGGTGCATGTGAGTTAAATTATTTTCAGAATTGTTTGAGGGAGTAGCTGTTTTGAGGAGTGCTCTATTATGCTACATTTTTCAAGAGAACATTATCTTCTAGCTCTGTTGAAAGAGAAGCTTTAGTTTTGAATAATAATAGGAAAGAAAATGACAGTTAAGAGTCACCAAATTTTTTGCATCTGTTACACTAACGTTTGTAATTATCAGATGTATTTTTGGCATCTCTTGGTACTTTAATGAAATCATTCAGCATCCCCAATCTTATTTTTGGAATTTCAGAAAAGACAATTTTTATTACTTGGTGCAATGAAGTTGCATATTCTGTCACCAAAATATACCAAGTAATGGAGGGAATTGGGAGAATGTTTGGTTTAGATGTAACAAGGCGCTTGGCTGTCTTCCTTAAACCTAGCTTACTTTTTAATAAGAAATAGTGGAATAGTGCTTCAGAATTAAGGCCCTTCTTCCAACCTTGGGTAAGCAGGCTGTCATACCTCTGTGATACTCCCCTGATTTTTATTGGCCTTGTTCTGTCACCTCAGAACATCTTTACCTGGGTGTATTTGTTTAACCTCTGGCTTGTTCTTATATTTTCAGATACTTAATCTTGAATGTGTTTCTTCTTTCTCCCTAAAAGGGAAAAGATAAATTGTTGAGGAAGGATTAAGGCATCTTTCTCTATTCTCAGTATGCTTTAAAGGTGTGTCACCCATATACATTGTGATATTTCTAGAACAATGGATTTAAAGCCCTTTTTTGTGGAGATAGATGCATCTAAGTGGTGGTTAATAACAGTATGTTCCTGTTCAGAACAGTGGGAGCACTCAGATGTGTGAAGTTACTTGGGCATGGAGGATTTCTGAGATTGAGGCCTTAGCCTATAATTACTGTGATGAAGTCGTCTTGAAAGCAAGCACCTGTCCAAACTGCTGCTTACATATGATCTGTTCTGTGTACTAAATTGACTGTTTTAAGGGGTTCTCAGTCATTGGGTACAAGGCTATTGTAAAACCAAGGTTAGGCCCTACAACACGTGTTCGTATTGTTCTGTGCTCCATGATACCCAAAATACCTAGTTAACTAGAGACACTATTTCACTAACTGCAATTTTGGAATCTACTGAATTTCACAACAGAAATAACTGTCATACTCTTTTGAATATAAAATTATCAGATAGCTAATGTCAGACACCATTTCAAACCAGGTGCAAGAATAGGAATTTGGAAAGATGAAATTGTGTAGACTTTTAGACTTTTAGATTAAATTTGTGTAGACTTAAAAAAAACAAACAAACCCAAAAAAACCTACCCCACAACTGTCTTAACTAGGTCAGGTTAGCATGTATAGACTTTCCCCCCATTTTTCATTGTATTATAGCAAATAATAATACCACACAGTGATAGGGTTATGAACAATGAGAACACAAGCTGCTAGTAATTGAGAAGGGAAAATGACTGTTGCGCTTCTTAAGACTAGGCAAAGAAAGGACTGTATTTGGCAGCTAACCTATAAGCAGTGACCTTGGAAGAGCTGGCACAATTTAATATTTGGTAGGCTCTTGAAATTTTACATAGCAAATAAGAAGTTGTATCTGCTTTACACTGCTGACTTGTCATTATTTTCCCTCATAACTAAAGTTTACCAGATATGCCCTCCAACGAGTTATAACTAGTTATAACTTGGACTGAATTTGAGGCTTGTGTAGAAATTTTGCATGTGCCTTAGTCAGTGAAGAAATTTACGCCAGCAAATTAGCTATTTCTTTGCTATGACCGATTTTTATTATCAGTTGTAAGACATTCCAGGCCTTTGGTAATCACATCAAACTCTTAAACTAGAGGTGATCTTCCAGGCTGTGTTAATACAAGTCCTTTATATATACAGTCTCTTTGCAGCTGCTGTTGAGGTAAGGAGTTGAGAATGCTTGAGGATTTCTGTTGTACTTCTCCTTAAATCAAAGTGATGTGGATAATTTGAAGTTCAAAGGTGCTTAGCTTTGTTTTTTCACCAGCAAAAGTAAATGGTGAGAAGGCATAACCGCTCTGAAAGTCACACCGCTTTTGGATATTCAGGATCTTAAAGATTCAGTTGCTCCTGTTGAAAAGGTGATTGTAGGAGGCTACTCTTCAGAAGGCATTTCCTTGTGTAGGTGACAGCAAATGGAGATGTCTCTAACTCAGTAGAAGACACTGGTATTTTAGAACTGAGTATCTGTGGCTCAGGGGTTCCCCTTGTCTTGGAGACAAGGTAGTCTTTAAGCTTTGAAAATATGTTTTTCTGTGTGCTCATATGTGGGGTGTTTTTTTTTTTTTTCTTCCTTCATTCTCACTTGGTTTTCCAGAGATACCAGCATTTTCTCAACATTTGGAGACATATTTTTAAGATTTAATATATTGACAGGTCTGTGAAGTAAATCCAGTATTTCTTTATGACCTACTCTGTGCTCAGAAAGTTGATTTACAGTACACAGTTTGTAGCATTGGCTTATCAGAGAAATTTAAGCACAGACTTGGAAAATTAAGAAAGTAATGCATTTGAAAACAAAAATGGTTGATTGTCTGTCACACAGAGGTGAAAAGATGGACATAATTGTGCTGGTCTTGGTTGGGATAGAGTTAATTTTCTGCATAGTAGCTAGTATGGGGCCATGCTTTGGATTTGTGCTGAGAAGAATGTTGATAACACACTGATGTTTCAGTTGTTGCTAAGCAATGTTTACATTGAGCGAAAGACTCTTCGGTTTCTCATTCTGCTCCTGTTCTGAGGAGACACAGCCAGGACAGCTGACCCAAACTGACCATAGGGATATTTCATGCCATAAGATGTCATGCTCTGTATATAAGCTGGGGGGAGTTTGCTGTGAGGCGATCACTGCTCAGAAACGGGCTATTGATAGTAGCGGTGGTGAGCAATTGTTACACTGTTTGCCACTTGGTTCTGTACGTTTCTCTATCAGTAATATTATTATTTCCTTTCCCTTTGCTGTCCTACTAAACTGTTTTTACCCCAACCCATGGGTTTTCTTCCGATTCTTTTCCCCATCCCACTTGGCAGGGTGGGGGTGGCAGGCAAGTGGCTCTGTGGTACTTAGCTGCTGGTTGTGGCTAAACCACAACAATGGTAAAATTCATTCCTTTCCTTGTGTCCTGTGTGAATGGAACTGAAGCTGGGCTTTGGTGCTGCAGGCATGCAGAATTCTCAACTTGGCTAAGTGTGAATAGTCTCAGTAATTTCGCTGGGTCCCCTCAGCTCTGTAAATCGTGTGTTCGTGTGCATACACACATATGCACAAGATATATTGAAGTGTTACGCTGAGGCAGTATGTCTAACAACTTGCATGTCCATTTTCAGCTCTTGAGAGCATGCAGGTTTTTTCCTTTTACGTAGTTTGACAAAAATGGATTTCTGCAACTGAAGTGTTGTGTAGTTAACGTATGACACATTTTACTGAAGCAGAATGCCTTAAATGACTGAAAATAATGGATCAGGGAGCGATGATTTTATTTTCCTTGCTGGAGGGGAAAAAGGAAAAACAATATGCACATCTTACATAAGTATTTAATTACAACTGACCTAACTATGGAAATCTCATGTAAAATAGTGTTCTTATCTCTAATTCCAACATAGGACCAGTACAATATCATACCGTAAACATAAATTAGTACACGGATACAATACATAATAATATCCATTTCAAATGTAAGCAGTTATGTAGTCAATTGACAATTTGCTGTCTTTAGATACTGTCATGGTTTAACTCTGGCTAGCAAAATACCGCAAAGCCACTCTCACAGGTCCCCCCTCCCCTCCTCCAGCGGAGGGGAAGAATTGGAGGGAAAAGACAAGGAAGCTCATAAAATTGAGAGAAGAACTATTTGCTGATTGAATCTGAATATATACAAACACTACTACTACTAATTAAAATAATAGAAAATATAACATATGCTACAATATGATGCACTTGCTTACCACCTGCTGACCGATGCACAACCAGGTCCCGAGAAGTGAGAGTCAGAGCCACAGAGCCCGAGAGCTGCAGCCCGAGAGCGATCCAGCTTGGGAGCTATTGCAGCAAAGTCTGAACGAACCCTACCACCAACTCACTCCTGAACGAGCCAGCGCAGGGGCTAGCAAAGCAGCTAACAAAGGAGTTAGAGAGAGTGTTAGCAAGTGAAAGGAAGTAAAAGAGAGAAATGGCTGCCAGACCCCCTCCTCGCCTGTGCCCCCAGCATGCCGTACTATGGAATGAAATCCTCCCTTGGGCAGTTTGGGTCAGCTGTCTGAGCTGTGTGTCCCCTGCACTGCCTGTAGCGACAGAGTTGGGAATGCAGCTGCAGTACCAGAAGCGGAGAGAGACCTTGAATTTGGTGCAGACATTCCCCAGCACCAGCCAGGAAGACTCCTTATCAGCACTTTTCTCAGCCACTGTAAAGAGAGTTAACTCTTTCCTGACTAAACCCTGCACAGATACCCATTTTCTGAAGTGCTTGGGTTTTGCCAGAGCTGTGGCAGTAACTGAGGGTGTATCACATGAATGCCGTGGGTAGCGTTCGTGTGGGCTGTTGTCTGAGGGACTCAGATTTTGTCAACGAGTAGTGCAGGCTTAACTGTGCACTTGTGTTTATGACATTGCTCCCCTGAGCTTTTTGATACTGATGTGGATATTACGCAGTCATAATACCAGAAATAATCATCACCAAAAAATTTGGAGGCACCATACGATTTTAGTTAGGTATGTAATGGAATTCTCTCATGTTTTTGGTTACGTATGTTCAAATATGACATGCGCTTGTGTAGAACTGGAAGTTCTAAAACGTGAATGGGGGGTGGAGGTGAAAGTGGGCTGAGCTAACCCCGTAGAGCAGAGGGCTTGGCTTTTAACAGGTCACGCTGTTCTTCCGCGGTTTACCCACCATCATTTTGATGTTTGAGTAAATAAAACGACTGGGAGACAGGCTTCCCCCCCGCCGCGGTGGCAGCACATGAATCTTGACTTTTGTAAAGGCGAATGCAGGAAGTTCCCGTATCTTCAGCCTCACGCACGGAAATGCGGCTCTGCCGTTCGAACTGAGCCGGTGCCCCCGCCGCTCCCTTGCTGGGACAGCTGGCAGTTGGGCAGCTTCGCGTGTGCCAGCGAACTTCTTCCCTCGTTCCTGTGTCTGCCTCCACGGCGATTCCCTGCGAGCTGGAGCCGCGGGGGGGCTCAACCCCTGAGCGCCTCTCCCGCGCCGCGGAAACGGGCTCTTTTCTTCTTCTCCCCGTCAGCAATTAAATACGTGGCTTCGCTTTCCTGCGAATCCGCGAGAATGAGAGCCGTCACGCGCGGCGTTCCCCGCGGCGCGCAGCGGAAGGCGCGGGGCCGCGCCCGGGGCCGCCCCGCGGGGCCGCGCCCGCCGCCCGCGCAGCCACTGGCAGCGGCGGCGGCCGCCCCGCGCTGACATCAGCGGCGGGGCAGAGCCCGGCTCCTGCGCCGAGGCGGCGGCGCGCAGGCCGGAGCCTGGTGAAACATGGCCGCGTCCCCCGCGGCCGCCCTTGTGTAAGAAATGCCGCGGCCCTTCTGAGCCTGCGGACGCGTTTCGGGTTCGTCACGTCCATGGATGTCTCTTCTGATCCGTACCTGCCCTACGATGGGGGGGGAGCAGACGGCATTCCGCTCAGGGAGTTGCATAAACGAGGTACGCCGAATTCACGTTCGAGGTGCTTGTTTGCATAGCTGGATGTTTGCGACTGCTGCTCAGGTACGAAGCGGAGGCGTAAAGGCTCGTTAATTAGCGCACGGCTGTGTTTTGTCAGCCTCGATGCGTTTGTAGGAGGGGAATTCAGTTCTGGCTGGTTCCTGTGCTGTCAGTGGTTGTTTTCTCTGTGTGCAGATTAGCCCTGCTCACATCTCCTCGGCTTGTGACTCCATCTTCGATATGTGGCAGTCCCCAGTCTCCCTCTCTCTCTCCTTAAAAAAAAAATAATAATAAAAAAAAATTAGTAAAACCAACTCGTGCACTCAGAAAAACCCTCCCAAAACTGTGGTTGTGGCTGACCGTGGCCAAGTTGGCAGGAGTGTATTAAATAGGCAATTTTCATGCCTTGCACTAACTTCAGTAGGAACAGTGTTCGCTGGCTGTGAAGTTTCCGTGTGTGCTTTTAGACTTGACTTTGCTGACGTCTTTGATAGGAGAGGGGAAAGCTGTACAGTTGGATTATGGCACTTCAGCCAACATCGGTGAGCTCTTAAGAAACCGGAGCTGTGGGGCAGGTTCTTTGTTGCCTACCAGGAAGCAGATTTAAGAAGAAAACTGTTACCAATGCTTGGGGGAAAAAAAATGCTCTTTTGATCTTGCCTTTTGTTCTTTACTGCAGATTTAAAGCAGAATGTGTTCTGTAAAGACTGAGGTTTGTACTGAGAGAAGCTGCGGTAGGAATAAATTAAAGTTATGCCTTCAGAGTCTGAGGATATAAGTCTTTCTTGGTCGGATTTGATGGTTACACTGTGGTGTTTAAAACCAGTGTGGTAAATTCTCACTTTGGTTTTGTTCAAATTGGCTAATCTAAAATCAGAAAGTTATCAACATTTATGGCTGCTGCTGATGGCATTGGAGAGGCTGAGTATAAAGGCATGATTTACCTAAGGTGATTTTTTTTTTTCTCTCCATGTTAATTTATCATTTCATCTTTCCTTGTAAACTCTTATTTCTATAAGAGTTTATAGAAATAAATAAATAAATTAGGTCATGCTTTCTTATGTGTGGGTTTTTTTTTTCCCCTAGCGTGTTTACCTCTGTTTTAGAAGTTTACATAAACAGTTGTTTGTTTGTTTATGATTCTTAGAATGTTTTTCAGCATACCTTAAGAATATCAACACGTTTAATATGGCTTTAGAGTATTTTAAGACAAGCACATTTTTTTCTGCCCAGGTTATTATTACATAGCAGGTGCTGGATAGTTCCCTATATCAGATTTTTAGAATCACTTCTGAGAAGTTGAGGATGGCATTTTCTTAGGACATTTGCAAGGTGTGAATTGGAGATCTTGCTTATAGCGTCTTTTATATTCCTTATATGTTAGATACATATAAGATGCATATATCTTACATGTATAAATACTTGAAGAGAAGGTGCAAAGAAGACAGAGCTGAGATCTTTTTAGTGGTGCCCAGTGACAGGACTGGAGGCAGTGGGCACAAACTGAATGAAACACAGGAGGTTCCCTCTGAATGTGAGGAAACAAGAGTGACTGAGCAGTGGAACAGGTTGCCCAGAGAGGTTGTGAAATCTCCTTCCTTGAAGATATTCAAAAGCTGTCTCTACATGGCCCTGGGAAACTGGCTGTAGTTGGGCCTGCTTGAGCAGGAGGGTTGGATCAGATGAGGTCCAGCAGTCCCTTCCAACCTCCACCATTGTGTGAGTGTCAATTTGTAGATAGTTTTAAAGATGAAAGCTGCAAAACAGCCCTGTTATTACAGTTTCAAACTCTGAAAATTCCAGTTAGACATTGAAATATGATCGGATGTATATTCTTGGAAATTACCAGATTTTAGTGATTTTACAATATGAAAAGTAGAGCTGTTTGCACTTCCAAATGGTCTCTGGCACACTGGAGTATTGCTGTTAAACATACAATGTAAAAATACAGTAATGAAAACAGCGAGGGTTCAGCTGGGTGTTCCCATCGTGGAGACACTACTAGGAGCCAGCAGGAGAATTCCCGGCTGTGACTTGTCACATTTGCAGTTTCACTGAACACCAGTAAGCCTTGTACTTCCTATATTCTAATATTGTATTTCAAAATCAGTGTTACTGTGCTGCTTTGGTTTGCTATAGTGAGTTTTTGTTATTAAAAAAACCCCAAACCAACGGTGTTACCATAATCTGTTGCAAATCTTAATTTGTCAGGTGCATATGACTCATAGGAAAATGGAATCTCCAGACCAGTTTGTTCCATCGATTTAATCAAAATTTGTTTGTATTTCCTTCTGATGTACAATACCACAGTAATTTGTTATTGTCATCTAGCTATCAAAACAAGGCTTAAAATGCTAACAGACAGAAGCAGAAATTTAAAGTAGATTCTCGACATTTCTGTATTATCTGTGAGTCTGGAAGAGGATACCACCAAGATTTTTTTCCTCTCATGTAGATTTCAGAGCGTTGTAATAACAAGCTAAGAGAAAAAGGATAAAGATATTTTGAAAAAAAGAGTCTTCATTGTTAAAGCCTGTGGAATTTGTCTCTTATTCACATACTGACAGCTCTTCTGTCCTGCAGAGTGATGTTCACGTCATGCAAAACTGCTTTGTAACATCAAAGCGTTTGTTGCACTGATTGACTGCAGTGGCTCACCCAAAGTGCCTGTACCTCAGCGGTGGTAAAATGACTGTTTAAATCATTAGGGGTATTTGAGGTTTAATTAAGTCTTTTCTAATGTTCAGTGAGATGAAATACAAAGTGTTATAATACATTATTATTAAAAGCCTGACTGTTACTTTGCATTAAAATGATTTTTCCACACACCCTCACACCCCCCTCCCGTGCTGTGAAACATGCTGTGAAACATGAAATGGAAAGATTTTATTAGAATATGTATTTATTAATTGTGTTTATCTCTTAATGTTGATCAGTCACCATTTATCTCTTCGGAAAAAAAATGCAGATATTGTTGAGTACTTCTTACCGGGACTTCCTTAAACTTGCTTTGCTTTGATACTTCTCTTTATGTGGTACTAAAGCATCGTTCCAGACCTCCTTATCCTCCCTGATGCACTGAAATAAAACTGCAGGAATACAGTGCATGTCTATGCTCTTCTCTGGTAATGAAAGTAGTTAAAATTACTACTACTCTCCTCAGAAAGGGGTTTTAAGTCCTGGTTTAGGATTGCATGTATGGTAAGTAACTGACACACACACCTTTCCATAAGATTTTTCTATATACTAAACCATGTGCTGACATATATGTTGTGTATATGAAGTATTTGTGTGCTGCTCAGTCCTTTGCCCTTGTGTTTATTTTTGCATTAGTTTTGCTAGCTGGATCCTTTCGAATGTTCCAAATTATCTTGCTTGTCATCCAGCCATTCACAGACATGCTCACACTCTTTTGATTCTGTTCTTCCTTTTCCCCCCCTCCCTAAATTAGTATTAATTTTACCATTCTTTAAAAATTGGAAATCTGAGCAATAGCAGTACATGTATACTGGGCAGGCTACCAGTAGCAAAACCTGAGCTTCAGAAGGAAGGGGGTTGTTAAGTCCCTTTAATTTGTTCCATATATGTAAGTACATCTTAGATTTTAGATTTTGGAAGTCCTCAAACAAAATGAATGAAATGCTGTATCACTAATGAGCTGTGATTGAGTTAGTAGCCAGGGGATGTGGAAATGACGTGTATAGAGAGCACACCAATGTACTGATGACCGTTTAATTTTTTTTTTTGAGAGAGAGAGACAAAATAACACATGATTTCATTTATTGTGTGTGCACCCATCATGACTGCATGCAGATGTAAGTCCTGTTGCTTAGACTACTATTAATGGTAACATTAGGGAAACCTCTCCCCTTCTCCAGCCTCCTCTCCTATCAGCTGTGTTTAATAATATACTAGGAAGAGTTTGAGTCAGATGCATACTGAGCCAGTTCAAATCTTCTAGGTGGTAAAAGTTACCTTTTGTATTTTAGGCTGCATTTCTGCTTATGGGCCTCTTAGGCTTAAGAATTAGTAGATAAAAGCCATTAGAGACTGAAATTCTCAGCGTGACCTTTTGAAGTAAATGGGCATGAAAGTTGTGTACACATGCTCAGAGAGTTTGACCCTGAAATTTTATTGGTAGCAGAGGAAGGATAATAAAATCAAATTTCAGACTTATTACAGGCTTGTGACAGATGATGTGATCAAGATGATTGGAGCTGTCTAACATTGAGCGCTTTGAGAAAAAGCGTTGGAGAAACTCAACGTGGTTACTGCACTGAATTACTGCTGCACTTTCTTTTAAGGTTTCTAGTATAAAAAGGGGGCTTCAGTTATGAGTTTAGAATATTTGACTTTGATGATTAACAGAAAGTACCATGAGATGTAACCACAGTTTTTGTAGGTTGTTACGAGTTACTTGTCTGCATGTGCTGTATGACTCATAAGGTTCTCTATTAGGCATCTATTTCTGATTTTGGAAATCATTTTGAGATGTACTATGATGTGAGATATTAGAAAGCTAATGAACAAACCAAGATTATCCCTCCTTGGGCCTGAATGTGGCCTGATTGGGATAATCATATTAGCAGAATTATTATTTTTGTTGCATCCTGTCTTTGCCTTCCAGAACAATCTATAAGTAGCTCTTATGAACATGCACCAATGCTTAGCAATCTGATTATCTGAATTTCTGCTGTTCTGACTATTACTGCTTGGCCATTGTTAGATGATAGATTACCTCCCTTTTGTTATGTTTGCTTTATCTAACTTTATATATCTTTACACCTTTCATTTTTCTCATCATCTGGCTGCAGTGCTCATCTTGTATTTAAATTGTAAATTTAGTAATGTGGAAATCCCCATAACTCTTCAACTGCATATTTGAAGACCCTATTCAGTATAGACATAACTAAATCAATATAGTCCATTCTGCCTTTAGGACTACAAGAAAAGAGATTTGTAATAATAAAGCCATTTTTTCTGCTGCATCATAGAAACGGAAGTGTTGCTTCCACCTAAACTGAAAAGCCAAAGCTATTCATGTTCTTTTTATTAAAAAAAAAAAAAGGAAGCTATACACATTGGGCAATACTTGACCTCCTCTTGGCTGCCTTCGCAGATTGTGGTGCACGTGCAGTGGGTGAAAGTCGTCAAAAGTCTTGGTTTCACTCCGAGGTGCTACTATCCAACTTTCCTTTAACTCCTGCATCTTTAAAGGTTATTTGTAAACCCAGGTGGTTTTGGGTTTGTTTGGTTTGTTGTTTTGTTTTTTGTTTTTTCTGGCAAAAGAAATTGAGAGGAGGGGAATTACCACTCAGTACTTCGGGAAAGGATTGTTTCCTCCCCCCGTTCTTCAAATCGTGTTCTGCGTCTTCCTGTTTCCCACCTATCAGATTTTTTCCAGCCGATTTTTTTCGGTTTGTGCATATATAGTTTTGTCATTTTTGTTTGCATTTTGATTGTAATGCTGTCGTGGTTTAACTCCGGCCAGCAAAATACCACGAAGCTGCTCTCACACCTCCTCCCCCCTTTACCTGGTTCGTGTGTCCATTTCTTTTTCTCCCACGCCCCTGAAGAGGCAGGGCAAATGCAGAGAGCGCTTTGTGCTCGCAAGCCTTTGGCGTAGCTGAGCAGAGCCAGCTGAAGAGACAGCTTGTTGGCTTTTTAATAGAAAGCCTCGTATTTTGGTGTATGAATGCGGAGGCAGCAGGAAGCTGAGGCACTAACACGTACCTGGTGTATACAAATCTTCTCTGTGACAAGTGTAAATGATCCTTAGGGCGTGCATTGCATTCAGGGTGCTTCCCGCCTCCGTTCCCCTTGCCACCTAATACCCAAGGACACACGGGTGAAGCAAAGCCTTGGATTAGTATCTGGCCTCTGGAAAGCTACAGCTCCTGCTGATTTTAGCACTCAGGAGGTTTGGATGGTTGTGTCAGGGAGAGCTTATTCCAGCCTTTGGTGTAAACTGATTAGCTTCATTTTCACTCACAGAGGTGTGTTTATGTTTTTTCCCTCCCTTCACGCTGCTCGGAGTAGCACAAATGAACTATGTGGCGCTGCTGTCAGCCAGAAGGATGGCTGCTGAGGGGAATGCTGTGTAGTTGTGCGCTGTCTAGAAAACAGGGGGTGTGAGCATCAGCAAACTCGTGTATTCTTGCTGTAATTAGAAATTATGCCGATTGCAGAGAAATACCTTTGAGAAATTGCAGCCGATTATTCCTCTGCCAGTGACTCCAGTACCAACTTTGTTTATCTGTCATTGTCTTCGCAGCTCTGAATTGTTTCTCAACATAGCCACCTTCAGGTGTTTTGACCTCTGTGAAATGGATTTTACTGTAGAGTATCTGGATATTAGTATTTATGTAGAGGTTTTGAGTGATTTCCAGCAGAAATACATAATGAAAATCTAACAAGACCTCAGGGGTGCATTTGTGTATTTCCGTGTAACTAGTCTGACAGTTTGTTGCTGTGGAAGGGGGTGAACTTCCTTGTCCTTCCCCATCACTGGGTTCTTGCTCTTGCACAGGCTCTGTGCCTTGTCTGACAGCACAGAATCTTGATTCCAGTTCTGTATAACGGCAGATGCTGTTGTTATTAATTTTGTCTCTTTAGTTGGATTAGCATGTTTGATTGGTTTACTGTGCAGTTGGATCCAAGGGTGACAGAGCTGATCCAAGCACAGAAGTGGGAGTGTGTGACCAAGAATGGGAGGGAGAAATAGGGGCAGCAAGATCTGCTGTTTGGGTGGCAGCAGTGTGTTAGATCAGCTCAGCCTTACTGAGTAAATACATCTCATTTCATAAAAGGGAGTAAGCTAGTGTGTGCTAGGTTTGAGACAAAGCAGTGTGTTTTGTGATGTGCATTCAGAAGATGTATATCATATGCTGTGTGGCATAAAGGAGGGGTCTTAAACTTTATCGTAAAATTATGGTCCCTTGTTAACTTTGCTAGCCACCCTCTGGGGCCTGTTCATGTCTCATTTCTGTATGTCGTTCTCTATAGAGGCTGTAGCTGTGTGGATTTGTTTTCTAGGTGATACTGGGTAATTGTTCAAATAATCACATGGTGGAGAGCCACATAAAAATCTAGCATGCACCATTTGATTACATTGTATGCAGCATTTGTCTTAAATCTTGGTATTTCTCTTTTCACACATTTCAGTGTGCCCTGGCAGCCCAGAAAGCCAACTGTATCCAGAGCAGCGTGGCCAACAGGTCGAGGGAGGGGATTCTTCCCCTCCACTCTGCTCTTGTGAGACCCCACCTGGAGTACTGCATCCAGCTGTGGAGCCCTCAACATAAGAAGAATATCTTCTAAATATAACACTTAATTTAATATTAAAATATTATTTTATATTTTATTATTTATATTATTTTATAAATAATGTTATAACACATAACATGTAATTTAATGTTAAAAATAACATTTTTGTTCTGTTATTCTTTTAATGTCTGTTTTAATATCTGTTAATATTTTAATTTTGAGAGCTAAACTAATCATCACAGTGTGAATTTTGTTACTACCTCTTCCACAAGATTGGCCTGCCCTTTCAGCTAGCCAGACATGTATCTTAGATTTCTTTTCTAATTAGGAGAATTGGAAGTGGTAAGAGAATGGAATCCCTTATCCTAAAGCAAGCTTTTCACAATCACCTCTATTAGAAAATCTGATTTAATTTGTTGTTGTTAGCCTTTTATTAATGGAAGTATAGGAAATGCTTCTTTACATCTGCCTTAAGAAAGACTAGCAGCAGCTTTAGGAAGAGATTTACAGGACTTAGCTATGGTGAATAGATGAGGGACAATTTAATATGGCATAAAAAAACAGCATTAAGAAAGATGGCAGCCAGGATAGCATGAGAGAATGGTACTGGCATTGTTGAGGTGTTGTCTCCTGCATTTGCATTCTCTTCTTTTACATTAAGATTTAAAAAAAAAAAAGCAAACTACTATACATTACATATACACATTATATTCAGAAAAGCTTAAAATTCTGTAAGATTCTGTGTTTTTCATCTTGGAAATTTAAGACCACATTTTGACTTCACAGGATTTTTGTATTTTTTTTTGTGTGTTGTCTTTCACCACTAGGAAAATGTCCACATAAACAATGTTACATAGCAGGTATAAGCAGCCCTCAAGCAGTAGGGGGCTGAGGCACACCTTTGGGTCTGAGTATAATGCCAGGTGTCACACTGCTTCTACTAGATCTCAGACTTCACAAATTTAAAAGGAAAAAGCAGATTTTATCTATGCGTAAATGTAGTTGTTGGTGGTGACCTCGGCTTTTGTAGCGTTTGGAATGAGTTTACAGGTTGATCCTTGACGACCTTTGGTTTTTAATTGGGTTTTTTTATAAGTTGGGGACTTCTGATACCACCAAGAAGCTGAGCCTGCAGTTAAAAACCAGAAAAAGTCAAGTGAACAAGAACAACACAAAAACTCCACCTGCCTAACCATCCCAGCATCAGTCCAGTGGAATGTGTTGTAGTGCCTGTCTGAACTGATAGTAGCCCCAGCCAACATGTTTAAGAACAGAGATTACTGTGGTATGCCATATGCTAGTGGCCAAATTATTTTGTTCTTAGTGAAACAAGTGAGAGTCATCGCTCTTTAAATCATTTTCTATATTATAAACGTTCCCTTTACAGCAAGTACTGTTGCGGCAGCAGTTGGTGTTCGGTGGGCAAATGGTGGCCATTTAGGCAGCCCCCCGGCAGAAGATTATACTTTAGGTTTGTATATATACTGCACAAACTCAAAAAAAGCCAAGGTAGTACAGAATTGATGACATTTGAAAGCGTAAAAAAAGAGAACTTTCTCGATCACTTGTGAGGAGGGAGAAGTTTTCAGTACCTCTCTTGCTTTGCTTATGCTGATTGCTGAAGGAAATACTGTTGGAGATGTTGCCTGTGAAGGAGTGATGACAAATGGGTATTAGACATTTTCTTTATGCAGCATTTCCAACTTTTAATGGCTGAGGGCTGTTCTGTGAGTTCCCTGAAACAAAAAGTAAAGAAAAAATAAAAAACAAATGAGTGTTTGCTTGGCTTTCTGTTCCTTTTTAGCAGCACTGATAGTCTGTTGATAATGTATTTTAGGTTTGGTTTAGACATGTAGGGAGATTGGTAATCAAAGGTATGTATATTTAAAAATAACTGCCAACTTCTGAACTTCATATCTAATCATCTGGTTTTGTTTTCTTACAGTCAGATTTTCCTCTGGTAGTTCATAAACTGAAATAAACTTCAAACTAAGTGTGTGTCGAAGCTGCTGATTTTTTTCACTTTGTCCTACTGAAGTTTCTCAGGAGTCTGCACACAAAATAGAACAAAAGTTTGCCCGGTACACTCTTATTTAACCAATGGAAATACAGTCACTGATGTGCAGATTTAACAGATGAGTTACAGGAAAAAAAAAAAAAAGTGGTATGCAGCACTGAGACAGCTAAATGAAGTAAAATGTGCATATGATGGGACGTGTCTTAATTGCTTGTTCAGAAATTCTGTGTGCTGTAGTGTTATGAACGCTAGAATACTTTGTTTATTGTAGACTTCATTCATTCCTGTCGTTCCTCTGCCACAGGAACTCATTATACAATGACAAATGGAGGAAGTATCAACAGTTCAACACATTTACTGGATCTTCTGGATGAACCAATTCCTGGAGTAGGAACGTACGATGACTTCCATACCATTGACTGGGTTCGAGAGAAGTGCAAAGACAGAGAAAGGCATAGACGGGTACTTGAGATAAATAACAGTAATCTAACACAAAATCTAGTCTGATCTAGTAACACACACAAATACGTGCATACTTTAGATTTGGAAGTACTTGCATCAGCTAGCACTACTTGAATGCTATAAAAAAATTACAGTTTCATTGATCGAGTCCTGCAACGGTATTTTAACTTGGAAAGGAAACAGCAGTTCAACAGAGGGGAAATAGTTCCCCTCACCCAAATGACATTTTTACAGTACTGCTTTTTTGCATGCTAGTATATTTAAGGCTGTTCTTCGCTGTAGGTGTATTTATAGTAGTACTGCAGTGCTTACAGGGTACTCATACAGAAAAGTGAGCTCTGGTGTATATTGCTTTTATACTGGCACAAGTGTATCTGTGCTAGTGCTATGCAGTGCTGTTTGTTTGGATTATGGAAAGTGAAAATTCTCATATCTATACCACTTATATCAGTGTACGCATGCTTAACAAAAAAGTAGTCTCAATATGTATAGTAAATGGCCTTTCCACTCACCCATCACAGAACTTGCTTTTCTCCAGTTGGCTATTGAATTCTTCAGAACATCTTCAAAGTTGAGGCCGTTCGTCTTTATCAGTGTGCTCTGCAACAAGTTCTTCCATTAAATGGTCTAGAGTTGTGTTAGTCACTTACATGCTCGATACTGTCATTCATGTAATAGGCTTGTTTAACAGTTTCGGGAGGAAATATGCTACTTTGAGCCTTACTGCCAAAGTTTTGGGATGCTTATGTGAATTAACTTTAAAAGCAGAAGGGATTTGGAGATGTGATTTTCCTAAAATATTTTTAACTCGGTCTTTAGTGTCAAGGGCGCAAGCCATACCCCCTGAGTCACAGAAGGCAAGGGCAGGGACTGTGAGACTGGAGAGATGCCCGTGGTTAGGGTCAGGTTCGAGAACACCAAAGGAACCTGGAGGTGCACAAGTCCATGGGACCTGATGGAATACATCAGTCCTGAAAGAACTGACAGATGGGGCTGCGAAACCTCTATCCATCATATTCAGGAAGTCGGGGCATTCTGGTGAAGTTCCCACTGACTGGAAAAGAGGAAGCACAATCCCCATCTTGAAAAAGGGGAAAAAAGGAGGATCTAGGGAACTACAGGCCAGTCAGTCTTGCCTCTGTTCCTGGCAAGATCATGGAGCAGATCCTCCCGGAAACGATGCCAAGGCACATGGAAAACAAGGAGGTGATTGGTGATTGGAGACCTTATAGCACCTTCTAGTACCTGAAGGGGGCCTACAAGGAAGCTGGGGGAGGGCTTTTTCCAGGGGCTTGTAGTGACAAGACAAGGGGTGCTGGGTTTAAATTGAAAGCGTGGAGATTCAGATTAGATGTCAGGAAGAAATTCTTCCCAGAGAGGGTGGGGAGGCACTGGGACAGGTTGCCCAGAGAAGCTGTGGGTGCCCCATCCCTGGAAGTGTCCAAGACCAGACTGGATGAGGCTTGGAGCAACCTGGTCTAGTGGAGGGTGTCCCTGCCCATGGCAGGGGGGTTGGAACTGGATGATCTTTAAGGTCCTTTCCAACCCAAACCATCCTGTGATTCTATACTGTGAAATTTATAAATATGCCTGAATGATAGGAGACTCTCTGGCCATGTAATCAAAGATGTAGAAAGAAGAAGGAATGAATACTAGTTCATAGTGGTTTTGAAAGACATGCCACTGTAGAAACAACTTTTTCTATTTAAAAAAATTAATTGAGAATCTCACAAATGTAAAGGTTTGGTTTTTTTGTTTTGTTTTCTGTTTGTTGCACATACATTTTCCTTCCTTTTACAGTATAAAAAAAAATCGTAAGGCTAGTATCCAGTTACATAATGAAGGTTTAATCATAAAACATGTTATGCACAAATTCCAGCAATATGCACAATTTAAATAAGGCTAAAATAAGAATCACTTTTTTCAGTACAGTAATTTTAGATGTCATTACTAGTAGTTGTCTAGAAGTATTATAGGGCAGTTATGCAGTTTTTCAGGGTGGGTTTTTTTGTGGTTTTTGGTCTAAAGATAAAAGAAAGATGTTTATATTTTAAGTGGAAGATTTAAGAAGGAATGTGAATTGTATGTAATAGCTTATTAGTTGTATGCTAATTATTTGAGATTCAGCAAAAAAAAATTAATATTTCTTAGGAAAGAAATACTTTTACAATTATGTGTTTTAGATGTGTATCATAGAAGGTATTAATTTATCCTAATAATGCGTTTTCTGGGTTGTAGTTCTTTAAATTAAGCAAATGTACTTTGTCAGTTGTTTGATACCTGAATAACCAAGCTGATTTACGTATGTACAGCCCTAAGTACAAGTAGAATACTTATGTGATTCTTACTTTTTTTTTCTTATTCATACTACAGAAACACATACAAGCATACGTAATGATTTCTCTTTGCAGATTAACAGCAAGAAGAAAGAATCAGCATGGGAGATGACAAAAAGTTTGTACGATGCATGGTCAGGATGGCTAGTAGTCACACTAACTGGTTTGGCATCAGGTAAATGAAAAATCTAAGGATTTTTTTTTTGTATTTGTCAGCAAGGATAGTTACTGTGCTTTTCTTGTGTGTTACCCACCAGCTTGGGTAAGAGCTGGTTCAGACTATTGCCGTAGTTCCATGAGGGAAGGGAAAGGTTGACTCACTTGGTTTACAGGCTTTAGCATTTTGAAGGGAGGGTTTACTAATCAGATGGAAAACAAAGTCCTCACTGGATTTAGTGAGAGTTTCTCAGAGTTGTTGAACTTCCACCTACGAAACTATCAATGTTCTTTAATGCTGTGATTGAGATTGGTGGTTTTGCTTTCTGTTAAGTTTGACTTTTTGTGTGTGTGTGATTCCTTGTGAGAGTGTATGAATTGATTGTGCTAGATGGTTTTTCTGCTATGAATCTGTTTGGGGTTTTTTTTGTCTGTTTGTTTGTTTCTAGGAACTGTACCGAACCCATTCGCTTATTTCACATGAACCACATACAGTTTTGGTAAATAGACTTCCCTGTAAATTGTGTTTATACATGAGGAAAGTCTAGCTCTATGTTTATGTCATACTTTCCAGAGGTTGTTACACAGAAAGCTTTAACAGGTGGAGTTTGCTGGCCTCTACTTCAAATCCATCTTTTCTTTTTAATGTATTTTAGGTGTTTTACAGCTAAAATTCTCTGATAGCATAGTTTGGAGTGTCCAAAGAGTGAGAAGTCACAAACTTTGTGCCCAGGTTTTCCAAGAAAGTATTTCAGACAGAGATCTTGGATTAAATGCTAGGAAAATTGGATTAGTTGCAGAGTATGGCTATGCCTGTTAAAAATGCATGGTAACTGTATAATTACTACTTAGATATATACATAATCACTTTCAGAAATCACATAGAAATTCATATATGTGCAAAGTTGGAGCATGTTTATATACCTCTGAATGTACAAACTGAGAGTGTGTAATTACTGGAAATTGGTTGTGATAATTTGGGTGGGAAAGTGCCATGTTATGCTTCCACCCCTCAAGCTGCTATGTATGTTAAAATTGCTTTCCTGTGTTTCTGAGCATTAAAGTGAACAAATCCTGGCCATGGACAGTCCTAGGTTGTTCAGTTTCAGTTGCTTTCTGTTGTGTGTGTCTAGTGAATCTTAAGTGGTACAACTTTGATTTCAGTCATGGGGGAGATCTTAGGTTTCTGTATTTTAACTGATTTGGTGGGAACTTTGTTCTACTGAAATACTGCCTTTGACTTTGGTTGGCCCAGGATGTCAAGCTGAGGGTCTGTCAAGATTATTAGATATAAATTAGTACATTGGAGGTAATTCTCTGCTACCAACTTACACAAGTAAATTGTGTCTGTCTCTAGACAGCTATTTCTACTAGTGATTAATACCTTAAACATAGTAAATTATAACTAATTAGCAGTTGTACATGTTCATAAAAATATTAATTTTAGAAGTTGTTTTTCACTATACTGCTACTATGAAAAAACTATTTTGCTTTTGTAAAATAAAGAGGGGGGTGTAATCGTTTTTTTAAAATCCTTTGAAGCAATTTCCTAAGTAACACGTATTTTTTGAGGACTCTTCAACAAGTTCTCTGCACGCAGTTACAGCACAGAATCCCTCTTCAGCTTTGAGTTTGTGAACTGCTGGCTTCAGGTTTGTTACCTGAAGTAGGAATTCCACATGTTCACCATGTTACAGAATTAAGTAATTTGGTATATGGATTACATGAATGTCATCAGGGGTTATTTGGTGGTTTGTTTCTGTTGTTATAAAGCTGTTGGCAAGGTAAGAATTATTTTCTGCAAATATGCTGTTCTGTACCAAACAGTCGAATAGCTCATGAGTTCTCTGAGGCATGGCAAGGTAGTTTTGTCAGAAGGTCTGTTGTCTTTTTCATCACAAAATGTATCAGTCCTTTTTTGAGTCTTAACACAAGATTCAGTGGACTGTTTCAGAATTGTGGCATAGGAAAAAAAAAAAAGGCATTTACCTTGGGTAATATATAAGGTACCAGATTCTTCAGGAAATACTAAAATTACCATATTGCAAGAAGGATATATTCCTGGAAATAAGTTATATTTTCAATGTCTATTTCCTTAGGCTTTCTGTAATTGCAGTTTCCATCCATTTATTCATTTCAGCTGTGTGTGTTACTCCTCGTTACCAGAATATTAATACAAACCTGTTTCTACAACAGGGGCATTGGCAGGATTAATTGACATTGCTGCTGACTGGATGACTGACTTAAAGGAAGGCATTTGCCTTAGTGCTTTGTGGTTTAACCATGAGCAGTGCTGTTGGGGTTCAAATGAGACCACATTTGAAGAGAGAGATAAATGTCCTCAGTGGAAAACATGGGCAGAACTAATAATTGGGCAAGCAGAAGTAAGTATACACCCATTCTTTGATGGTCTTGCTCAACAACTCAAGTGGAGATGGACAAAAAATAATGGTCTTAAGGTTAGGGCACTAAAATTATATTTGAGTTGGGTTGTCTGCCCCATTTCTCTGCATCTGAATTGATTAATAGGTTGTACTGTAATGAATGTGCGTTTCATGCATTGCACAGGGGCTTGGAGTGTTGAGGGGTAAGGAAGTTATGAGGGTATAGAACTGTTAATAACAGAAGAGTTCTTATTAATCATAGGTATACATAAAAAAAAAACCCCAACTTTGTGGTGTTCTCTGATAACTAACAATAGTTTGCGGGTTTTTTTTCTACCACAGAACTTCTTCACTAACGAGGATTTACTCAATGTGCATTAGGTTTCAGCAGCTCGTAGCTATTGATAATATACCTGTGCTATGTTTATTTTTTAAGGTGAAGTGACAGAACACTTCCTGCCTTTTATAACCCAGTCTTTGCTGATGTACAGGTGTCACAACTTTATTCTTCTCAAATAAAATTCTCTCTTCCTTGGCTTGCTACTAATTACTGTCCCTCAAAGTGTGTGGATAACTGTGCTTGCAACAAGAGTAATTCTGCGGTTCTAAGTAGTGATTTTGCTCCTACATCTAATGTATATTCTGACTTTGGTTTTGTTTTTTGGTTTTAGGGTCCAGGTTCATACATAATGAACTACATAATGTACATTTTCTGGGCTTTGAGCTTTGCCTTCTTAGCAGTTTCTCTGGTGAAGGTATTTGCTCCCTATGCCTGTGGCTCGGGGATACCTGAGGTGAGGTCTAACTGATATCTACATTATAGACATTTCATATTAATGTGAAAGTTCGTGCTGCGTTACAGGGTCAGGGGGAAGACAAGAGCACCCTGTGATTTTGATGAAATAAATTAATGCAGGTATTCAAATTGAACGTAATTGTGCTAATTGTTGCTGAGAAAAATAGCCCAAATTTCAGCGAATCTCCTGTGTTTGAGATTTCGTTGCATGCCTCTGGCTGGACTACTTTTTAAGGAAGCATTTTAGCCTGAGAGCGTAGCCTTCTAAAGAGTGATTTTCAAACCTCCTCCCAGTCCTCCCCATCCCTGCAGTGGTAGGAGAGTAGTGGTTCGTTGGCAGATACAGCAGTTGATTGTTTGTTGCACTGGGTTTAATCACCTTAACAATCAGACAGTCACAAAGTGAAATGTGTAATATCCTCAAACCCTCATGCTTTTTACAGTTGCTGTCTGCTACTATACACAGAATGGAAGGGAAAAACCCAAAGTCAGTCTCACTTCTCCAATTGTTCCATAAATATTTCTTTACGTAGGTGTATTGTAGAACTTGAAGGACAACTGCCTCTGAATAAACCTGGAGTAGTTCTGTGCTATTACTCTGGAAGTAATTTCATCCTAAATTGGTTTCCAAATTTAGCTAACCTTTATTTTCTAGGCACAGCTGCCCAGTGTTTTGTGTACAACCTATTTATAGATGCACTGTCCTTTCCCGTGATAACTATATTATTTCCTATATAAGGACATATTTTCCAGGCCAATAATATGACACTGTTAGGCAAAGTAACGCCTTAGGCAAGCGGCACATCTTTTCTAGTGGAAGAAGGCTGGACTTTTCCATCTTTTTGTCAAGGAATCTACTGTAAAATTTTTATGTAGAGATGTTAAAACATAAGGAGAAAACAGAGTGGTAAAATTGGTGCGAATGTGA
Source organism: Rhynochetos jubatus (assembly GCA_027574665.1). Lineage (NCBI taxonomy): Eukaryota > Metazoa > Chordata > Aves > Eurypygiformes > Rhynochetidae > Rhynochetos > Rhynochetos jubatus. Next base: position 27,792,435 of record CM050651.1, read on the forward strand.
TATTGCTACAGTAGATGACTTTGAGCATGGTTTTTGCAGTTTTATTTTTCCTGCGGGTATTTCCTGACTTTCACTTGATAATTTACGTCATAAACCAGTCTTAGAAGCTACTGCAGAGTAATCTTCTACTAAATGTAACTTGTATGTTATTGTCCAGTGTTTAAGAGAAAGTTGTACATGGAAAGCCTGTGGCAACACAGTAGACTCAGTGTAGCAATTTGAACAATACATGTTTTAAAGTGAGTCATTTGAAAAGGCTATTTTTGAAGCTGTGCAGCTGAAATGATAAAAGTATGACTATGTTCTGAAGGAGAATACAATAACAGATATTATTTTTTCTTTCTTCCAGATAAAGACTATTTTGAGTGGCTTCATCATCAGAGGTTACCTGGGGAAGTGGACTTTGATGATAAAAACAATTACTTTAGTCTTGGCTGTCGCATCAGGTTTGAGTTTAGGAAAAGAGGGTCCATTGGTACATGTTGCCTGCTGCTGTGGGAATATTTTTTCCTACCTCTTTCCAAAGTACAGCACAAATGAAGCTAAAAAAAGAGAGGTAAGTTATTATAAAAGCATTTCTAAAATATGTTGAATATCCATGCATTTACACCGAGTTGTTTAAAAGACAATACTTGTTCTATTGGACAATATTTTGGCTTGTATTATCAGTGTCATTTATTGTGCTAAGAACAATGCACTGTACCTGGTGTTCTCCGTGGTAAATTGCTTCCATATCAGAGTGACTTTGCATTTCTCCCACCTCAGAGATTATTTGATTTTACCTAAATTATTTCTGTTCTGGGCTCTACATTTTGGTAATTGATGAGTGTCTTCAGTTGTGAGGGCAGCAGAGGACTTTTGAACCTGTGAACAAAGTATTCCTGGAAAAGGAATATGACAACAATGTTTCTCCTCTATTTCAGTTTGTTGTTGTTAGTGAGAGTGTGGTGGATTAGCCTTGGTGCCCACGAAGCTGTTTTCACCCCTCCTCCTCAGCAAGACAGCAGAAGAAAATAAGATGAGAAGCCCGTAGGTCTAGATAAGGACAAGGGGGATCACTCACCAATTCCCATCACAGTCAGAACAGACTAGACTTGAGGAAGATTACTGTATCGCCAATTAATAACAGAGGAGCATAGTGCAAAATGAAAACAAAACTAAAAACACCTTCCCCCAGCTCTCCCTTCTTCCCAGACTCAACTTCATACTCTTCTGTCCCAAAGTGACACAAGGGGATGGGGAATGGGGACTGCAGTCAGTTGTAACACTTTGTCTCTGCTGGGCCTTCCTCCTCATGCCCTTCCCATGCTCTGGCCTGGGATCTCCCCCATGGGACACAGTCCTTCACAGGGTGCAGTCCTTCAGGAACAGACTGCTCCAGCCTGGATCCTCCACAGGCCACAGTTTCTGCCAGAAAAGCTGCTCCTGCATGGGCTCCTCTCCAGAGGCTGTGGCTCCTACCAGGAGCCTGCTTTGGTGTGGGCTCTCCACAGGCTGCAGCTTCCTTCAGGGCACATCCACCTGCTCTAGAGTGGAGTCCTCCACAGGCTGCAGGGTGAATATCTGGTCTGTCATGGTCCTCCATGGGCTGCAGGGACAGAGCCTGCCTCACCACGCTCTTTACCGTAGGCTGGAGGGGAATGTCTGTGTTCTTGAAAGGAATTGGTCCAACACTGTTATAATTAGCATACGCTTGAACCGTTCTCGTATACTGAATGTATTTCATCCATGATGCCATACGACTGGCTGCTGCTTTGTTTCCTCTTGATTTCTCCCTTAATCTCAGTTTGCTTCAGATCTTTGTCCAAGTTTTTGCTTGAAGCCTACTGAGTGCAAATCTCCTGGACTGATATAAGAGCTGTGTAGTCTGGCATCGATTTTTGTCTTTTGAATAATATTTGTGATTGGTGGACTTCTCTGCCACACACATCTAGCATGGGGAAAGCTTACTACAGTTTACTGAAAATGAGGTAGCAGTTTCATACTGAAGCACAGAGTCCTTTGGGTGCTTTGCCAGGGAGGCTTTGAGCAGTGTCCTCAGCTTCGTCATGCCTATTACCTGGTCGGTGGCGGTTGTGGCCACTGGCCACATCTTAGGAGCATTCTGATACGCTTCCTTGACACGTTTCTGTTACCAAGTCTCTGTGTCCTTGGCAGAAACATAGAAGAAACAGATAGCTGTAATGAGATTATTTTCTTCATGTTTAAAGTGTATCATAGACTGCAAAAAACCCCACCTCATCGTTGTTCTTTTCCAGGTGTTGTCAGCTGCCTCAGCAGCGGGGGTGTCTGTAGCCTTTGGTGCCCCAATTGGCGGAGTCCTTTTCAGTCTGGAGGAGGTACGTCAAGAGATGGCTTTGGAGGATAGCTAGTAAAAAACCCTTCTTTTAGCATGAATAATCTCAGGCTCCTTTAAAGTGCAGAGCCTTCCCTAAGAAGGAGATACTTTTTCGGACCCACGTTTCAAAACCAAGAGTCCTGGCAGACTCCTAGAGATACTTTTTCTTTCCTTTGGATGAATGTCAGCTTTGCTGTATCCTCAGTTATATTTTTCTGGAGAAGCTGACTAAGTTAATCATTCGGTTTACATACAGTTAGAGATACAGTAGCTTTTCACTATAGGAGTGTATTCTAAAAAAAAAGAATTGGGTGATGTTTTTTTCATTTCGAAAGAGGCTTTAGAAACCTATTTTACAGTTTTGTGAAACAAGTTCTTAAACATCAGTGTTTCTTAACGTTTCAGACATTAAACACAACTGAATGTGTGAATTATTAAAAAAGCAGATACGCTGTAAAACTGACCTCCAAGGCAACCAAAACATTTTTTGGAGAAGAGAGTTTTTATTACATTAGTTTTCATTGGTTGTTTTTAAAATACGTAAGAACGTTATTTAGATCGTTATTTTAAAAAACTAAAAACCTCAGCACTGAAAAAAGGAAGCAAAATATTCTTTCATGTATAGTTTTGCTGTATAGTTAGGAAAGTTTTGAGGAATTCCTTTGTTGCCAGAAAGTTGGGGGAAAAAAAAAAGCTCAGAAGACAACTGTGGAAATTCAGGTCAGGCTGTGTGGGGCTTAGGTGTGAAAATGCGGGCTTGGTTTAGAGGGGTTTTATTTTTTTTTTTTTTTTAACATTTTATTTGTACTTCGTAAAAAAAAAAAAAATGACACATCCACAAGCAATCTGTCGGTGTAGGTTGAACCGAGATGAAGCAGTATTAGCAGGAGATTGGAGAGAGCAGCTAGTAGGCAGCCTGGTTCTTCCGGACGCTAGAAAGAGATGCTTACAAACCGGGAAGCTTTTAAACAGAAATTGCTACGCAGCGTTTCCTTACAGTCTTAAACCAGCAGTGGTTTCAATACTGCTCTAGTGTTGTCTTTTAAACTGACAGCAGTATGAATTGCTGTAGAGCTTTATAAAAACGTAGTACGTTCCGGAGCGCCAGTGCTCCCAAGTCATAGGAATGATCCTGATAATGTAAGAGTGCTATTGTTTAGCGTGCGCCATGTGAGCAGCAGTGCTGTAACACATGCAGTCTTGCCAGTATTTTTAATGGAATCACTAATAATTCTCATGTGTTGCATTTTGCAGGTCAGTTACTATTTCCCACTGAAAACTTTATGGAGATCATTTTTTGCTGCTTTAGTAGCTGCATTTGTTTTAAGGTCCATCAATCCTTTTGGTAATAGCCGCCTAGTTCTTTTTTATGTGGAGTATCACACTCCTTGGTACCTTTTTGAACTGCTTCCTTTTATTCTTTTGGGAGTGTTTGGTGGGCTCTGGGGAGCGTTTTTCATCCGAGCAAACATTGCATGGTGTCGTCGACGCAAATCTACGAAGTTTGGGAAGTATCCTGTCCTGGAGGTTATCATTGTTGCGGCAGTAACAGCTGTCATTGCGTTTCCTAATCCATATACAAGGCTAAACACCAGTGAGCTTATTAAAGAGCTCTTCACAGACTGTGGGCCTTTAGAATCCTCCTCCCTCTGTGACTACAGAAATGACATGAATGCGAGCAAAATAGTAGATGATATTCCTGACCGTCCAGCAGGCACTGGAGTCTATTCAGCTATATGGCAGTTGTGTTTAGCACTCATATTCAAAATAATCATGACAGTCTTCACCTTTGGCATCAAGGTAAGTGTGAATGCAGCGGCTGCATCATCTGCTGTGATTATTTCATTACTGCCTTTCTCGTTTTGCATCTCTCAAAGCTAGCAGCTTTGTTTATAGATTCTGTTTTTCCATGTGTAGTTGTTTTTGAAACAGGATCTTTTTCCTGTTGATCAGTAAGCAGTTGTAGAAAACAATATTATGTTTAATTAAATTCAAACTAGCCCTTTGTTCAGCTGAATAGAAATGCATGCTAAATTTAATAAGGAACAGTGACTGGGTGGGTGGATGGCTGTTTTTTTATGGGCCTGATTCAGCAATAAGGATGATTCTAAAATTTCCCAGAGCTGAATTCAGCCGACTTCAAACCTAACCACCCTAGGCTTGTCACAGAAAAGACTGTACCTCTTCAACAACTTGTAGTTTGTTTGTTGGTTGTTTTTTTTTTTTTTAATCCCCTCTCCTAATTCATCATATCAGTGTAATTACTGCAGACTGTCCAAGGGAGCCGATGATAATTATTTCCTGAAATTTCCAGTATGGCATGTCGTGACTATAAAGCGGGCTTTGTTCATGTGACTGTAATGGGAATTTCTTCCCCATCACAAAGCAGCATGATTTTTGTCTTTCCTAGTAATTTTGGAAATCTGTTTTGGAGTTCTCCTCAGCTTCTCTCCAACCTGTGGCTGTTTTCTGAATGACATAACTGTCATGCCTTCGTTTTCTGTCTTGTCAGGCCCCTTCATAGTTTTTTTTGCAACTACATCAATGTCAAATGTGTCTGGACACAAGCACATTGTAGAATGTTCACTAAGCAGATTTGTGCTCAAAACAGCTTTAACTTTTCAGTCTACATTGCTGTTCCTTGTAACCGCATGTGTAAAAAACCACTTCTTGACTGGGGTTAGACACTGGAATAGGTTGTCCAGAGAACTTGTGGAGTCTCCATCCTTGTCAATACTCAAAACCTGATTGGATGCAATCCTGGGAAACCTGTAGTTGACCCTGCTTGAGCAGAGGAGTTGGCACTAGACAGTTTGGAGTGGTGACGTCCAGCCTCAACCATTCTGTCATTCTGCAGCTGACAGAACAATATCGTTTTGTGTTTCTTGCGTACATTGATGTTTAGACGTAAAGTCTGTTGTTTGAAGTTACTTTCCGTAATTTGATGGGTAAGAGAAGTCTGTTGCGTATATTTTAAATACTAGTCTTCCACAGGTGAAAATTTCAGGTATTACTCTGTAACATGACTGCTACAATCTGCTGTGTTTACTTACCGTATTGCCCTTATATCTAGAGCTTTGCTCTTCTAAGCATTATAACGTTTCTTGCCGTTCGTGTGCATCTGGCTCTTTCTCAGGGGATTGTCAGTACGGGGTCACAGTTTGTGTATCAGGATTCACTAGATTACAGAAGGGTAGAACTTGCACTTCATTTGGTTTTGGTTCATTTCCTCAGAACTTCAGCATCTGCCGTTTTTTGGCAATATTTTTGTGAAGTTGTAAGAATGTATTTGTCGCTTTGCCGATGGGCAAGCAGTCACACTGCTGCCACTGTTGGGACTGTGCTACATACCTTTCTCTGAAGCTTTAAAGCATGTGGCTGGTTAGCATGTCAGCCAGTATTTGGAGGTTTGGAGAAGGGGATGTCACGTTACTATTATATTTATTCGCATATTAAGTTTTATTTCTATGAAAAGAGGAGAAAATTCAAAATTTAAAAAAAAATTTAAGTACATTACTTTGATTTAAATTGTTATTAAGGATCCTCTGGGCTCTCCAGGAGCCTTTTCTGGAGCTGTAGCCATGTGCAAAGACACATCTCCCCCACAGGAACTGTCCTCCTGTGAGGTAAGCAAAATGAAGCAGCGTAGCTGCCGTCTCTGGGGTGGTGATTCCTGCTGCTCTTACTGCCATGAACAGGGATCACCAGGAAGCTGATGTGTCAGTGGTTTGGGGTTTTTTGGTCTCATTTCTTTGAGGCTGTTGTACTTACACTGTACTGCTTATTATCAGCAGACTCATTACTGTGTCTAAATGCTGATGATCAGCGGTTGGGGTGGGACTACAGCTTTGCCTCAGAACCTGACTGCTATGCAGCTGTATGACCATGGAAGTAGAAAGGTGAACCTGTATCCCGATTCCTTGCTTGTTTCAGAGGTGATGTGTGTGCCACAGAATGGATCATTTCCTCACTAGTGTAACATGAGTTAGGCTGGCATGCGCTGGAGGAGAAAGCTGGGACAAGGTAGAACCTGATTTTTCTTCCTTGCTCCTTCTCCGTGAAGGTTCCCGTCCACTTTGTGACTTGTGATTCAGAGGCTTACACAGACAAATGCAGCTGTAAAATCATAATTACAGACTTGTAACCATTATCCACATGTGATGGATAGAAGAGAAGCAGCTAGATGCATAGAAGAGTTATGTTAAGAAAAGGCCAGAAACAATTTTGAAGTAACTCCCATGCAGGACTGAATTTCTGTGGCATAGTGCTGTAGCAGACTACAGTCTGAGGCAGCGTCAAGGATTTATTCAATTACGTTTATATTGGAATTTGTTATTTTTTCTGGGCGCTATTGGACTGTTCACCAAGAAATAGTTTCATTCAAGAAAAAATTTGGATTTCAGTAGTTAGAAAAGGGTTTAGAGTCACAGTGAATTGTGGGAAGTCACAGTAGTAGTATGAATGCACGATTTGGATATTACACTAAACCGTTGGCAGTTAATGGTTACCTCCATCAACACTGAAATATTAGGTAATTCAGGATGGGAATGGAGGATTATTAAACTTCTTCCCAAAACCTGTGCTGCTGGCTTTCAAATACAAAGTGTGCTATGTTTGTTTGTCCTGGGTTTGTCTGTTAGAAATCACAAATATTGCTGATATAATAATAATAATAATAATAATAATAATAATAATAATAATACATTCTGAGGTACAGTTCTGCACCAGCTGTTGGATTCCATGGCAAAATCTATAGTTTGGAGTTGCACAATACTTAAATTTCACAGCTGTACAGTGAAGGGAAAAAAAAGTGCCTAGTTATACCAGGAGTGCAATTTTTAAAGTAAGTTATTTTGACAAGATGGATTTAGGTGCATTTAGACAAAAAGTAAAAATTGTGCTAAATTATTTTTAGTCAGATCTGTACCTCGATCACAGTAGAAAATATTTTGGTAGTAACAGCTGCTGTGAGGAGAAGCAGCAGGCATTTCCAGTTTAATGAGTCATTTAGACACCAATACGGGTTTTTTTGGAAAGAAGATGAGCTTCCCAAGGAGGAGAAAAGATACACAACAGCGTTTTCTCAGATGAATCCTCATTCCTTATGAAGCTGCTGGAAAAAAGCAAGACCTGCAGTAGTGTTTTACAAAGCCACGTTGGTATGACAAGGCTGTGTGGCCTTTTCAGATTTTAGTTAATAACATAAAAACAGTTTTAATAACTACAATTACAGTAGAACTTTTTTTACAGTAATGTGTTACTTACCTTATGCAAGGGGATTTGTCCTACCTTTTTCTGTCTTAGTGTATTTAGCATTTTATATACACTGCTTTATATGGGAAACTGTAACATAGTAAGCAAAGCTACTTTTAAAATCACTTATTTAGTTGACCATCTAATTTAGAGCAATATTAGGAAGCAGTTTGGGAAGGCAAAGCTTGTTGACTCAAAGGAAGATAATAAGGGAGATGGGAAATAGTAAGGCAGACTTTTCAGTACTAATAGAAAGGAAGGTTTTCCCTCAGTTGAAGAGGATCGGGTCAGAGATCAGTTAAGCAAACTGAACATCCACAAATCCATGGGCCCTGATGGGATGCACCACTGAGTGCTGAGGGAGCTGGCGGCAGTCATTGCTAGGCCACTCTCCATCATCTTTGAAAAGTCCTGGAGAACAGGAGAGGTGCCTGAGCACTGCAGGAAAGCCCACGTTACTCCAATCTTCAGAAAAAGCAAGAAGGAGGACCCAGGCAACTATAGACTGGTCAGCCTCACCTCCATCCCTGGAAAGATGATGGAACAACTTGTTCTTTGTGCTGTCTCAAAGCTTGTTGAGGAAAGGAAGCTAATCACGAGTAGTCAGCATGGATTCATCATGGGGAAGTCATGCCTGACTAATCTGATAGCTTTTTATGATGGCATCAGTAGACGGATGGACGAGGGGAAAGCAGTGGGTGTGGTCTGCCTTGATTTCAGCAAAGCTTTTGGCACGGTCTCCCATGGCATCCTCAGAGCCAAGCTTAGGAAGTATGGACTGCACCACTGGGTGGTGAAGTGGATTGGGAACTGGCTGGAGGAAAGAGCTCAGAGGGTTGTGGTCAATGGGGCAGAGTCTAGTTGGAGACCTGTGGCCAGTGGCATCCCCCAGGGGTCAGTGCTGGGTCCAGCCCTATCCAATATATCCATCAGTGACCTGGATGAAGGGATGGAATGTGCTTTCAGCAAGTTTGCTGACCATACCAAACTGGGAGGAGTGGCTGCCACGCCAGAAGGCCGTGCTGCCATCCAGCGTGACCTGGACAGGCTGGAGAGCTGGGCAGGGAGACATCGGATGCAATTCAGGAAGGGCAAGTGTCAGGTACTGCATCTGGGGAGAACAACCCCGTGGAGCAGTACAGGGTGGGGGCTGTTCTGCTGGAGGGCAGCTCTGGGGAAAAGGACCTGGGAGTCCTGGTGGACAAGAGGATGACCAGGAGCCAACAGTGTGCCCTCGCGGCCAAGAAGGCCAATGGCATCCCGGGGTGCGTTAAGAAGAGCGTGGCCAGCAGGCCAAGGGAAGTTCTCCTCCCCCTCTACTCTGCGCTGGTGAGGCCTCCCCTGGAGTGCTGTGTCCAGTTCTGGGCTTCTCAGCTCCAGAAGGACAAGGAGCTACTGGAGAGGGCCCAGTGCAGGGCCACTACGATGGTGAAGGGCCTGGAGCCCCTTCCATCTGAGGGAAGGCTGAGAGAGCTGGGGCTGTTCAGCCTGGAGAAGAGGAGGCTGAGGGGGATCTCATCAATGCTGATCAATATCTAAAGGGTGGGTGTGATCTACTCTAGGGGATCCTGCTCTGGCAGGGGGCTTGGACTGGATGATCTCTAGAGGTCCCTTCCAACCCCTTCTGCTCTGTGAATCTGTGAATAGCGTGGCTATTGGACACACATATGGGTAAGAACTGTGCTGTTGGCTGTGAGAGTCCAGTTTGTGGTCCTGAATTGCGGATAGATTTGCTCTTAAGTACAGTAAAATATAAGCATGCTCATAGAATGGATTCAGCTAACCAGATCGATCAGAGGCATCAATAGCGTTAAGTTTTACGAATATTGCAGTGTCAGTTTACATGTTTTTAACGTGACGGTTTGAGCATTAGCATCTCTTGGGGGGGGAGGGAAATGACCTGTGAAACTAGGCATCAGGTGTATTCCCATGAGCATGACAGCAGTTCTGGTTTTGTTTCAGGTTCCATCTGGGTTGTTCATACCTAGTATGGCAATTGGAGCAATAGCCGGAAGGATTGTAGGGATTGCAGTGGAGCAGCTGGCTTACTACCATCATGACTGGTTCATTTTCAAGGAGTGGTGTGAGGTTGGAGCTGACTGTATTACACCTGGTCTTTATGCTATGGTTGGTGCTGCTGCATGCTTAGGTAACTAAATTATAACAACATAATTAAGTATGTAATTTTGTGTATGTTGCCAAAATCATGGTTAAAAAAGGCGATACAAAAGTGCAGTTTTGGAACACCTTTTTATATGGTCTTCTCTCTCTTCAGAATAATACATTCACATCACTACATGAGACAATTGTAGCCTTATGATCTGAGGGATAACATGAAATTTAAATTTGGTATCAAGAGGTGTCATTGCTGCATCAGTCACAAAAATCACTTTGTTCAAATGTGTGAAGTACGGGATTTGCAGAGTCAAGTACTGTTGGAATTATTACAAGGAGGTGACATGATCAGCTGCTCCATCTACATGAATTGTAAAAAATGTTCATGAAATTCATAATCCAAGCAAAACTTTCAGAAGCATGTAATGATTTGAAGAGTCCAGCTTGAGATATTTTTAACAAGTCAGATTTACAAACTGTTGAAAATCAGCTTAATGGAAAGAGGCTTAAGTTGGGCAGCTAAACTAGGCGAGGTTTTTTGAAGGTTTTGTCTTGTCCTAGCTTATAACTTTGTTGCTTTACAAATTAAGCTTAAAAGTTATTAGTACAGATCCTGGAAAAAAGCAGACCTTTTCCTTAAGGAAAAGTGTATTTCAGTGGCCACATAAACCAGTTGATACAAATTTAGTTTTTGGAGAAGTTGTTTCGTCTTTCAGTAGACCAACCTGAGTCACTGTTGAATGCGTTGAATGAAAGATGATAATCTTCTACTGAATGAAGACACTGCATCAGATACCTTGGCAGAAAAACCATCTTGAATCCCAACAAAAGAGAAATATAATCCCTGTCTTCTCCCATTGTCCAAGAAAGAGATTTTTTTTTTTTCTTTCCTCAGCTTAGAATTCTCCTTAGCTTTTATGCAACAGCATTGCATTCCTAATCCTTTGGACAACATAGCTCTTGAATTATGATCTGTGAACCTGTGACTTCCCTGCCTTAGTTCCATTCTTTTTCCAGATACTTATCTTCCTGGGTTTCCTTACATTTCTTAGTAACCTAGGTGTAGTATGGAGAAATACATAGTTGTATTCCTAGTTTACATGAAAGAACTGCATATATTTCTCAAATCCTTTAATTTTTTGACTTCCTAGGACTTTTCCCTAAAGCTCACTTTTGCTTCTCAAAGTTTTGTTTGGATTTTTCCTGCCTGCTTCTGTTTTTATTGTATAGAATTATGTCTGTCAGATGACCTTTACTGGCAAAGTTGTGTTTGCAGCTCTTGTCAGGAAGGCAGGGAATTCTCAATTCGTTGTTATCTGGTATTAGAATGTTACTGGCTGCCCTTTTTCTTGCAGGCGGTGTGACAAGGATGACTGTGTCCCTGGTAGTTATTGTCTTTGAGTTAACAGGAGGGCTGGAATATATTGTGCCCCTAATGGCTGCAGTCATGACCAGTAAGTGGGTAGGAGATGCCTTTGGTAGGGAAGGCATCTATGAGGCACACATCCGACTGAACGGATATCCTTTCTTGGATGCGAAGGAAGAATTTACTCACACAACACTGGCTGCTGATGTTATGAGACCTCGAAGAAGTGATCCACCTTTAGCAGTTCTGACGCAGGACAATATGACAGTCGAAGACATAGAAAACTTGATCAACGAAACCAGCTATAATGGTTTTCCTGTTATTATGTCAAAAGAATCGCAGAGACTAGTGGGTTTTGCTCTAAGAAGAGATTTAACTATTGCGATAGGTAAGTATCTTCCAGTATTGCATGATTATGTATGCCAATTTAAACGATTTTGTAGCTTAAACTGGAATTTACTCTGTGTGTTTCTAGACATATTTCAGGTTCAGATACTTCATGCAGGCTGTCTGCTCCTTTATTGAAGAATATGATCATCTTCAGTGGCAGGCTCTGAAAAATTTTAGTTTCTGTCATAAACAAGAGCTGTCATACTGAAGTAGGCCAAAACACCACCTAGTCCAGTATTGTTATTTGGTTTGAAGCTTTAGCCTCAAAATCCTTTTCCTCAAGTGACACTACATTAACATTCTTCCTCAGAAGTGAGTAATTCTCATTTTAGAGCAGCAGGATTCTGTGAGAATTACTGTCCAAGTCATTTTAAAATTTAAATGGATATTGCACTTCACTCTGATAGCGTGTTACTTTTGTTTTGACAGCTAACATTGTATGATGGAGAGATCACTGAAATATTAATTGGTTTAGGTTTCTGTTTTTCCGCTTGTCTGTATAATGGGAAACTTGTCCCTGGGCACAGCAGCACACAAGTCCTCTTTGAGCCACCTTTCGCTGGATGAATATTAGAACTTGTGTGATTTCTGTGACAATGCTTTGTTCATTGGCAGGAAAAAAAATCTGTGGATTTTGAGGATATTATCATAAGCAAAAAATCATTATTAGGTAAGAAAATGTTACAGAACTGTAGCATTTGGTATAGAAAATTGGTTATTTCCATAAACCTTTTGCCTCTGGTCTTAATACTGCGTATACTATGGTCTTACACTATGTAAGATGTATATGAATGTCAAAAACTTGGAAATTATTATAAACATCATACTTGTTTAGAAAGATTTTTCACCTTTCACCGTAGAGCGGGTTGCTCTAGGTATGCTATTTATTTAATCACAAATCAGAGTTGGGCCACCACCTCGGTGTGTGGCAAATGGCCCAAGCTCTCGCACAGTTTATATACCAACCAGTCAATACCCATTACATAAGGTCCGAAGTCTGTGTATATTTCCACTCAGCCTTTCAGTCCCCAGAGTTCATCGTTTATCAAAGACCATCCCAATCCCCTGTCTCAGCTGCATTCTTCTGTTCTGGTTCCAACCCTTGGTTCAGTTTCAGGGTCTTCTTCGGGTCGCCGTCCCGTAATCACTCTTCTGCCATTTCTGTCCTGCACAATTCTGAGACAGACTTCAGGATGTTCTGTTAAGGGTTTAACTAAAGCAAACAGTTTCTACCCATTAACTTCCTTTTGCCTAGCAAAGCACCTGTGCTTCATTCATTAATCACTCTTTGTTGGAACTGTCTCTACCTGATTAGCCTGACTGGGTTTTAAGCCAGCCTTGGGTGGGTCTGTACAAGGAGCAGGTTGAGAACAAACATTCTGGGCCTGTTGAGCAATATTTCTGCACTTTCTACAAGACCCCAGACCCCAGATCTAAACCTGCACTACAATGAAAGATTCCTGTACAACACTGTTTTAAGTTTCCGTTTACTTAAGAGTAAATGGGAGACTAGTAGAACTTTCTTCTGGTAATACACGTTCATGGGTAAGACTCGTTTCAGCTGCTATGACTGCACAGTCCAAGTTGCTTAGTCTTTGATTTTGACTGGCTTGAGGGTCATTGTATGAAATGGTTCAGGCACAGGGAGGGATGCTGATGTTGCCAAGGTGATGAAGACATGAAGAGGATCCAGTTCACACAAAGCTAAGTAAATTCATACAAACAAGAAGACAGGATTTTCAGAATGATCGGAAATTAGTTCTTTGGTTTCAAACCAGCACTAATTACAGCCATTGGAATCATGACACAGAGCTGTCAGTTGAGATCGGCTTTCCCCTTGACAGCTGCTTCTGCAGTCACCTAAGTGCTTCCTGCACGTTAGTTTGGAAGTCTTGCCACCTCTTGATAGTAAGTAAGAGTTGTTTATTGGAGTGAAAAAGGTAGTAGCTGAAGAATGGCTAAAGCTGTGTGGTAGATGGCTTTTGTGATTGCTGCAGAAACACTTCATGAGCTTAAAGCAGTGGCTATGGAAACACATCAAAACAGAGTATGTCAGAAGATCAGCATCTAGAGAGTAACATCAGAGTCTTGCAGTGTTGGTTGATCTGTCTGTTCGCACTAAATATCTTGCTCCAAGCATGTAAATTCTTTCTCCTCTGCTGTTTCCCTCCCCCCCTTTTTTTTCTTCTTAAAGAAAGTGCTAGAAAGAAGCAGGAAGGGATTGTCGGCAGTTCCAGGGTCTGTTTTGCCCAGCATACCCCATCGCTTCCAGCAGAAAGCCCTCGCCCTTTGAAGCTCAGAAGCATACTTGATATGAGCCCTTTCACCGTGACTGACCACACCCCAATGGAAATAGTCGTGGATATTTTCCGGAAGCTGGGTCTGAGGCAGTGCCTTGTAACACACAATGGGTGAGTAAAGTGGCAGCAATGCTGTTCCTCCGTTACATACAGTTAACTTTCACTTCCAGGATCAGAGCGTTTGAACCAGGATGTGTCCCAGGATCATGGTATTTGAACCCCTAAGTTTGGTACTGCCACTGAGGTCTCTAACTGTGGCCCCTCCCTTAAATTCTTACTCCTCCCTTGTATTTCAAGTAAGCAGGCAGGTGAATTCAGTCATTTTAAGATGTCCTCTTAAAAATTGGCTCTCATTCAGCAAATTTTATGTGCGGAGGAGACGCAACTTGTCTCGCAGAAATTTGGTCATGTGTGGCGCACTAAGGCCTGCATTTCCTCGCTCTGAGGTATGTTCTGGCAGTGGGCGATGTATCAGCTATTGAACATCAGCAAGTATTTGGGTTCATAAAAAGTAAGGGAGAAAATGATCCAGACTGTATCTCCTCTTCCAGAGTTTAGTGATGGCAGTTTCCACCAAGCTCTTGGTTTTGGAATGCTGACAACTAACCAAATAACTGCTCCTAGATCTGGAACTTCAGTCTGCAACCCTTGTTTCTACACTTCAAAATTTCTCAAGAAAGTGATTTTAAGATTTAGAATGTTGGTAAATGAGACTATCGGGAGTTGTCATGTGATTACCCACTAATTAAGTTAGCCCTAGGCATGGAAATATAAACGTTCATTATAACATTATAATTGCCTCTTATCTAAACTCCCCCTTTTTTTACACTGTCTTTTTCTGTATAGCTGTTGCGTTAGCATTCTGCTCTCCTGTATCTCGTGTTCAACACTGACACACAGCATTGCAGCTCCTACCATAGTATCTTGCTTTCCCTTTAGCATGTCTCTTGAGGCGCCTGGAGAGTGAAACATTCTCTGCTAATCCACGTTATTTAGGATCAGTGTCCATGGGACAGAACTCAAGAAACCTGAAATATGGGTTGGTTTTACTTTGTTTTGCGGTTGGCAGGACTGCTGCTATGTAGCAAATACTTAAATACTGCATTTTCCAAGTTTGTTTTTTCAGATGTATTTAAAAACAGATTTATTTTAGATGTTCTCCTGCTTTTCTTTCTTTCATGCATCCCTGTATTGAATGTTTTCAGAAGCATAAACGACTTTAAAACCCTTTCTCTGATGAGGAAAGGACAGTGTGATCAGACACTTCGAAGTCAGTGCAGGCATGCAGTGACTGGTTTGGGGAGGGAAATTGGAATTGATAAAACTTCAGTGAAGAATATTTACTGTGATTATTTTTCTTCTAGTTTCTGTGGTGATTGACTGCTCAAACGTTGACATTGATGGCAAAATCAACTCTAAAGAAAGCTTAATCTTGCAAAGCTTTGTGAAACTGCTACAAATTTTTAACTTTTATAATAAAGTAGCAGCAAGTATGGATGGCTTTAATAATTTGCTGTTTTCAGACATTCGTATTTGTTGTCCTACTTCAGTTTACCAACTTGAGATACCCCACAAGCACACTGTCCATTACAACAGTATCAGTAGATAGTGTTACTGGTGGCATTTAGCCATGGCCTATAGCCATGTGGACATTGAGGACTAATACGTATTTTCGCAGATTTCCTGCAAATTGAATAGAAAGACACACATTAATGTACTGTTCTGATCTGGATTGGAATAGGAACTGTGCAGAAATTGATGCTGATGGCAAACATAGAGAATCATAGAATGGTTTGGGTTGGAAGGGACCTTAAAGACCGTCTAGTTCCAACCCCCTGCCATGGGCAGGGACACCCTCCACTAGACCAGGGTGCTCCAAGCCTCATCCAGCCTGGCCTTGGGCACTTCCAGGGGTGGGGCACCCACAGCTTCTCTGGGCAACCTGTCCCAGTGCCTCACCACCCTCTCCATGAAGAATTTCTTCCTGATATCTAATCTAAATCTCCCCACTTTCAGTTTAAACCCGTTACCCCTTGTCCTGTCACTCCAGGCCCTTGTGCAAAGTCCCCATAGAGACGTATAAAGATTGAGCCTCACTCTTCCCAATTTGTACTAGAATATCCATTCCAGGAAGTTGCTTTTGATTCATACTGTCGTGAATAAGAAATTCATCTGAATTCTGTCAATTTTAGGGACACCAGATAAACCCTACAGAGCTGTAGCGCAGCTTCAAACCTCAATTGCTGTGACTTCACACAGTTATTACTTGGTTCAACTACTGTGGCTTGTTAAAATGTTAATAATTATCTGTATGTGTGAGAAGAAAGAACTATTAAGCAAAGGAAATAAAGTAGATTTTAGTTTCAGTGCCTCTAAAACCTGAAGAGACGTGAATCTGGGGAGCAGGGGTGAGGTATGCTTCCCTGGTGCGTTCTTGATATGAGTAACATACTGCTCTGGGGTGGTTGAAGACCCAATTGTGTTCAGCATTTTGGGAGAAAAAGAAAAAAGGCAGCGTCTGGGAAAGGGTACTGACTTTCAAATAATTTTTCATTTAATTATTTCATTAGTTTTCCTGCCACCATTCTTTTTTTCTTTTTTAGTTTTGCTCTAATCCTTTTTCATTATGATTAGAACTTTTTTTTAATTTGATTTCACACACAGTTATTAGCATCACGTGATCTGTTTCAGGATTGTCTTGGGGATCATCACAAAGAAGAACATATTAGAGCATCTCGAGCAACTAAAGCAGCACGTCGAACCCTTGGTGATTAGATATATCAGATCTCATAATTAGACACGTTAGAAGTCAGGAAGCATGAAACTTGTGAACTGTTCGGGGCTTTTATGATATCGGCTGAACAACGAAATCACCTTGTGCTAAAAGTTTGTATGAAGCCGTAAAACACCGTGTAAACCCTTTTGTGGAAATTCAGCGGTTAACACGGCCGTACTGTTAGTCACAACATTAACCAACAGGCTGACGTTTTTGTTCTGGAGATCGCACAGATTCATCTGGCCGATCTGCTGATTCCCCAGGTGGGAAAGCACACCGCTAGGAATTCTTTTTCCATGACTAATGCAAATTAAGATTTATTTTTTTAATGTGCCGATTTCCTTTTCTGACCTTGACAGCTTTGACTAGCTGTTAAACA
The DNA here is from genome assembly GCA_027574665.1 of Rhynochetos jubatus. Lineage (NCBI taxonomy): Eukaryota > Metazoa > Chordata > Aves > Eurypygiformes > Rhynochetidae > Rhynochetos > Rhynochetos jubatus. The sequence goes on from CM050651.1 coordinate 27,809,352, forward strand.
GCAAAGTGTCCCGATTTCTGAGAAGCAAAGCCAAGCCTGGTTTTAATGCATCACAATATCAGATCTACCCTGCAATCCCCCTTCATCAGCGTGGGGTTTTTAAAAGTACTCTCTATTTTTAGTAAAGACCTGTGATTTTATGTGGGGTCCTGTGGTTCTGCTGTTACGTACAGCAATGGACGTACTCCTTTGTGAAACGTACCGTGATCGCCTGAGCCACTAAGTGGCACGCCACTGTGTTGACGTCAGAATCTAGATACTGTTTTAATCATCCTGTTGTGAACTAACCTTAGATAGAAGGTAGACTTTGTCTGAATTCGGACATGGGTTGCAGGTTACTCAACCTACCCACCAAGTTTAGCTGCTTATGTGCAAAGAATGCTAATTATGTTCTCTTTTTATGCTAATATTTCACAAGTATTTCATGCCTCCTTCAATAAGACAAAACGAAATGTTCTAACTAGAATAACAAGGGCATCAGCTCATTTATTCTGCTCTTTGCTTCTCCTGTGATATTATCCTTTTGGACAGTCTCACCCCTTTGGACATTTTGCAGAGTTACAATTTGAAAAGCCGCGGAGACCCTGTCATAAGAGCACAGTATCCAGATTGGAAAATGAAAACTTTATTATCCACAATCTATTTTCTAAAGCTGTGACCTCCAAAAGATAGTTTTTCCAAGTTTCATGGCCAATACAGTGTGCTCCTATGAATACATTCAGCCTGAGCCAACGCATCAGACTGGAAGGATCCTTACGATTTAAAAATGGAGGGAAGTTTGATTTGCCGTTAGGATTTTGGGCCATCAGGCGGTACGTCACTTCTGATGGCTAGGTTGGAAGGTGCTTCCCGTATGAAACGGGATCGATATCGCTTCTTTTTCATACCTCTTTTTTCTTTGTCCCTCGTCGTTACTTTTTTGTTGGCATACGCTAATCAAAATTTCATTTTTGTAGAAACAAAAAGTTAAGAATAGTCGTGGGCTCTACTTGCGCTTTGTTAAGATGGACTAAGGCTGTCAGAGACCATCTGATACGGTCTCTCAGCACTGCTGTCTTTTAGCAAGCCGGTGGTTCCTCGATATTTTGATTAATAAGGTGTTCCTGTCTAAGTCAGAAAATCGGGCTGTTTACTTGCGCTCTATTCCTGTCAACAAAAAGGATTTGGCTACAGATATGTTCTGCTTGCTTACTGTCCTGCTTGGATTAATACCGGGCTTCCGTTTATCCTTTTCAGGCGCCTCCTTGGCATTATAACAAAAAAAGATATCCTCCGTCATATGGCCCAGACGGCAAACCAAGACCCCGCCTCAATAATGTTCAACTGAAACCCATAGCTGAGGAGAGAGAGGAAGCGGAAGAGGAAGTCCGTTTGTTGAATAGCACAACACTTTAGTCTGGGAGGTATTTCTGACATCAGAGACGAGAGCTGGGGTTTTGCGTGACGGTGCCGCTGGAAATCAGGAGTTGGTCTGGGGGGAGTCTGTGGCGAGAGGAAGGCTGATGGGAGAGTGGGAAGGGAGAGCTGCTGTCCTGCACTGGATGCGCCCTGAGACGTCAGGTCTGCCATGATAGTGCAGCGGGTGAGCCGTGTGCGAGGCGGCGCGATTCTCCGACCCCCGCCTGGTACTTCAGCATTGAAGAGAGGTGTGTGTTATTAGTCCCCGTTTCTGGAGGGATCGTTCTGAATTGAGCCATCGTACGGAAACCGAACGGTCTTGCCCTTCTTACCATTGAGAACTGTTGTGTTAACTCATGAAACGTATAATTATTACACGTCACCTTTCTACATTCCAGAAGAGCTTTATTTCTCTCTCTCCTGAGCCGTAACAAAGCCTCTTTAAAATTGGTGTGCCCTTTGGAAGCAGCTGTTTCTCATATTGAGATGTACTGTGAGTTACTGAGGTTTGATCACAAGAAGGGAAGGTTTTTCTTGTGCCATTAAACGTGTAAGTTTGTACGTCGTGAAGCGCTTGGGGCAGTACAGATCCACCGCGACAAAACCAGAATGAACAGGTACTACCTTGAAAGAACCGTGTGAGACTTCCTTCCACCCATGTGCTGTCGTGATACGAGACAAAATAAAACCAGGTGAAACTGGTGTTTCAAAGAAAAATACTGGTTTTGCGGCACAAACCATAAATAACGTGACCTGATCTTATGCAATTTTTGTATTGACAACACTATGAAATGTACCAATGTTGTGCAGTATAAGAAAAATACTGCTGTTCTGGTGGAGAGCTGGAACAATCCTGTATACGTGTATCTGGTAAAAATTGCATGCTACAACACTGGAGGTCTTCTTTCCCCCCTCCCCCTGCCTTGTAAAATTGGAGAACAGTCATTTTTATTTCTCCTCCTTCACAAAAGACGTTCCGCTGCTGACGTGGTAGGAAGAAACGTAACTCATAACTTGCACTAAATGTATATTATTTTTCTTGAAGTTTTACCATTCTTTATTTATATTTGTATGGATTTAAAAAAATCTATTAAATATGAATCAGTTAATATCTCACATAACTAATTACCTTTTAAATGTGATTTTATAGAATAATTCATAATCCTCTGAACGTACTGGAGGATTAGCAAATGTTTACAACGAGATGAATGGTTTAAGCAAAACGGTTTCTTTATGATCCAACATGCATATGAGATCATTTTCAAATCTAACTTTCACCGCCGTTACCTTGGTTTCCTTTTTCCTTCATAGCAGATAACTGGAACAATGATAGTAAAATCTCATTTTAAAAAACTGCAGGGTTTTAAAAATAATGGGAAGAAAGCAGTTGCAATTATTAGGCTGCTTTAGTCTCTTTCTTTTTTCTTTCCCCCCTCCCCAAGCGTGTAGCGGAGTGTGCGAGCTGTAGGCTCAGAAGATGCGCAGCAGGGCAGAATCGAATCCGGTGCTTGAGACTTTGGCGGGACTTTTAAAATTCGGCGGCAGCAGCAGCACAGACGCAGGTGACCTCACAGCTCCCTGATCTCTTTACTTGTTTCTTTGCGGTCACTGGATTATTTTGTCTCATTTATTTTATCCAATTACCACAGAGAAGCAGAGGGGAAAAAGCGCTGTACAGTAAGCCTGGAGCTGGGAGGAAATAAGAAATCTAGCTGACAAAAATCACGCTTTATAGTAAGAGTTAGATAAAATGTCCTTCTTGTGACAATTACGCCCACAAGAGTGCAGAAATGTAAATGGGAAAGGCCTAAAGTAAGAGGTGCCCGGGAGTACAGGGCATTCGCTGCAGTGACCTCGGCAACGGCTGCGATCGCAAAGCGCTCGGTGTGGTTTCGTCTCAAGTACAGTGACGGACTGAAGTGAAACCCTCGTACTTCCGGCACGCTCCAAAACAACGCCTGCGTAAGCGCTCTGCTGAAGTTTTACTGATTTTCCCGGGTGCAAACCTGCAGCTCCTCATCTCATCTCCTGCAGCAACTGGAATCAGAAGGCAGAAAGCGCCGGTGGGCTCATGACCATCAGCCCCTGTGTTTTAAAACCGAAGCAAGGAGCCAGGCTAGGTTCAGCTGGGCGTGTTGCAGCAGCTAGCCGTATCCTTCCACGCAAAGGCAGTGCGAGTAGTTCCAAATTTGTTCTGCTACATCGTGCAAGCCTGAAGAAGCTTCACAAAGAGCAGAGTTCAGCCCATTCATAGAAGGTGGCTCTGGAAGCTGTCTGTGATGCTCAGTTCTCTTGTCTAATTCCCCCCCCCCCGGTGGAAGAATTTAAACACACTAAACCTATAGAAGTGGCTTTAAATCCGTTTGAAAACTGCTGTTTCTGTTGTTCCACAAAGCACTGCTGTGTGTGCTCCGTCAACCCGCACCTCGTTCTGCAGACCGTGCCGGCCGAACCACCACACAGCGCACCCCCCTGCCGGGTTTTAGCATGTCGGGAGGGGGCCCAAATGCTGCAGACCCGTTGTGCGTTGCTTTTCCCTGTTGACGTTTATCTCCTGGCAGACGTAGGTTAGGCGTTCCGATAACGAAGGATGTGTACCCGTGCTGTCCGACACCGATTTCTAACCCAGCGTAAAACGTAGAGCGCCGTACTCAAGGTAACGATTTGAAAACCATGTGGATGGGAGGGGGGAAGTGTCAGTGTTTCGGGGTGGGGGGGCTTTTTTTTTTTTTTTTAAGCCATTTGGTCACTGGTTCCTGAAGAATGCATTCTTTGTTAATCTGTGATGTTGCCTAGAGCTGTATTTAATATTGATCTTAATGGGTTTATTTATAATAGTGTGGTAGAGCTGCATATCATTACAGTAACGATTCCGATTACTGTGATGATTTAATCAAACATTAAAAACTTCTGTATGACCATCTATTGTTCTGTCATATTTTCTCTTTGTTCTCACAATGTCTGTGTTGGTTTCCGGTATTTATTTTCCCTGAAAGAAAAACTGTCAGCTAGGAATTCTGCCTGCAAAACTAAGCAGGAGCTAACAAAGAAAACAACGAATTTTAGGAGCAGACGCAGTCTTCGTGACGGCTGGCGTTCGGCTGCACAGCGGTAGCCACATCAACCCAGCCGAACAGACCAGGATTAGGTGGCGTTTTTTCCAAAATAGCCATTTAAAAAATGGGTTTAATTATATAATTACAGAATAATTGGCTTGCTGATGTAAGAGAGTTAAAAGTGGGTGATGCTTTCACTGCCTAAAAGCCGGGACTGCGCAGCAATTACATGTTTAGTAGCTGTTGAACAGAGATGAGTTAGACAGCTGTTGATGCTGTATATGAACGGCTTGCAGCACTTCTGTATTTTTTGAGCTGGTGTAAGTTTTCCATCTCAGTCAGAAGTTAAGACTGGAAAATCCATACTAGGTCCCCATTTTTGCAGATTTAAGTTCATGTTTAATACTTATGTGTCGTTTGTGTGACCTACAGGGCATTTAACATGAGGGTCTCTTCTGCCTGGAACCTAAAGGGGAATGAAACTGATTTTGTAAGCACATACCTCTTTTTACATATAAAATATAAAATTCTGGTCCCAGTGACCTGGTGCCGGCAGAAGGATCCAGCAGTGAGTGACGGCGCCCCAGCCCCTCTCCCACGCCCCCTCCCCACCGTGACGCATGCGGGCCCCTCCCGCCTGCCCTGGTGCGAGCAGCCGGCACGGCGAAAGATGGCAAAGGTTTACTGAGAGCCCACGGAGTACAAAACCCACCAACACACGAGAATGAAAAGGAACCCCCCCAGCCCCAGAAACGCGAGGATGCCCGCCCCGGCTCGCCCACGGGGGCCCCGCTGCCCCGGCTCAGGGGGCGAGCTGGTCCACCTCCTCCTCCCGGCGGCTGGCCAAGTGCGACTGGATGATCTCGGCGAAGAGGTTCCTCTTCAGCAGGGCATAAGCCAGAGGCAGCAGCTGGCCCACCGTCTTGTGGAAATACTGTAGGGAAGAGGGAAAACAAAAGCAGCCCTGGGGGGGATCAGCAGCTTTGGTTACACAGCCCGAGCAGCCCCAGCCCCGAGCTTTGCCAAATCGGAAGTGCTTGCTTCAACTGCCCTGAAGCGGGTTCCCATACCACACCTCTAACAGCTGCACCAAGGCCGGGCTGGGCTACCTGGGCTGTAAGAGATGCAAGACCGTGCTGCAAGAGATGCTGACCACTGCTGAGGCATGCGGTGGGCCAGCCGGCTGCTGAAACCTCACATCCTGTCACGCTCCACAGCTCAAGGGGATCGCGGTGGTACGCAGAGTAACCGTGTTTCAAACGTGAAAATCCGGGCGTATTTCGCATTCCTCACGGTCAGCGTACGTGGCAGCACATCACGCCCCTCATAGGAGGGGAAGAGGTTGAGGTCATTTCCCACATCTTGGGCTACGAAGTGTCAGTGTTTCTTCTGGCTCTGTAAGCCAGGAGACAGCCAGGCTCCGACTACCGGGAGACAGGCAGAAACGCTGGGACTAAACCACAGCGTTACTTAGGCCTGAAGCCACTGCTTTTGCTTCCCATTTCCTAAACCAGAAAATTAATTAAGGCTTCCGTTTTTACAAAACAGCTGCAAAATTACAGCTGTTTCAAACAGCTGCATAAGCTACAGATCAGGACACGTCACAGTGTTGTAAAGACGTGGTTAATCTCATGTGCCGAGGAGCATGAAAGACGGGGCGCTGCCTCCACCTACCTAGCCAACGGGAAGTAACTGTTTCCTACACTGCTCTTCCAGATGGAGGAAGGAATTAAGCAGCTGAAGCAGCGTAGTCACTGAAGGGTATCAGAGGAAAACCTTTGCAGATGCTGTAGGGAATTTATGAGAGCAGGGCGGGACATTTAAGACAGACATTAGTAATTTAACAACGTATGGCCAGGCCAATGAGTTTTTTCTTCGTTTCGGTGGCTAAATAATTTAACCAGAGCTTAGCACAACTCATCTGGGCCTACGTTTAGTACTGCAAGGTGTTTATCCTCCTGCGTGATGCTCTGGAGCACCCCTCAGCCAATACTGCTGTTACTGGAAGAAGCGATTTTGCGTGGGTGTTTCTATGACCACCCATTCATACGACATTTACGCTGAAGCTTCTCTAAGTCTATGGCGAGGGAATATCCTACTACAGACAGGACCCTTTTCATCAGCAGGGCAGCAGCTAATATGGAACAAAAAGCATTTAGTAGAATCTTCACGTGTGATTAAGTGCTAGTAAGCTCATCTGTGGCATTCCATGTTAATGCGGAAGCAGAAGACACCTGGTGGGAGGCCTTTTACGCAGCCCCGCAGGCAGTGTGGCTAGGCAAGTCACCTAGGTTCCAATGTTTTCAGCTGGGATTACTACAAACATCAGTCCGTTTCTTCGTCCAGCAGCAGGCGAGCGCCTGTGCCTACACAAGCAGAGGGGAATGGGAGGCTATAGCTGTTCAGCGTACCTGGATCAGACCGTTTGCATTTTTAGGAATCTAGTGACAACTCGTTGTGTTAGGTGCATCGAATCAAACCAGCTAAATGCCGATAAATGCTTCTGGATTGCAGGATTCTGCTTGCACACAAGCAGTTTTAGGTTCAATGTGGGACAGTGTCCAAGCGTGACTTTTTAACAGCCTTTGCAAATCAGAGAATATTCTTGCAGACTTTCAGGATCCCTAGGGCTAATTATGCAACAGAGTTGGGAACAAAGCTCTACGACACAGAGCGACTCCCGGTCCATGCCCAAAACACTGCATAATTCAGTGAAGTATCCTTTGTTGTAGTACTCACATGCGATCCGTAGCAGAACAGGTCCATCCCCAGTTCAAATCCCATTCCATAGTCACACTCGTCATTAGCGAACTGAACAAAGGTGAGCATTTCTTGAATAGGTGCAAAGGCCTTCAGTCTCTCATCATCGGTAGGAGCATCAACAATGGCCTTGCAAATTTTTTTAAGATTAGCTGCAGAAAACCCAAAGCAGAAATACGTAGTTGTTTAAAGAAAGAAATTTAATATTGCAGAGTCGTCATTTGTGACAAAAACATAACTGTGTTTCATGCTTACACGAGGCCTTAAGTGGGCACACCCTGAACTGTTGGTGAAAAAGCTTCCCCCTTTCCTTCCCTGCTCACTCTTGCCCCGTGCCCCCCCGTCTCTGTTCCCCACACAGAGACAAGCATTTATGTAGTGAACTTGCATCACAGAACAGATCCTGGTTAGCACAAACAGCAGGAAACGAGGGGCGGATAGGAAATAAACCCACAAATCCCTGAAAGCAGATCAGTGTTTCAGATCTACCTCCTTTTCTTTTGTATTGGCACAGTCGTGCACATCACCTAAACTACTGCTTCGGGAATTACCATTTCCGATTTAGCATGTTTCATTGACTCTTCTCCGGTTTATTTAAAGAAAATACTTGGAGCTTAGGTGGGATGGTTAAGACTTCTGCCTTTTACTCCCATCACTCGTACTCTTCAAGTAGGAAACAGGAACGAGGTTTGGGTTTCGCAGAGTAGCTGTGTGACTGAAGGTTGTTTACTTAAGTAAAACAGAAGAATGTAGTGAACAAGGTATTTACCATTTGTTTCAGGAAGTTCTCTGTATCCGACATCATTTTTGTCTACAGGAACAACAAGGCCTGCTCCATGAAATGCTTTTGTCACCACCTAAATAAAGGGACCGGAAATTGATTACAGCCCTGTTAAGCCAATGCCGTGAATAAACCCATTCACCTCCCTAAACAACACTGACACCTGACTGCTGGTGCGCAAACCTAACACAGTGCCCAGGCTCCAACACATCAACGTAGTTTCAAATTAGAGAGCAGCTACTTTTAAGTACTCCAGTTTAAAATAACTAAAAATTCCATTTCAGTCAAGTTCCGAAATCAAAGAATCCTTGCAGTCACTTGTGCAGCAATTTACTATGTTTGTTTAGTCACCTCCTACCACAATTATTTGACAGGTGTGCAAAAAAACCCTCTATTACTAATCCACGTCATCCTTAATGGTCCTGGATCCAACCCAACCATTTACAGGAATCTTCACTCCGAAGCAATTTTCACTCTGCTCCCCATTTGTTTTAGTTTTCAGAATATTTCCCTTACTGGTTCTTCTCTTTAACTGAATGCCAAGCTATGGTTTACAGGAGTAAAGTGTTTTGATTTAACCCTATTGTTTGGAACACACTTGTGTTAATCTTCCCGCTCCTGAAGTTTTAGAGGGAGAGCTGATTAGCTCTGGAAATTCAATTTTCTGACTAGAAGGATAAATAATAAAAAAAAAGAAATTAAAAGAAACAGGCAAGTAAATGCAAAAAGTTTAACAGAATGTTGTTCTCCCCAGCGGATGAGGAAAGTCATACTTTTTTATCTCTCTGTTTCATCTTCATGGTTTTTTGTTCCAGAGAATAACCCAGCTCTTTTGCCGTTTTTGTTAGCTTTTCATCTATCTCTTTCAAAACAGCATTTTTCTTTTTATCGGTCACTTCCTTCAGTTTTTTTGCCAAAAATAATCTGCGAATAGAAGAAACGTGTCTTAAAAGAGCTTAACAGAAAACAACCCAAAAAAATAGCCTTCTAATCACTAAACCCCCAAATCTTATAGTGAAGATTAGCAGTCGTGGGTTTATTTAGACACACAGACTTGGGAATGCAAGGCTCTCGGCAACAAGAACGAACAAAAAGGATTGGCACGGACAGTACTTGGGCGTTTCCTGTCTGTATCTGCTTTACGGTGTAATTTATGCAGTCTGCAGGTGCTGAAGACCCTCGTGGACCCAGGAACCGTTCACCTTTCTATTTTCAGAACTCCGTTTGCTGGTTCAGTACGGCACACGTGATCCGTCACCCAAGTCATGCACGTAAATACATATTTATGAGCTTCACCACGGTGCTTTCAAAAGGAATGTCCTCATTTAACTCTGTGCTACACAAGGGTTCTTTTGCAGGAGCTTTTCTTCAGCGTGCTCTCGCTTACTGCCACGCGTCTGTCCCCGGGGAGCTTTCCATTTTTAAACGACAGGTCATGAAATTCGTTGCTTTCATTCATGACGCAGGACCATGTAAAGCTTCATTAATCATACTGAATTCCATACCCCTGTAAACATTTTCCCGCCCCAGGTCAGAAACGCTACTTGTTGTATTTATTCATTACGTACCGAACCAACGTATTTTATGTAGGCAAGAGCAAAGGCTAGGTGCTACTCATTTAGTATGATACTCAGATTCCCTTCACCGCTGAGATGCCCATTCTGTACTCGGGACATATTTTAACACACCCAGTGGGCATTTTTTTTCCACGCGGTCTATTCCTGCCAATACGCGAAAAGGACGAGATAATTAACGCTTATCTATGTCACTTGTAAACGGAAAATGCCATCAGGAAGCCTATTAAGGCTTCTGAGAGGACCTTGCAGGAGCAGAAAATAAGTGAGGGTTTCTTGAGAAAGACACACAGTAAGCTGGATGCACTGCTCCACATCACATCTCCCAGTTAATACTTTCTCTTCTACTCTGATTTTTTTAAACCAAGAGTAAACGTGAACCTTACTTGACTGCGGCAAAGACATTATCGCCAACTTGCGAGATCACACAGCCCTTCTTGGCTTCATTTGCACCAACCCACACTGGGAGCTCATCTGGCACATCCCTGTTTATGAAAAAGTACACACAAATAGTCAAGCTGTGTCCATTTCTCCTGTTTGGAAGTAAAATTAACTTGCCTCCTCACCACGCTACCATCTCCCTCAGAAACCTAACAAGAAGCACGCTTAGACTAAAGCTCTAAAAACCTACAAAACGCTTTCACAGCCACCCTCTATCAGCACACGCAAAGAGCACACACGTTCCCTGCGATTCGTAAGGTTTAACTTGGCTGGCTAAGTATCACGGCAAAACTTAAACGATTAGTAAGTGAAGGTGCTCTGGAGTGCTGGGGGAGGTAGTGTAATAAAGTATTGAAATCCAGCCTTCAACTCCGATATATCTCATCTTCTTAAATAAAAGCTATCAACCCATGTGTCAATACCCTCTTACAGGAGAGAAACATTTTGTTTGGTGAGAGCACACAGGTCTCAAATCCTGTCTCACCAGAGCAGAAAAAGAGCTGCACATACTCAGAGTCTAGCAGGACCATATAGTAAACAAAATACCTGAAATATCCCATGTGATACTGTGTTTTGCTGTCCCCGACAAGTATAGTCTGGAATTCTGGGGGATCATAGAAGAATCTCCAATGAAGATTGAAGTCCAGATCTGTTGACTTTGCTTTTTTGTGTTTTCCAGCGAGAATATCGTACGGTCCAACCAACGCAAGTCCGACACTCGGCACAAGCGCATCTGAAAAGCAAAGCATGAGCTGGTTTACTTTCTGGTGGGTGCATATCTAAACCAAGAGGTTCCCTCGGGTATCAAGAGCTTCCGTAAATCCAAACAAACACTCTTCACCAGGCAAGGAAAGCAGAGACATTCTTTTATTCAGATGGCTTCCATGCAAGAATTAGGTGATTACACTTCTCCCAAGAGGCAGTGGTCAATGGCTCCATGTCTTGATGGAGATCAGTGACGTGGTGTCCCTCAGGGTTCGGTATTCGGACCAGTACCGTTTAGTATCTTCATCAATGACACAGTGGGACCGAGTGCACACTCAGCAAGTTTGCAGATAACACCAAGCCGAGTGATGTGGTTTGACATGCCTGGGGGATGGGATATCATCCAGAGGTACCTGGACAAGCTTGAGAAGCGGGTCTGTGTGAACCTCACGACGTTCAACATAGGTTGGGTAGAGAATGGATCGAGAGCAGCCCTGAGGAGGAGGACTTGGGGGGGCTGTGTGCGCTGGCAGCCCAGAAAGCCAACCGTACCCTGGGCTGGATCCAGAGCAGTGTGGCCAGCAGGGCGAGGGAGGGGATTCTGCCCCTCTGCTCTGGTGAGACCCCGTGGAGCCCTCAGCACAGGTGTGCTGGTTTTGGTCAGGACAGAGTTAATTTTTCTCACAGTGGCTGGTATGAGGCTGTGGTTTTGGACATGCCCTGAGAACAGCGCTGATAAGGTGTTTGTTAGCTGGTGCTGGGGAGTGCTTGCAAGGATTTTCCCAGCTTCTGATACTGCAGCTGTGTTTCCAGCTTTCTCACTACAAGTGGTGTGGGGGGACACACAGCTCAGACAGCCGACCCAAACTGACTGAAGGAGTATTGCATTCCATAGCACGTCATGCTCAGGACAGGAGTGAGGAGTGGGCTGGGGGGCCATGGCTCCTCTGCTTGCTCACTTGTTAGCTTGCTTGTTCATTAGTGAGCTGGTGGGTCAGTTAGCTTTTCCCAGTCTTCTTATTGCTCGTGGGGCTTGCTCGGACTCTGCTGTGATCACTCTGGAGCTCTCTGGCTCTGACTCTCGTTACTTGGGACCTGGCTGTGCATTGGTTGGCGCATGGTCAGCAATTGTATAATTTGTTTTATTTTCTATTGTATTAGCTATTTACTATTAGCAGTATTGTTAGTATTATTAGTATCACTATAACATTAATATATGTTCAATTATTAAATTGTTCTTACCTCAATTCATGAGCTTCCTTGTCTTTTCCTCTGATTCTCCCCCTCCACTGGAGGAGGGGGGTGTGTGAGCAAACGGCTGCATGGTACTTAACTGCCAGCCAAGGTTAAACCACAATAACAGGAAAGACATGGAACGCTTGGAGCAGGTCCAGAGGAGGCCACAAAGATGCTCCGAGGGCTGGAGTCCCTCTGCCATGGGGACAGGCTGAAAGAGTTGGGCTTGTTCAGCCTGGAGAGGAGAAGGCTCTGGAGAGACCTTATAGCACCTTCCAGTGCCTGAAGGGGCTACAAGGAAGCTGGGGGGGGCGCTTTTTACAAGGGCCTGTAGTGACAGGACAAGGGACAACGGGTTTAAGCTAAAAGAGGGGAGATTTAGACTAGGTATTAGGAAGAAGTATTTTACAGTGAGGGTGGGGAGGCACTGGCACAGGTTGCCCAAAGAGGTGGCAGATGCCCCATCCCTGGAAACAGTCTAGGTCAGGATGGACGGGGCTCTGAGCAGCCTGGTCTAGTTGAAGGTGTCCTTTAAAGGTCCCTTCCAACCCAAACCATTCTGTGATTCAAAAAAAAAATTGTCCTTTCTAGAGCACCTAGGGATGCCACATCCTGTTATATAATAAATTTGGGGCAGCTGAAACCTGGACTGATATGAGGAAACTTCCATTCCATACTAAACATTTTAAATGTACTTCCAAGAAAGGCAGCTTTAGACAACATTTAGTCCCTTTGTATTACAAAATTTAAGAAACTGTATTTTAGAAAGCCTGAAGCATACTGACATCTTCGTGACTGTCTCCAGTATTCTTGTTTACACTCAGGTAAATATCCTGCAGCTTAAATGAAAACCGAAGCAGCATTACAATGCATCTGAGCACCTCCAGTTTGCCTGCCTTCAGGCTATTTTTGAGAGTGAAAGTTAGAAAAAAAAAAAAAAAATTAAAAACCCACCACTTGGTTTCTCAGGATCTAGTTCCTCACAAAACTTCCAGAACTGATAGAAGTCTTCAGGCAGTCTAAGCCGGTAGCATGCTTCTGCTTCTTTACGAACATTATCAGGGATATCTGCCTGATCTGACTTTCTCTTCTTGACATGTCCATTTTTTTCACACTGCAGATCAAAAAGAAAAAACAAAACCTCAAAGACCAAAGTTCATTTAGTTGCTTCCTGTCAGTTCTACTGAATGATTTTACAAAGCTTCTGTATTAATGGAGGAACAATGATCGACACCATTAAGTCATGCTTGTTACTTACACCGGCATATATACTGCTTAGAGCGTCTATTTTGGACAAAACCCCTTAAAAGTGCATTATCTGAGGCATGTGCTAACCAGGTATGAAATATCAAAGCGCTACCCTGATATGAATGAACCAATATAACCAACAGAAGCACTTTCATTCATTAATCAAGCAAAGGACTAAGCAATCCCAAAGTTTAATCCAAATTCCACATGAATGTTACCATCTCCAATCACGCAGCAGCCTGCATCCAAGAAACTCGCATCTTTTACAAACACTTGGAAGTAGGGATATGGTTTGGTCACGTCTGGTTAGGAGTTGTGTTCTCCAAGTCTCTACTACCTGAGCCGCTCCGCTATTCAACACCCGACCCGGTGCGGGTCACGGCACCGACTGAAAAGCAGCTTAGAGTTTAAGCTGTTTTTAAGGTGACCGGCCTGGGAGATGACCCACGCAGGCACGCACACCCCGAACGGGTAACCTCAGCTACCTCCCGCCCCCACCAGGCTCCAAGAACCGGTACAATCATTACTCCCCTCCTCGAGGGAACAGTTAGAACGAGCAGCAAGGTCTCCTTGCTCTTGCCAGGACTACACAAGGCGGGCGTTTCACCTCTTAACTGGGCCGCCGCCAGGTGCTTCACTATCCCACGAGTGCTCCGATCTGGCAGCCGGCACCCGAGAAGCCGGGGTACCGGGGAGATGCTCCCGTGTCGGAGAAGGAGGGGCCCAGCGGCCTTCCCCCGGAGCAAACCAGAACGAGGGGGCAGGCGGGCAAAGGCCCGCCACTACCACAAAGCATCCGCACCGACTCAGGCCTGCGGCCCCGCGGCCCACAGAGCTCGCCCACCCCGACCCGGGAGTGTCTCAAGCCACCGGCTGCCTGCGCCCACGACCCCTCCTACTCCCCCAGCCCCGCTGCGCGCCCGCTGCCGACCCACCTGCTCGCCCGCCGCCCCGCGCGGCCTCCGCTTCCCGCCACCTGTCATGCTGCCGCCGGCCGCATCCCACCCGCCCTCTCCACCGCCTCCGAGCGCGGGCGCCACTCCCCCCGCGCCTGCGCGAGCGGCGGCGCGCCGGCCACACCCACCCTGTCACGCAGCGGGGGGGGGGGCGGGGGGCCGGTTTGCGGCCGCGGCCGGGTCTGGGTCAGCGTGAGCGCGGCGCCGGGGGCGAAATAGCGCCGGGAGGGCAGGGAGTAGCCGCCCCTGTGGTCACCGGGTGTCTCGGGAGAAAGGAGCGGCCTCGTAGGAGCCCGTTTGGCCGCCGCCGCTACCCCCTCGCTTGCCGAGGAGACGGCGCCCCCGCGCCCGGCGCCTTTTCTTCAGCGCAGGCACCTCGCGGCAAGGCGGGCACCGCGCGCTGCCCCTCAGCGTCTGCGCCTCAGCCCCGGCGCCGGCCTGTCGCGGACTTGGCTGGCAAGAGCAGGAGGGTTACAGGGGGCACAGCCGTCACCTGGAGGCTGGGCTAGGCCCGGCCCGGAGCGAGGCTCGGCTGGGCTGGCTGCGTTAGGCCCGGGCGGGAGCGAGGCTTGGCTGGGTTAGGGCCGGGCTGCAGCGAGGCTCTTGGTGTCTGAGCGGGGTGCGGAGAGAAGGCAGGCAGTTAGCCCTAGATTTTTTATTTTTACCCTGGCTACACAGGTGTGCAAATTCCTGTAATACAAGTTAGAGTAAAATTTTGGGATGAGACAGAAAAAAAAGATCACCTGAATCAAATGTAATCTTTACCTTCAGAGCTAAAAAAGTAAGCGAGAGCAGAAGCGATGCTAGTTTTCAATACACAGAAGAAGGAAAAAGAGAACTGTCACAATCCCGTAAGCATTTTGCATTTGACAGCTGCCAGGAATGTCAAAGTCCCCGTGTAATTTCTCTTACAGTGAAAGCAGGCAGCAGAGTGCAACAGGCAGCGAGCGGGACACGTTACTCACTTTGGAGAAGCACACCGCCGCGTTAGGCAACATTACTCATTTAAGTATATTGCTGAAATGCTTCGCATAGAAAAAGAGGCCTAGAAAACCAATAGCACAGAAGGAAGTGGTGGGAAGCTCGTTATCTATAAACTGTCACTTTTTTGTTTCAGTAAGATTGCAGTGGTTTTATTTAAAGAAGCATAATGGAGCTTAGCTACAGCAGTTCCTTCTGCTGTGCAGTGTGTGCTCAGGGAAGGTGCATGTATGGCATAAATCCAGCAGGGTTTTTCTATCCACTGAATTGTAAATATTTGCTGTGGTATGGATTATCATCTTAGGTCTGGGAATAAGCTGCAGTGCCTTTCAGCCACGTATGACATTGGTGGTCATGTAACTAACACAAGAGCTGGGTAACGTTAAGTCTTTCCACAGTATTCACTATTAAGAGTTACATGCAACATCGCAGGAAGCTTGATCCTGACTGATAATGGTATTTCCAGTATAAAACAGCTAGGTGTTTCGTAGAAACCATGGGTTGATACCACGGGTACGGGACAGTCAGTCTCCTTCAGCTGGAAAAAAAAAATGTTTAAATCAACATACATGTTAAATTGCTTGATATAAAGTCCTGCACACAAAGAATATCAAATTCCCAATCCAAACCTTTTTTAAAGGGATGAATTATGTTTCATAACCTGAGGTTGAGCAGAAATGAGGCACAAAAGCTCACTAAAGAAACACAAACCTAGTATTCTTCCTGAAGAGAGTACTACCCTCATGTTTCTTTGGGAAATGCTTTCTAACATTAGTCTCGTTCCTAAGTTCCAGTATACCAAACCTTAAATGTAGTAGAGGCTAGAAAAAATGGCGCTTTCCTCAGTAGCTTGGTGGAAAGTGTTCTAGGTGGCTTTAGAACAAAGGCATACCTCCCCCATCACCAGTGTTCATTTCACATCCTACCTTAGCTTACCCGAATTCCAGCCTCATGCAGCAGTTTGGTTCAGTGGCACCAAAAGCACCAGTATTTCCCATTTCAGTATTAAAGCTAAGAAACGCTAAGTTCTGTCACCCATCGCTATTTTCAGGATGAGCTTTTTCCATCTTGCAAGGTGAGGTTAATTAAGGACCTCCAAACCTATAGCTTTGCGGATGCTTATCATGCCCTCCTGTTCTCACCCCAGGTTTAACTGAAAGAAACCCTTCACATAATCATTTTCAGTTGTAAATTACGGTTTTACTAAGGTGAATGAACAAGTGACATGGGAAGGATAGCCCAAGCACGCTTCGTGACTTAGCCTAGAGTCTCAAGTGTGTGTTCCCGCCACATTAGTCTTCTGCTACGAAGCAAGTAAGTGAAGTCAGCGTGAAACCTTCCACCTTTATTTTGGGTCAAGAAGAAGACACGTTTTTACAGGTGGAAAACCTTGAAAACTTGAGATTGACATTTGCCTCTTACAGTATTGTGCATTATAGCATTGAAAGAAAAGTAGCGGCGGCATGAAGTAAACTCACAATGGCCCTATTTTAGGTGTGCCAGTATGTCACAAAGCAAAGCTATGCCTTGGGAGATCTGCTGGGAAAAAGGCAAGTTAACTAGAAAAATAGTCCTGTGTTGGCTTATTGTTAATGCTAGGTCTCAACAGCTTAACTCTGAAGGCCTTTACTACTTCAGTGAAGATCCAGCTCTACTGAGTTTTATTGATGAGTTATGTATATATTTTATTACTGTTCTTGTCCCCACAAGCTATTAAAGTCTCCAAGCACACCTCTTTTCTAGAACAGCCTGCAGTTTGGTGATAGCCCTGGAAAGAAGGACACAGCATCCAGAAGGGAAGATACTAAATCCTCTCCATCTGAGCAACTTCCCAGGCTGTTAAAAGTAGCAGTATTTGGCCATATTCAAGAAAAAACGGTCTTTTAAGATTTTTTTTTTTTTTTTGGTATATATATGTGTATATATAGTACCACTCAATCCTTTTATAGAAGTCTTCCACAATTTTGGAATGAGTACCTCATGAAAGTAGGCAATGAGGTGCCCAGTTGCCTCATTCTATCCCATCAGGCTTGAAATAGAAGGCAGCTAGTTTGGTTCCACTAAGATCATGATGGTGGTTACGTCCAGAAAACCTAACTTTTCATGGCTGGATAGATAAAAGGGATATTTTTGAAGTTAGATGTTTCTAGTCCCAGGTGGCAGCTGATAAGATATTCCCAGAACAGCAGTTTTGAGCTTAAGTACACATTTTAGGTTTGATAAACCCTTTCAGTTATTCTGCAGTTAAGTGTATCCTCACCAGTTCCTCTGAAATGTGGAAATAGATTGTGGGGTGCCCCATGCAAGCCCATTAAAGAGAAACTGTAAGATACTGAATGGCACCACAGTAATATTTTCCTCTCTTTGAGAAAGTGTTCACTCCATCTGTGTGTATCTACCTCCAAATTATTCACTCTCACTTTTCAAGTCCTACATTCCAAACGCATATAGAATTAGTTATTGGTAGTCGCAGCCATTCGTTTTGTCGACAACCTGTCAGGCTGTAACATGGAAGACCTTTTACAAAGAAGGGTAAGGAATTAATCTGCAAAGTAGCTTCGTCAAGCTCTAAAGCCATCTGTATGATTAGTCCTAGTTGGAAGTGAGCCTAGCTTGTTTAAGTTCGTAACTGTACAGTAATGGATTCTCTAAGAAACCACATACCTGGATTCTGTTGTCTTGAAACGAAACTTTTCGGACCTGCTGTCTCAAACGCTATGGTAGACCCTTCCTATGTATACATTTAATTTGCTCCATAACATCACCAAGACCTTTATGTGTTTTATGAGGATTTTTCCTCTCCTGTGTCCGTTTCCAAGATTATTGCTCAATATCCAAAGTTACCAAAGTATGCCCCATGCTGTGACAAAACCTCAGTTCTGAATTTCAGGATTTTATAGGTATTGATTCTTGTGAAGAAAACCTTCATGAGTTAAAAGCCCAAACAAACGCTGTATCAGCTTGTAGATACTAGAAAGAAGGAAAGAAGATTTCACGGTCGTTAAAAATCCAATTTATGCTTCTTCGCTGCCATTCACAGACCCATTTATCCTCATAGCTTTCCTCCCACCCTGTACAAAGTTCAGGTTTGCTTGCCTGTGAAAAAAATCACAAATAAAATCGGCTATGTTACCCAGATATTCTGGGCTGAGGTGTTCCAGAGATTTATGTTTAAGGACAGAGATCTCCAGGAGACACAGTACAGCCTAGTCTGCATTAGCAAGTTAGATGGGGTGCAATACTTACAGTTTGGAATCTATTTTTCCCTATCCTTCAGCGTCTACACCTTAAAGGTAGAAGTTTAAGTCATGCTTAGGTACCTTTTTAGGTAGTTTCAAGAGTACCTGAGCAGCAGGGGATAGGTGCGTGCAGTCTTCTCATCAGTAACCGCAACATACTGATGACTAGACTATGCAGTATAAATATATATAAATACTAATTTCTGCTCAAGGACTAATTTTTGCCAAAGAAAGTGATGCTGCATTTTTCTTGCCACAAGAGGGAGCCAGTTAAATTCGTTCTTCAAGCTGCTTGTTTAATGACAAGACGACCAAAAAACAGGGGCATATTAATAGATGATTGGCCACGTTGATGTCCTTTTGTATCACTTACTGTAACACCTTTGAAAGTAGAAATCTTGTTTCTGAAGACCAGGGAGTTGAATTTTATTCTAAATCACCCCAACATATGTAGCAAGTGTGCTGGAGTTTTGTGCATGCCAGCCGTCATGCTGAGGTTGTACAGAATGCAGTGTGGCATAAAAGCAGTTAAGTTACACGATTTTAAAATAGTTTTAACACTGTAGTTTAAGTGAAGGCCTGGTTCTTAATGAGTTGCTTCACAAAATTACCGGCTGCCTTCTCAGGTTGAGCCTCACATAATCCTTAGATCACATGGAGCCTCTGTTCCTTGGATTATTAGCTTCTGTAGGGCAGCCCCATGTTTTCAGGTTCAGAGGAGGAATCTTCCTGTCTTCCTTCAAAATAAGGGTGAGCAGGGACTGTGAATGCATTCTATATCAAATACGAGATTTGCCACCAGGAAGGTTGCAAGCAGCAGTGCTGCAGCAGACTGCGGAGACGCACAGTGCCTCTGCTGAGTCACCACCTCACTGCTGCCTGTGCTGACAGGTTGGCCTGGATCCCTGCCATCTCTCCTTGCAGTTCTGTGAGGTAGGCTGTGTATATCAGGATGAACAGAAGAAGGAAACACTGTGAGGGGGGAGGGAAATCATGTCACTGGAAGAAAACTCATCAGGATACTGCAGGACCTATATTTCCTGAGAAAAACTGGCAGCTTCAGTTTGTTTTGTAGTGTGAATGTTTAAAACAGAATATGGGTGAAGACACACCGTGTCACAGAATGGTTTGGGTTGGAAAGGACCTTAAAGATCATCTCGTTCCAACCCTCCTGACATGGGCAGGGACACCCTCCACTAGACCAGGTTGCTCCAAGCCTCATCCAGCCTGGCCTTGGACACTGCCAGGGATGGGGCACCCACAGCTTCTCTGGGCAACCTGTCCCAGCGCTCCCCACCCTCTCTGGGAAGAACTTCTTCCTGATATCCAATCTAAATCTCCCCGCTTTCCATTTAAACCCGTTACCCCTTGTCCTGTCACTACAGGCCCTTGTAAAAAGCCCCCCCCCCCCCCCAGCTTCCTTGTAGCCCCTTCAGGCACTGGAAGGTGCTATAAGGTCTCCGCGGAGCCTTCTCTTCTCCAGGCTGAAGAAGTAATCTTGCTGTAAAGGGGTCAAAGTTAGATATACATTTTAGTATAGTGATTAATATTATTTCAGCATCAGTTCAGCAAGCCTTGCAATAACTGCTTGACAACAACCTAAACTCACAGCTTAGTACTGCTGTAAGCCAGCATTTTGAACCATTACTTAGGTCTGGCAGCTAGCAATGGACTATGAATTTCAGGTGGCAGTAATGTTTTACTGCAAGCCCAAGTCTGTCTTTCTACTCTGTTTTGAATATAGGGAAACCATTCTGACCACATAAATTGGCGCATGGAACACTGACCCCTGCATCTACACTGTTCTGTGTTTAAATTACCTGTGAGTCCTGTGGTTGTACAGAAATGCAGCTTATGTAGGACCATTTGCCATACCTACCAGTGAAGTTTTGGAGACAGCCATGGACATAAGTTGCCTAGTTTACTTGGAAGCACAGCTGTGTGTGTTCAAAGCAGTAGTGAGCCACAGCTCAGTGAATGTATTATCCCAGGAAGTTAAGATTCTGCCTGTAAGAACTTACTCCTCTAAGGGGCTCCTAATGTGAACACGTATGCAGAAAAGTGTTTCCCCAACAAAAGCAGGATCATTTAGTTAGTAGGTCTAATTTTATTTTATTTTATTTTACTTTTTAAATTTTATTTTATTTCTAGTAGGATAGTTTTCTGAGCCAGGCAATCTAAGTACAAGATTCTTTTGTCATTTATGTGTATTGTGTGTCTCTTAATCACATAAAGCCTTCTCTGCATAGGTACAAAATACAGCATGCAGGTAAGGAAGATAAAATGTATAAAATCAAATAGGTGCCACTGGAAGCAGGCAATGAAAAAAAAATTGGTCTGATACATCCAAGTAGTCCAGCAGCAAGTTATTTTACTCAAGGGCTTCTTAGGAGGAAACCCCCTTGTGAGGCTTCAGATTTTAATACGAAACGAGAACCACTTGATAAACATGCTCACCACCAAGACAAACTGCATACATTGCTTTACCATTAGGAACTTCTAAGGCTGTCATGTCTTTCACATACATTTATACGCAATACCTCCCAATCTTTTGTTTCAGAACCCTGTTCTCATAGGACAGTTTCCTAACATACAGAACAATTCCGTTTTGTCATCTCCAAATGTTAGGATGGCAATCAATAAAAACAATGAAAGAATAGGTATTCACTAGTTATTGACTGACGATGTTAATATTTCAGCTAGTAAATATGCCTTGGTTTCCTTCCCCAGCAAATAAGGGGGTGAGAGGGTGGAAAATAGTGGCTTCTGGATGATTTCTGCTTAGGCTGGAGTGAGCCAGGAGGCAAGCAACTCAGTGTAATTCCTTCTCTCCTTTTTCTTCAAGGTCTGAAGCTGAATTAATTGATCATATTCCTATTATCTGGCCTTTGGAAACGGAGAATTGCTGGCTATGACTGACTGACAAGACTCCTTCAGGAACAGGGTAAATCCCTTTTTGTATTTTAACATTCTGAGAGGCAGTAGTTTATGTTTTCAGACAAATAATTCAAATAATAACTTCTGTAGTCATTACTGGTGTGAGAGTCCTTAAATCTGAGGATTTAGTGTATGGTTTAGGGTCAACAATCAAATTATATTTAGCAGCTTCTGTAAGAAACATTTCTTGCGTTTTTCTGGGCACCCAGGCAACCACAAAACATTAAAAGAAACAAAAGAGCTGGGTTTAGCGTAAATCTTAGAGGCAGCGCTGAAGTGTAATATTGACTTTGGACTTCTGTCCTTATTTAAGGCTCTTCCCTAAGACCCGGTTGGATATTTCCACTCCATACGGCTT
Organism: Rhynochetos jubatus; assembly: GCA_027574665.1. Taxonomy (NCBI): domain Eukaryota; kingdom Metazoa; phylum Chordata; class Aves; order Eurypygiformes; family Rhynochetidae; genus Rhynochetos; species Rhynochetos jubatus. The sequence goes on from CM050651.1 coordinate 27,831,022, forward strand.
CTAGTGCAACAGTACAGTAGACTTCTGCTGTAGATCTCTCCTAGCTACTAACAGAGAACCTGGCATATTCACTGTGCCATTCCCAGCTAACAGCTTCAGTGCCTCGAGCTGGGTAGCATTAGCACAGTCTGTTCACAAATAAATTAGCTTTCTGTCTATAAGCGTGACTAATGAATTCAGGTGCAGTGCTGTGCTGACACAGCTCTACTGTTTCCAGTTCTGGAACCAGTCAAGTACGATGCTCACCTGGATTGCTATGCTGTGCCATTGCACAACATAGGCAGCACTGACAAAATATCCAACTCTGCTTTGTGTGATCCCATCCGTCTGTCTTGCTATTCTAAGCTACCATAAACAAGTGCCACAGTAGGGAAATCTGTTTAAAGCCTTTCCCCGTGGTTATAGCATGTTCAAAGACAGTGGCACCAAGGCAGGCTTACACCTAGTACCAGGAAACAACCCTGTTCTCATCAGGATGGTGGTGGGAGAAGGCGGAGCCTGGCGTACCCTCTTCACGCAGACCTGCTGAAGTCTTGGATTTTACCACCTCTTTCACGTCAGGGCTGAATCTGCCCTTAGTGTAGTAACCCAATCACTACAGACCCCACTGGGAAGCTGCAAATACAGTATGTCTGAAAGACCAGGTCTTCACACCACAGGAAGAGGCTGACACGCTTCCTCATCTTCCAGGAGCCAACATATTTCTTATATAACTTCAATTCTCCAGGGTCCACAACATTTTGTGCAGATACATAAAAAATAAGTAATTTAGACAGCTGTAGTGTCAGCACTTAAGTCTAAAAATAGGTTAATAGCCCCAGAAGATAGTGAATGCTCCTTTCACAATAGGATTTTCTCTCTAGCATCATCGCTGTTTTCTGTTGAGATTTTGTGAAGTTAAGCTTTGTCATTGTTGGGATGTACTTACTGCTTTTCACAAACCACAAATGCCCACAGCTCTTCGGGATTAGGGATATTTATGAATATACTGAAATGCGTTTCATTACCTACCCATAGTAGCACACCGGCTTCCTAAGCCACCAGTGTAATTGCCAACATGATACAAGCTTTAAGCATTTTTTTTCATAATACTTTGGCAAAAAAACACACTGGCTTTGCCTCTGTCTTGAAAGCTGAGGTGGCTCCTTCCTAGGGACTTCAGAGTTAACAGTTAGTACCAGCTAGCCAAAATGGCTTTAAAAGAAAATATGTGTCCCCCCTCAAAAAAAACCTCCACAACACCCAAAACAAGAAAAAGCATTAAAAAAGCTCCCCAACCAACCCAAAAAAGCCAAACCCAACACCAAACACACACTGTCACACCAAAAGCCAAGATCATGAATAGTCTTATCCAGGTATTACAGAGGTATAAGTCTCCACGTCCAGAGAGATCAGCTTTCCGGTTTAGAGGCCAACAACTGTTTTAAGTTTATCATTATAGAATCACAGAATGTTTTGGGGTGGCAGGGACCTTAAGGACCACCCCCCCGGCCAGGTAACCCAGTTCTTACCACTCTGCTCCCTCACAGTACTTTTTGTCTCTATACTTCATCGAGAAGTTAGACCTGCACCTCATCTCAACACAACCTAGCTAGTACCTCTCAGCAGTTGTTGCTTTCTCAGCAGAAAAATAAAGGCACCAGCTATTGTTAGACGAGCTCTCCATTCTCTTACTGCTCTCAAAGCAAAAGGGAATAAAACCTCTGATTAAATTACACATCCCAGCAGATTAAAGGAACAACCAACTCTAAATGAAAATTCTTACCGTTACAAAGAAAAAAAAAGAAAAATATTTAAAAGAACCACCAAATAAAAGTACCGCCAAAACCATCACAACTGCTACAGGCCAAATTCTGATGAAAATAGCCATTGGGCTGATAACCAATAATCCAAAGGAGAGTGATGGGGCTGAGAAAACTGCAGTGCATTATTTCTTAAGTCAAAACCAAGGAGAACACAGAGATTTAGACTTGTACTTCAGATGGGAGCTGGTAGTAGAGCAAAGTACCTGCTTGAAACTCATCTTCCTCAGTAAAGCTTTCAGAATATTCCCATTCTGTACTCCCCACCCTTGCCTTGAGGGTGTCCTGACTGCAAAGAGCTTTGTGACAGCTGCTGCAGCCCAGCAGTGCTGTCTGCATAGTGATTCTTGAAGAGCAAGAGAATTCAAGATCTGTGAAATGGGCACTCCATTGTGATTCAGCCACACTGATTTAACCACGTGGCTGCTAATGGTAATAGGAGGCAAGCAGTTAAATGTCTGTAAATCAGAAAGAGCATTAACTTCTTACAGTTTCATCTTTTCTAAAGCAAATGAAATACCATATGACATGGCAGATTTCTGACTAATAATAGTACTTATCAGTGATTCTTAAATCAGCCTGTTATCACAAGATTTAATTAGTGTCATCAGTATTTGTCATTAATTAAGTAAGCAATTTGTAGCATATTGCTAACTCCTTGCATTTCTCACAAATCCTTCCCCAGGAGGTTTTTGTTTTCTGCCTGTGTGATATTGCCTCTAACGGGATGCAGCACAGCTGTTGAATGGTTCGACGTGCTTTTTGGAAAAAGTAGGTAAATGACATGGCATCTGGCACTTCTTACATGCATGTAGTCAATGCATATAATCTTGTTTCAATGGGATTCATTAATTTCCTTCTCTCCTATTCAGTTCTAACAGTAGCTTTGTATTTCACTCAACTGTTCCACGAGTGAAAAGCGGATTACCCTTTGTGGGAACCTGAATCCAGTGGAGAATACAACATGTGGCTAAAGAGGCTGGGAATCCCTTGTGAGTATCCTGTCTGAGTAGATAGAATAAGATAGAAAGTTCATTGCATCTAGCTTTGGACCAGAATGTGTCTTATCACTTTAAATGAACAGCTTTACTTGGGGTCCATCATGAGCAAAGAAAGTTGTCATGGAAACCTTGATGCGATAATTGCTGTCTGGGCACAGCAGTAAGGCCCGTGAGACTCTGTTATCAGGTAGCCATTTATTTGGGAAGACTCGGGCTTCTGTCTAGCAAAGGAGTATGGAATTGGTTGATTACAGGAAAGCTGCTCTAGTAGGATCCAGTAATGAGATACAAACATTATTTCTTGTCCATCAAAGGCAAATACTGCATGGCAATTTTATTCATTCATAAAAATATCCTAAAGCTGTTTAGAGGAGCCCAAGTGTGGAATCTAAAGAAGGTTTTGTGCTGGAAGATAGTTTTGCTCCAAGTTCTCCTCCCTTTCACATTGTCTACACTCCTGCTGTAATTATCACAATTGTGTTCTTTCCTGTTCACTTGGGTATCTCTGTATTACGCTGCATTACACCGTGTACATATAACCAAAGTGCCAGTTATACCACTTGAGATAAATATCATCCTGTACAAAAAGAATACGTGTAATTAGTCTTGTGTAATTTGAGTATTTCACAGTGTAAGTGCAAAGGGCTAAAATAATCACACAATTGTAGTTGGAAATGTTTAAAAAGTACTTCAAGTACTCGTGACATAAATGATTGGAAAGCTTATTGAGTGCTCTGAGTCATACTATCAGAATTCAAGCTACACATGGGTCCTTGATGTAGTTTTTGCAGCAGTTTCCTACATGAATCACATCGATATGTAGTTGCCACAACAAAAAGAAGATGGCAACTAAAAAAAAAATGACAAGATTGTTTGCCATCTTGGTACTAGAATATCTCTCCAGGGCCATGGCTTGCCCTTTAAAGGTATATAAGAACTGTCTGCTTATTTACACTGGTACCATGTTGGGGACAGTTGTGTCTTAGATTGTAGACATCACTTGTAGGATGGTTAAAAATAAAATTGCAATTCAAACTGGCTCCTTCTGAGTTTCAAAACTGTCATGAAAGCAAACTGTTCACAAGGTACTGTTGTAGATCAGGGCTGGATGCAGTCAGGATGTGAACTACAGTGCTATTGAACAGCGCAACACATCCTCTGTCATATGGCACAGAGAGCCCATCAATCTGGGCAGAGCAAAGGGGGCCGAGCACGAACTGTACTCCTTTATGGGGCCCCTTGTAAATCTGTCCTTCCTTTGTGATGGAAAAATACTAAATATATAGGTATATAGAAGCTTTCAGTAGGATGGATTCACCTTTCTGGTCTTCAACGCTAATGCTTATTATGCAATTTTAGTCCAAATATCTGCATGCATGAGACACATCAGTGGATCCAGTCAAGTGATTGGTACTGGGTGAGACTCCTTAAATATCACCCTTTAAGAAGATATTAACTTGGTGAAAAAATGATGTGTGAACAGAAACTAGAGTGGAGGGATCAGTTTTGCACAGGTTCTGGGGAAGAGTGAGGAGAGAGTCTGTGTTTACTTCCACAAATAATTTTTCTGCAGAAGGAAACTGATCCATGAAACAACCAATATGAAGGTTGGGTGTAAGGTAACTCTGCAACCACGAACTCAGCCAAGTTGTCTGTCTTTTGAGAACAGAAGTGTGTGTACGGGTGTGTTTGTCTCTTGAAAGAGCGCAGGTAGTCTAACTGGGTGTCTAAAGTACCTGTAAGACCCCAGTGTATTTACAGTATGAAATGGAAATCTAAGATTTGACTTCAACTACAGGTGGATTGGATTCCTGGTGTTTGGCCCTTAACTCAGGATCAATTTAGAGTGTGTTTTGCGCTATCCGTATTTAAGTACGTGCTCCTTGGAGGATAAACCAGTTAGAGTTTGTGAGGTAATACCTTATTACTCTCATCGGAGTCTTAAAAATAGCGGTTCAGTACAGTATTTAGTGCTGAATATGAAAGGTTTGGGTGTTAAAATGGGTGACTGTGTCAAGTTAAAAACCTGTTTAAAGACTGCTTTGTTATCTGAATGAGCTAAAAGCAGGTATGTATGCTATATAAATCGTGGTAACAGCCCAGCTGTGTGGTAAATGTCCCCCAAGAGAGATGCAGCTAGTGATTGATTTTAACTGCAGCATAATTCACTAATGTGAGCAGGAAAGCAGTTCACAATAATATAATGACTGAAACATTACCGTGGAATCCCATACTGCATTTCTGCTACAAATTCTGCACTGGCTTGCATGTCAAAGGAGACTCTTTCCTTTTGGAATGTTGTTCTTCTATCTGTATTCACTTTTGTATTTTTCATCTTCAGAAATAGTTTAAAAAAATATTAGGGATATCCTTAGTCTTTGTTTTCCGGAAAAGGACCGTGTACAAAGGTGATCTGAGACAGTTTCATATCTATTTGCAAACCGAGCAAGAATTATTTTTTTCTATGTGTTGGGACAGAATGAAGCAAACATAATTTGAGTGTACATCTTAACCATTTCAGTTGTGACACTTCTGGATAAACCAGCTCAAGACAATTTGGGTGATAAGAAAGAACTGCTTAAAAAGTTTTTTTCACACTGACAACTCCTAGACTGTAGTTTGTCAGTTTATTGCAAGAAGTCAGTTGCTGTCTTACAGAGATCAGGATTTTATATTACTTACATTCTCTTTACAGTGTTATCAACAAAAAATTATGATGGAGAGGCAATGCAAAAAAATCTCATAAACGATTGTCCATTTGTCAAAAAGGTTTATGTATTTGTGTTTCCTATCAGTATTTGTGCAGAAAGAATCCTTTTGTTTACTTGGATCTGGCAAAAGTCGATTGCATTTGTAAAAATTCACATGGGTCTCTACGGGCATATCGTAACTGAATTGCATCTGGGTAAATTCAAATTTGATTTGGCATTAGTCAGCACTTTTTAACTCTGTGTCTTAGTTTCTGGTTAATATTGCTCTAGAAAGAAATGTCCTGTCAGCTCATGGAGTTAGGTACAGAAATGAGAGAGCTCTGCAGGAGTATTCTGCAGGACAGGAGTCCATGCTGGAGGAACGTGTCTCAGGGAGGGAAACGGTATACTTCATATGTATTAAACTCTCTATCAGTAGGAAGGTAGCTGTGGAAAGCCATGACTGTTCACTTTCGAAATATGATATGCTGTGACATTTGAAATATTATATTCATCTCACAGAGGCTAGCTTTTACTAAAGTACATTCATATGACTAGATCAGCTCTGAATTACGATTTACAGATGAAAGCTTCTGCCACTATCAATATACAGAAAAAGCAGTGCTAAAATTTTATTCTTTCTGCCGTAGTAACTTATGGGTGGCCCCTGAATTAGATATTGACAATAGAATCTGCTAGCAGTGTGGCTATAGGCTTTGACATTTTGGTGTCTGAGGCATGAATATTCTGAGATTTAGTTAAGGTCTAGGGCATTGATGCATCTTCATAAATTATTAACCAAAATACTTCCCCAAAAGTAGAATAGTGGAAGGAAATAGATGCTTCTATTGCAGCAAGATCTGTATGACAGTCAATGTCCCTTTCTGTCTGCAGACCAGATTCTGTGGCTACCAGCATATGAAATAAATGATTAGTCTGAGTGCCTTTGGATCCCTGATCTGAATGACATTTACCCATTTATATTTGGTCATCTGAAAGAAGCCTGTGAAATTGTGTCTTTCTGAATCTGTAGATAACATGCTGTTCCCACTCTGTCACCATTCCCTTCTGCTACGATGGCTCACAGTTTAACTGGCATTTCACAGAATCACAGAATGCTAGGGGTTGGAAGTGACCTTTGGTGATCATCTCGTCCAACTCCTCTGCCAGAGGAGGTTCAGCAGGTAGGACAGGAACACAACCAGGAAGGTTTTGAATATCTCCAGAGAAGGAAACTCTGCAACCCCTCTGGGCAGCCTGTTCCAGTGCTCTGGCAGCCTCAAAGTAAAGAAGTTTTTCCTCATGTTGAGACACAATTTCCTGCGTTCGAGATTGTGCCTGTTGTCCCTTGTCTTGTCGCTGGGCACCACTGAAAAGAGTCATAGAATCAGAGAATGGTTTGGGTTGGAAGGGACCTTAAAGATCATCCAGTTCCAACCCTCCTGACGTGGGCAGGGACACCCTCCACTAGACCAGGTTGCTCCAAGCCTCATCCAGCCTGGCCTTGGGCACTCCCAGGGATGGGGCACCCACAGCTTCTCTGGGCAACCTGTGCCAGTGCTTCCCCACCCTCTCCGGGAAGAACTTCTTCCTGATATCCAATCTAAATCTCCCCACTTTCAACTTACAATTGAAAAATATTTTCTATTTAAACCCATTACCCCTTGTCCTGTCACTACAGGCCCTTGTAAACAGTAACCCCTCAGCTTCCTTGTAGCCCCTTCAGGCACTGGAAGGTGCTATAAGGTCTCCCCGGAGCCTTCTCTTCTCCAGGCTGAACAAGCCCAACTCTCTCAGCCTGTCCCCATGGCAGAGGTGCTCCAGCCCTCGGAGCATCTTTATGGCCTCCTCTGCACTCGTTCCAACTGGTCGATATCCTTCTCATGCTGAGGGCTCCACAGCTGGACACAGTAATCCAGGTGGGAGTCTGGCCCCATCCTCTTCACACATGCCCTTTAAATATTTATAAATACTTGCTCCAGCCAAAGAAACAATAATTTATATATGTGATTATATATATGAAAGTAATTTTATATTTCTGGGTGAGAAGTGCCAGTATAGTAATTCAAAATATTGTAATAGCACCTATCATAAACATTGATTCTCTTTGCTTTCCCATGATTGGGAAATGCTCCCTACGTCAGAAGGCCAGGTTAAACACAGTTAGGGTTCTGGTGCCAAGAGAGGGTAGTATGCGGTGACTCGCCTCCAGACCATACGCATGTCTTCCACTATGGAAACAATACACGCATAAGGAATAATGCATGCCTGCACCCAGGAATTAACACATGCTCTCAGATCCCTTGATAGAGGGAACCACAAAGGCCAGATCAGATTTAGATTCATAAAAAATGTATTCTGCAGCCGTAACAGATTATCTTTAAGAAAGCACTTTCTTCAAATAACTGGGGTTTTAAATTTTATTTTCATAAAGAAAGGTTGGACTGCAATAATTTTATTTGTAAAATGTATTCTGGCAATACATGCAAATTAGACTAATTCCATTTGCCTTTTCATTCTTTTTTTCCTGATGTGGAAAAGGATGGATTATTTTCATCGGTAAAGATTGTAAAAGCTGCTGGTGAAGCCTTGTAAATGACCTTTGAATTTACAAAGCCAGTGTTTAATTCTGTTGTCATGCTGCACTGTTACTGTCAGGATAGCATTTTTGATGTCATCTAACTTTCTGTGCAGTGAACCAAGTGTAAGTGCTGTTTTTCTCTAACTTTTCCCACTTTTATGCCACTGACAGAAAGGAAAGCTAATACTATGGACATTTATAATTGCATATTTTAGAGTGTTCAGTTCATGAATTCTGTCTTGTAATTCATTTCAAACTGCAGGGCTAGAAAGATTCTGACTTTGCACCAAACTTACTTATTCATTTCCAAGTAAGGGTTACTACTATTCTTTGTGCCTTCAGGGAATGACAAGTGAGGAGGGAAGGAGAAATAGAACTTGGTTAAGTAACCTGGGTTCTTGACATAAAACCAGAAATGTCAACCCCGATCCTTTTGCTGTAATTGCAACACCACTTGTCCACTCTATAGAAGGGTGTTATTCCAGTAGTTTCAGTGCGTGACTCCCATGCCTTCAAAAGCCTCTGCGCAAAGGAATCCCTAGGCCTTGATAACCAGTCTCCTTGAATAGTTACTTCATTGCATCGCTTACCCATGAGCTTACGCACTGCATCTGTCCAGGAGGAACAAGGGGCAAATAATTAATTTCCATCAGAGAAGGACTGAAGGTTGTCTTTCAGTTAGTCTTGAATGGAGAACCTGAATTGTTCAGTTAACATGTCAAAGATATTTATTTTTTAAGGAAAGAGCCTTTTTAATAACAATGCTATGAAACGCATCTTAAACCATTATGTAAAAGACTGATCCGCTTAAGCAGCTGTAAAAGTCTTCCTTCAGTACTGCAATGTTAGGTGAACTATTTTGTATCAAGTTTTTTCTTTTAGCTTTCATAAGTTTTATTTTCTTCAAAACTTTGCGCCAATTTTCCAACGCTCTTTTTGCTAGGGTCCCTTAGGAAGTCATGTTTTCTAGTTTCCCCTGCCATCATAGAGTGATATTTTTCTCTCTGTTAATAATGCTTCAGTGCCTCTTTCTTATCCATTAGCAAGATGACAACTTTTAAGGAAATTATTTTACTGATATGGAATTTACACAGATATCGTTGGAATGGTGTTTAATTCCATCTTCCAAGTAGTTACGATAGTCAGGATAATATTTCTGATTTAATTTCACTTTAAATCAAACCAGTGCTGGGATGGTCAATACTAACATAGAATCTCAAGGGATGATAAATGTTCTTCACAAACTGCTGTAGTGTGCATCACTTCCACAGGGTGCAGTTCTTCGGGAGCAGCCTGCTCAGCCTGGGCCCAATGGAGTCACAAGTCCTGCCAGCAAACTTGCTCCAGCCTGGGCTTCTCTGTCCATGGATCCACAGGTCCTGCCAGGAGCCCTCTCTAGCACGGGCTTCCCACAGGGTCACAGCCTCCTTCGGGCATCTACCTGTTCCAGTGTTGGGTCCTCCACAGGCTGCAGGTGGATCTTTGCTCCACCATGGACCTCCATGGCTGCAAGGGGACAGCCTGCCTCACCATGTTCTTCACCACAGGCTGCAGAGGAATCTCTGCTCTGGCATCTGGAGCATCTCCCCCCTCTCCTTCTCCACTGACCTTGGTGTCTGCAGAGTTGTTTCTCTCATAGTCTCTCTGTCTCTCTGCTGCGATTTCTCTTCCAATTTCTTTTTTTCTTCCATTCTCAGATATGTTATCCCAGAGATGCTGCCACCATCACTGATGGGCTCGGCCTTGGCCAGTGGTGGGTCTGTCTTGGAGCCAGCTGGCATTGGCTCTGTCAGACGTAGGGAAAGCTTCTCACAGAAGCAGCACCTGTAGCCTCCTTGCTACCAAAACCTTGCCATGCAAAGCCAATACAGATGTGCTGTCATAATTGACTTAATTTTCTTTTTCCCAGGCAAGTTTTTTTAAGTCTTCCCTCAGAAGACAGGGTAGCTCTCTGTTCCTTTGATTATCCTGGAATACTTCTCTGCACCTGATCCAGTTTGGGTGTATCTTTCTTTAACATAAATTATTGGAAGTGTAGACTGCATTTGTGGTGCAACATCAAAAGAGGCGTTTATACTTTATACAATGGCACTTATACTTCCCTTTTTTTGCTGCATCATAGGATTTCAGTTGCCTTTTTCACAGCTGTATCAAGTGGGTGTCTTGGATATCCTGTGATGGCCCTCCTTTTCCTACATTGCTCCAGTTGTCTATATTTCATGGCAGCCCTCAAGTGCATAACACTGTAATTTGTAGTATTAAAATTTAATCCAGTTTCTATTGCTTCAGTCCTCAAGGTCATACAGCTTCTTTGTGTATGCTGTTCTGGTCCTTAGCCAGACTGGTGCTGCTTCCCAGTTGTTATCAGCAAATATTAAGAAGTACATGTATGTTTTGTATCCAGGTCATCATTGAAAATATTAAGAAAAGACTCATCCTAAAATGGATCCTTGAAGACCTCCTTTAAGAAGTGCCCCTCATTCGAGTAGTTCCACTTTCAGAACGAATCACTGTGTTCCATTTATCCTCTTTCTTAACTACTTTGCATTTCTTGTGTTCATTTCCTCCATCATGTCTAACTTACATTCCATGCAGAGCAAGCCTGAAAATAATTGTGTTCCTTTGGAGGTGTATGCTTATCTTTTCAATACCTTTCTGAAGTCCAGATGTAATCTTTTCCATTTCCCTTGGTTTTATTTAAAATAATGTATGATTTCTATAGAAAAAACTGTCAAAATCATCTTTCAGTAGAGATTAGGGTGGCAGCTAATAGATCCTTTTCTCTCTATGTGTATTATCAGAGTGAACATGTGGGTACAGAGAACAATGAAGGCAGACTTCCCTGTTAGAATTGTTGGTATGGTACCTGGCCTCTGAGCTTTTAGCAGCCCCAGTCATGTGTCTGTGCAGCTGCCTTCATCACCATCAGATCCCCATAGCATCTACGCCTTGTTTTCTCAATGCGATACTTAGGAAAATCATTCTGCCTGCACGGCTTTGAATTACTGAAAATAGGGTATTTTCTCTCTTCGAATCTGTCCTCTTTCTAAATATTGATGTGGGATCACCTAGATCCCTCAAATTTTTTTCAGTTAATAGGGCTGTAGAAATGTTCTCATGTTTCTTCATTTCTCATATCTGTGATATGCTGCCATAACTCTGTGATACTCAAGCTCAGTCTGGCCATGCACCAAGTTCTGTTAGTTTCTCTCCACATAATATGGCACTGTCTATAAGCGAAGGAGCCAAGCATCGTTGGCCTGATCTCAGGAGAATGTTCATAATTAGATTGTAACATTGTTTTGTGGTTTTATCCTCATTTGACAGGACCTCTCTTCTCATATAACGTAGTGTTCTGACATGATGGTAGATAGCAATCCAGTGATGCCTCTGTTCTTACCCTATGCGTCAGTCTTTCACTTGACGCGCTTTCATGTGACTTAAATGAATTACTCTGTTCCTGTGCTGTGTGGACCAATTTCTTCTTTAATCAGATGGTGCTTCCTAAGTCTGGTCAGTATGTCTCTCCTTCAAAAGATAAATAATTTACATTTAACACAATACTGTACAGAGAAGATCTTTTTTGTCTCATCTATATTCAATAACAAATCTCTGCTTTTCAAATGGAGCTGGAGGGAGGATCCTATGAAGTACTGCAAGCCTACAAATGATCCTGGTAGCTGTAGGAGCTGGCACCATTCAGTAACTTCAGATTAATAGGTAGCTGGTGCTTTTGAGAAATTTTATTGACCGGTTCTTGGAGCCAGCCAGACCACCAGCATGGATCCTATAAGAACCTTTTCCCCCATAGGAGAACCCTCCCCCATGTCCTAAAATAAGAGCACTGAGGTGTCCATTCACTTTCATCATTTCTCTCTTTCTTGCGTGAAAGAGAGAAGAATCAATCTTATTCAAGAGCTTTCTTTTGCATTCTAAGTATGAAATGCCAAAAGGGCTCCCTCGTCTCAGATGAGGTTTTTAAGGGCTACTGATACGGTGTATTCCCTTTCCCAACACCAACATTTGAACCCAAAATCAGTGGGAAAAGGCAGGAGCTGAAGTAAGGCTAGAAACAAAGTTAATGTTTTTACCAGGGAGTGTAATTACCCAATAGAGTAGCTGATCCATGGTCAATAAAATGTCAAAGACTTACTGTGTTTTTGTTTGTTTCTTTGTATTTAATATGAGCCATATGGCAACGAACAATACTTCATTTTGAGTATCCAAGATGGGGAATTCTTGATAACAAAGGCTTTATAGTAGCATGTGTGAAAGAGGGCTTTCATTACATTTGTAGGGTTAATTTATATGGGGTAAAGTTTGGTCTCAGTTGATCCATCTGTCTAATATTTTAACAATATTTTAACAAAAGCTTGAGCCAGATGTGGATATAGTAAGAGTTGCTTATTTTATCTGCTGATTTCCAGTAAAATACTGAGGAATGAACAACTGAAAACCTAACTCTAACAAAGGGAAATTACAGTGATCATGGTTGATTTCAACATGGTCAGAATTTTATGGAGCATTTATATGTTTAACAACTGAAGTAGTGAAATATAAATATATAGATTTAAGATTACCATTATGCATGTAACAGAGGCAGTTCTTGTAAAACCTGCAATTCTGTCATGTGTAGTGGGTAATGATGTTTTATAATACATAGGCAAAAAAAAACCCCAAACAAAAAACCAACAAAAAATCAAATTTTGTAAAAAATTAACTGCATGTCAGCTTGCTTCCTAGTTAGTGATAGTCACAAATCTGTCATTGCTAAATGAACACTGAATTGATACAGGTAATTCTGTTTATTGTTCCCTAGCGTGGTCATCACTATTCTTAGTCCTATATCTAGAAGAGTTCAGAAGACATTAATCTATGCTCATTACATGCAAATTTTAACTGTGTCTTGAATCTTTGAATTGGTTGCTGCTGCTGAAGGAACAGCAGGTGCTGTGGTGACACGGCACCCCAGCAAGGATGGAATCAGACAATGGGACTCATTTCTCAAACAGCCTCACAGACACTTGGGACAAAAGGCACGGCACTGAGTGGGTCTATCACATCCCCTATCACACACTGGCCTTGGGGAAGGTCAAACGGTGCAGTGGGCTGTTAAAAAGCACCCTAAGAGCAAGGGGGGGTGGAACTCTCAAACATTGGGACACACATTTAGCAAAAGCCACCTGGTCAGTCAACACTAGAGAATCTGCCAATCGTGCTGGCCCTGCCCAATAAAAACTTTTATGGACTGTGGAAGGAGATAAAACCCCTGTAGTGCATGTTAAAAATACGCTGGGAAAAACAGTCTGGGTTATTCCTGCCTCAGGCAAAGGCAAACCCTTTTGTGGGATCATTTTTGCTCAAGGACCCGGATGCACTTGGTGGGTAATGAGAGAAGATGGGGAAGTCCGATGTGTGCCTCAGGGGGATTTGATTCTGGGAGAAACTAGCCCATGAATGAAATTGCATGATAGACATTAAATTGCTGCCAATAGCCCTTTTTCTGAGTTTTATGTTGTAGGAATCCCTATGGCAGAAATCATTCGAACCTACAGAGGTCAAGCTTTGCCAGAAGTGCAGCAGTGACCTGAGCTGAGCTGGCTTTGGCGCCCAATGAACCCATGCAAAACTCCACCTTTCCTGTCCTGAGTGACCCCACACCTGATGGAACCTGAAGTCATGGACTTATGGACATTTTGCCAACATGGTCCATAGACTAAGGGAATGACGTCTGTGTGGGATGGGATGGGAAAGGGGGAGCGGGCTAATGGGAATTTATGGATAGCATGGGAGTTGAGCATGATGTAAATGGTATGAAATAAGGGGTGGAGAATGTGCTGGATTTAGTCAGGAAAGAGTTAACTCTGTTTACAGTGGCTGCCATGAAGCTCTGTTTCTGGATTTAAGCTGAGAAAAGTACCAATTTTTGTCTTTTTAGCCTGTGCTGGGGGGTGTCTGCACCAAATTCAAGGTCTTTCTCCACTCCTGACCCTGCAGCAGCGTTCCCAGCCCTCGCTGTCTCGCCACGGGCAGTGCAGGGGACACACAGCTCAGACAGCTGACCCAAACTGCCCAAGGGAGTATTTCATTCCATAGTACGGCATGCTCAGGGCACAGGCAGGGTGTGGGTCTGGCAGCCATTCTCTTACACTTTCACTTTCTAACACTCTAACTCCTCTGTTGGCTGCTTTGCTAACTCCTGTACTGGCTCGTTTGTTCGTGAGTTGTGGATTTGTTAGTTTTTTCCCGGTCGTGCTGTCGCTGACAGGGATTGCTCTCGGGCTGTGATTGCTCTTGAGCTCCAGCTCTGGGTCTCTCTGGCTCTGACTCGCTTCTCAGCACCTGGTTGTGCATCGGTCAGCAGGTGGTGAGCAACTTTATAATATTGTAGCATATGTTTTATTTTCTATTATTTTAATTACTTGTTAGTAGGAATGTTTGTATAAATTAATCTAGATTTAATCAGTAAATAGTTCTTATCTCAATTTTACAAGCTTCCTTATTTCTTTTTCCCTCCAATTCTCCCCCTCCGCTGGAGGAGGGGAGGGGAGACGAGTGAGAGTGGCTTCGTGGTATTTTGCTGGCCAGAGTTAAACCACGACAAGCATATTTACATGGAGCAGTAAGAAAGAATAGCCTTTCCAAGGTGGCAGCACTGTTTATAGGCTTCCTTGTTTTTTTCTCTAGAGGAAAATTGAATGAACACTTCAGGCTGAGGTGTTTTACTTTTCTTCTTAGTTTCCAAGTCAGTAGCTGGTTTGATACAGTTAATTTAACAGATTTAGCTAAAAGCATCCCCTATGTCCATTATTTAACATGTAGAGAGATGGGGACAAAGCAGATCAAAAATCTCCTGGATTTAAAGAGGTACAATTGATACTCATATACCACGTCAAAGCCGAGGGTTTTGGCTATTTTATCATTCATTTGCATGGGTTCATCTCAATGAATTAATTTGTTTGCTTATCCCCAGTTCTGTTAAATATTATTTGAATGCTGATCTACTTAAAACTCAGATTCCTGGAAATAGGTCCTTTATTTGAATTTGTTGTTTTACTTCGGTTTTAGTTAGTCTATCTCATTTTAACTGCAGTTAAAATTTGACCTTTGAAGGTAGTCAGAAAGATTTTGTGATTCACTATAGATTTCATCTTTCTGTGATAAGTTCCAGTTTCTGGTTGCTCAAAGAATGACAAAGACCTTCTGGAAGAGCAGGACTGAAAACTAAGTGCTAATTTTCTGTCATTATATTACATTATCAGAATGATAGCATGTCTGCAGAGAAGATTGGCTTTAGAAAACAGTGTACGTCTGTAGTGGTGAGAGAAAGAAAAGGCAGCTACTTTCCAGAACTTCTAATGTTACTTGCAAATGATTACTGGCAGTGTCTTTTATCTCTAATTCACATCTTCCCCTATTTAAAGGAAAAGGCTACTATCAAAATGAAAATCGTAGATGTGGGTATGTGGGTATCTTATAAGAAGTTTTCAAAATTCCAGTACTTTTTCATTTTTTTTCTTTGCAATAATCTCATTGATAGAAGTTGTTGATAGCAGTCAGTCAAAACCCACAGTTTTGACGGACACCTAGATCTTACTAAATCAAATAAAATAACTTATAATCGGCTAACAGAAGGCCTATTTCTTTTTTTTTTCTCTTACAGTACTGCAAAATGTCAGTAGTTTCATTGCTGTAAATAGAACAAATCGGTAGAAATGTGAACATAATCAGGCTTGAAACATTTGAATTATTTGTATGGATACCAAAAAAACCCAAGATAATTTATGTGCTGCATAATAGCTTAGGAAAAATATATTATGCTAAAATTACCTTTTCCCAGTTTTTTCTAAATTCATTCTTTTCTTTGCAATAATGACACCATCCTGTTGTTAACAGATAGTAGGCTAGCACTTTTTTCCCACAGTAATAGAATTGAAACACAATCTTTAACCATTATCACCATACCCATGTTCCCCATGACTTTTTCTTTCCTGTGATGAAAAGTACAAAGTTGTACAACGGTTGGGCTCAATGGTCTTAAGCATCTTTTCCAACCTAAATGATTCTATGATTCTGTGATAATAAACCAACCCCCTATAACCAACCCCCTATAAAAATGGAAAAGCAATATGGATTCATGTACTTTTAAATTAGTGCCTTCATAATTCTTTTTAATATTGGCAGTTAGAAGGGAAATAGTTCACCAGAGATGTGCAGTAAGTTACACATTTCATGTAAGTTATTAAGGGAACACATTGGAGGGCAATAAAAACATGGAGCTTGCTATGATTTCTTGTATGGCAGCAATGCAGGAGGACTGTGGTTTACCCATTAGTTTCAGAAGACCCAGAAAATAGGAAAATCATGAAGAAGATACCCGTTCAATGAGCTGTCCTTCCCTGAGTACCTGCCCAACACCAAATCAGTTTAAGCTGCACTACTTTTCCAAGTGCATCTGGTTTTCTGACAGGTGTGTCTCGTGTAATGCATACTGCCCATGTGAATTTGTTTGTCTATCAGCTCATGTTATGGCCTATTTCTTGTTGTTTTGGTTGTTGATTCTTTGAGAACTTCTTATGCAATGTTTGCACAGTTCTTTGCATAAGAGAGGGTCTGATCCTTTTTAGAGTTCCTGGTTCTTATGGTGATACAAATAAGAAATAAATATTAATCACAACAGTGTCTACTAGAAATTTGTGGCTCATTGTTGAAAACTTCCTAGACATAATACCGAAGTTCTAACATTTCAAACCATCTCCCAAAAAATATGGCTTTCTGCCAAATCTCATTGGTAGTTTTATGTAAAACAACTGTTAAGAGCTCCACTGAGTGAGAATGAATTGCCATAATGTGTAGCTTAATCCAGGTGTCATATCTGCATTCTTTGATGTATTTACTCACATTTTAATGGTGATGCATACACATGGATTGTAAAGACACATATATTTCTGGGGAATAAATAAAAAAAAAATTATTTTATTGGATTTGTAGTTTTATAGTTGGCTCACAGTATATGCTGGTTTTAGGACACAGTTAATTTTCTTCACAGTAGCTAGTATGCGGCTTTATACATACATACATACATATATATATAAATAAATATGGGGAGGCCTGATTAATAGATTATATCACACTCTTGCAAACCTGCCAAGGCAAGTGCCATGTTCTCACAATGGTGGAAGCAACCACTGGATGACTGGAAACATATCCTGCATCCTATGCCACTGCCCAGAATAGCTATCCTGGACCTGGAAAAACAAGTGCTGTGGCAACATCGCACCCCAGAAAGGACTGAATCAGATAATGGGACTAATTTCTGAAACAGCCTCTGACTCTCGGTCAGTTGGCAGGTTGTAAGCGGTTGTACCATTTGTTTTCTTTTCCACTATTTTCATCGCACATTATTAGTACTGTTAGTATTATTATTATCATCATTCTATTTCATTTACTTTCAATTATTAAATTGTTCTTATCTTAACCCACAAGTTTCCTTGTATTTTCCTCTGATGATTGATTCTTCTGCTCCGCTAAAGGCGTGGGCGGAGGTGAGTGAGCGGCTGTGTGGTACTGGCTGGAATTAAACCATGACACAGCTTCAACTAAAATGTTTTCAGAGATGTAACACAATCTTTAACTGTGACTTTAAAAAGCATGACAAGAGCTCTCTGAACAAAGTGATCTCCAAACAAGCAGAGAAACGCTGGATTAACTAGTCTAAAAGCTGAGTAATATTTTTCATTTCTGACCTCTGCTCTCCTCAGGCACCATCTGTGTGAACCTCTGTAGGGAAGTATTGTGGTTCAGCAGATCTCTGTCATTAATTTTACACAGGGCGGGCAGTCTCCTGCAGAGGCACCGGGTGTTCTCTTTTCTCCTTTTCTAATCAGTTAGGATGCTGTTAAACGACAGGAAATTCAAGTAGTATGGTTAATGCCAATTTAATGGTTTGACATTATCTGGCAATTAAGTACCACATCAGTCACTTGCTCACCTTCTCCCCGCCACCTCCTACCCCATTGCAGGAGGAGAGTCAGAGGAAAAGACAAGGGAAGCTCGTAAAGTTGAGATAAGAACTATTTAATCATATAAATGAAAATTATAGTGATACTACCAATACTACTACTACTAAGTAATTGAAATAATAGAAAATAGAACATGTGATACAGTAGCTCACCACAATTTCAGGGGCCTGTGGAAGCCTCTCATGAGTATTCTGCCACTAAACTGAATGATAACGTTGCTTTGATTCCCATTTATACAATGGAAGAATGAATTCCACTTCTGGTTACTCTCATCATTCCTGTCTGCCCTGGGAAGTTATCCTGGAAAGGAGGGATCCTTTTCTTTCTGCTATCATTGGTGGCCCCTGTGAAGATTCACCGACAGCTGTGGCATGTTAGAAACATCTTGGCTCTGTTTAATGCACCTCTTAGCCAAGGACCCACCTGGACATCAGTCCCTCCAGCAAGCTTCCCTCCCAACAGTCCCAGAGTTACTTCTTGAACAGCTGCTTTTGGATATTCTTTTTACAAAGATTAGTCTACACTGCTCCACAGAGTAGGGTATGAACGTGGTCCTCTTCATATTGTTCCATCGCCAGTCCTACTCTGTGATTCTGCTAACACCACACTAGGGACTCCTTCCTTATGTTTGAGTGCTTTGATAACTGCTTTGAAAGACTCTTGTCCCTGAGTGTGTCTCTGGAAAGCCACGTTACGGTCCCAAGCTGAACTTGCTTTTGCATGTAATCTCTGCTGAGTTGAGGACAGAAATGTAGGACCAACCTTGGCCATCTGTGATTGACTGCAGCACAGTGAGGGGGGTTCTGGCCTTGCCAAGATAAGGGGTTTACATACAGAATAAAACATTGATAATTACAAGTAGTGGCCACATATGAAATGCTGTTCTTCCTAGGTTAGGCCATCTCCAAGACCATCATGTAATTGCTAATTTTGTCAGTGAACTTTGGCCTTCATTTTGTCTGTGTTTTCTTTCCTTGCCTTTGAGTCATTGCTATCCTGTCCTGTAAGTACCTACTCTATCAGTGAGTTCGGAGTTCCTCATCTTACCATTCCACATATGAAGGAGAAGTTATTGACTAAGGCAGACATTAAAGGACTAGGAAAAAGTGGCCCCACTGGGGCAAAAGTTTCTTCATCTGACCCCTCCCATGTCTCCCATAGTGTCATTTCTTATTGTAAGGAACTCAGGACCAAGGAATTCAGTCTAAGCAGATTCTGGTGAGTCATTTTTCTCTCTGAGGAGTCTGCCTTGCCCAGTTCTCAACTCAGACTCACTGTAGCTGCAAATGGTGGGGCATATAATTTTCCAAGGGCACATACTAAAACCCTCTTCAGAACAAGTTCATCACTTTTTACCACTAATTTCTCTATGAAGTACATTTTGTTTTCTTCTTAATCCTGATTCCTGGCACTGGCAAGTTCTTCAGGACTGGACTGCAGTCACAGAAATGTTGAAAGTGTAAAAATATTCCTTAAATAACACTTACGTAATCCTTTTATGTGTATAAAAATAGGTTTAACTGACTCAGTTGAAACTATAAAACTTGGATATAGAAGAAAATTACATTTGTTTCCTGTGGTTGAAATGAGGAGTCCACTGTTAATGCTATTGTACCATTTGGATTTAATGAAAACTCTTGTAGTTGATAGACTGGTCTGTTTTCAAGCTTTGCCCATTCTATGGCTAATTATATCAGCAGGTGAAATTGGGATAAACTTTTGCTGTCTTGATGCAGGCAGATCTTGTATTAATACATCTGAGGTGCTTTCTGTTTGGCAAGATGACACTTGTTTGTGCATGGATACTATGTGCCTCTGCTACAGGAGAAAATCTAGTAGATAAAGGCACTGAATTACATACGTAATCTCAGGTCAGAGAGGGAAGTACCTCCTGTGTTTTGCTATGGCTATTTGAGTAGCAAATGAAAAGCAAAAAACCACAAGGCTTGTATTTCTGTGCTTCTATTTTAGAACTCATAACTTCTCAGAAATCTTTCCTTGGGGGTGGAGCACCCTACCCCTGTTCTGAACCTGCAGGTGATTTCTGAAGAGCAAATCCAACTAAAATGCTAAAAAAATAGCTGCTGTTTTAATCCTAAAAGAAAATGTTACCAGCCTTGAAAGAAAAGGAATGGTATGTTTGTTACCTTGCACACATAAAGCCTGTGCTCAGGGTATTTCAAGTTGTGACACCAGGCCAGCAAAATCTGACCTGCAAATTGAGCATTAGGATCCAAACTTGGTTGCTTGGACCAAACTCCAGTTAGTAGAAGAACTGAAAATCATGTCAGTAGTACCTATGATAATAATACTGTATCTGCTTTTACATGACACTTTTCATTGATAGGTCATCTCATCTTTTTCCCGTGTTACGGATGATGGCTCTAAATGCAGAGACGTTTAGTCTATTCACTGGACTAATTGTAAACCCCAGCTTTTCTGAATTCCAGTTCAGTGCTCTGTACTTCCCTCTGATGGAGCTATGACATTCAAGCTGAGTGCTTCTGTGTTCAGGTAGCATTGGAAATGTCTGAATTGGTCACAAAGGCTTAGACATTTACACTTTATCATCTGGTAAAGTGTTGCCTTTCTTCCTCAGCAAGGTTAGCATATATCTGTAGTCCCAGCTGCTGCGAGAGACAGTAACTGGGAAACATGAGGCACTGTATGCCACAGAGCTGGAGCACAAAGCCAAATCAGGCAAAACCCTTTTCTGCAGGCCACAGAACAAGGAAATTGCTTGCTTTCTTAGGTGTTGCATGGCCAGCAGCCTTAAACCAGACGGAGAAGCTGCCAGAGCTAGTTGGTGAAGTTTGCAGTAAAGAATCACCTAGTGGCATTTTTTTGTTTGCCCTCAGCAGAATTATGCATGCTGCAGCAAAACTAAATTCAGTCTGTGCTTAATACTGACCCATTTGCAATAAGGAAGCAGCTCTTTTCATTTTAATCACGGTTTCCATGACAGTAGGTGAGCAAAAGATAGAATATTAATGAAGAAAAAGACAGTATGATGACCATCGAGAATGAGTTTCTGCATGCTCCAGCTAAAGATCCTCTTGAAATAATTTCTGTACTGACTATCAGATTTCCCTTTGATAATTAATTTGTCTTCTGAGAAATATATCCACTTTTGATCTGGGATTTCTAGGAATGTAATCCTATATACGTTATTCCAAAATAATATTTGAAGCTTCAGTATATATCCCTTAAAATGATTGCTGCAGTATATACATTGAAGCTAACAACTAATTAATGTTTTCCACAGAAATATTCATAGAGAAAACTCAGGACAACATGTCATGAAAGATCTTGATTCGGCCTAGCAGGACTTAATGTAACCAGCTTAGTGTAACCAGCTCATTCTGTCAATCACATCTCACAAGAGAGGTCAGCTTAGTTTTGCTGGAGTTCTTGTTTTATATGAATATATATGAATTTATAGCTTAGTTCCAAAAAGTGTAGAATCTATTGGCTGCAATAATTATTACTATTCACTATGTGTGCGTGTCACCTCCTATTTGCAATTTGCAAAGCATTGCACAACAGTAGGTATTTTTATTAGAGCTGGTTGGCACGACGTCAGGGATCATACTGACTTTGAAGGGCTTTGAAAGGTAAGGTTTGCCCGTGTTAATTTTGAAAAAGAAAAAAAAAAGCAAACAAAAAAGCATTTGACTAGGCTTTGCATATTTAGAATAGAGAGTTCTGTTGGGTGTTTTCTGATGTTGTTTGGAATGGTGTATCTATTTCAATTGCTTTCTTAGCTTTTATTAAGAAAAATATCTAAAATTGAATCAAAATATTCTGATGGAGCAGAAATTAATTTTGTTTGGTTTTATTCCCCTTGTGTAGAATTTTCAAAATGTTGAAGGGCTTCTTCCCAACTTGAAATATCAGCATCTTTTGTTAGGCAAAGTTCTGTTTTCCATCCAGGTCTGGTCTTTATTACACACTTACAATCACCATTTTTCTCCAATAGCTACCAAACGGGGAAACTTAGGAAAGGATCTGCCCAGCTTGACACTGGCTGCTGGTAAAGCAGGACACCCCTTGACTCCAAAGCCACTTTTCTCAGTACTAGATTTGAGGACGGAGGTCAGGTCAGCTTAGCCCACATTCTCTCTTAGTGCACCTGTTTCTCAGAAGGTGAAATCACGGCTCTGGAGCCGTGGATGACCACCCACCAACCTACCATCATCTCTCACCAATCAGCAACAGCAAATAGTTTCTTTCTCAAAAGTCAGCCAGCAGGTATTGACACTTACAAATTACTAGGAGGGGTCACCTACTGTTTTTATAATAAATACTAAGCAGGCAGCAAAACCACTGGCTCTGAGGTTGTTGGGCTTTTTTTGGGGCAAGTATAGTGTATATTGTACTGTATAAATGACATTTACACGATGTGACCAATAGTATGTGACATTCCATACTATGTATGGAATGTATATGTAATGTGTGCGTTTATGCTATACAAAACCATTTTGTGCTGATAAACAGTCAAAGAGAGTGTCAGTGTCTCTGAATGGTGTGCAGCAGGCTGGGGCTCAGTCCCCCTTTCTGCCCTGGGTGTTCCATGTCCCTCTGGGTACACTGTGTAAAATGAAACCTTGTCCCTAAGTATCTCAGTGACAAAATATTGCTGCCATTTACACATTTACCATGGCACAAGGTGAAATGGGTGTTCTGAGTCTTCTTTTTCCCTGCCAACCTTCTTGCCTTGTCTGTTTAGCTTTAAGTTCTTTGCTTTCTGAAACAGAGCCGATGTTTTATTAGGTATGTTTGTACTGCACAGCAGGGACAGGATCTGAGTTGGAGCTGCAGAAATAGAGCAATGTAAACAAAATTCAGCATCAGCTGATGTGTCAAAGGCAGATAAATAAAACCAGCAAAAGGCAAACGTATGCTTGGAATAGTGCCTAAGAACAATCTTTTGCTTTACAATTAGGGTGGGGTTATGGGGTTATATGATACAGCAGCATGTTCTTTATTACCTCTTGGAGCCAGCAGTGAGCTTCTGTCTTTGGTTTTGTTCTGCTCAGAGATTAATGTGAGATTCCACCCTTGCACGAATATTTTTACTTTGTTGGGTTAAACTTTTGTTTGCCAGATCAACTGACCAAACTAAATTAGCTGCTCTGAGAATACACTCAAAGCAAAGCGTTTTTGTATGGGTTCTCTCATAAAATTTTAATGCAGTGTATAATTAGAAAAGGTTGAGTGCTTCCATTAATTCTGCAAAATTTTGTAACCAATTTATGCTGATAAACCTACAATTTTGCTGACAGAATAAATCCAGGCTCGATTAAAGGTGTACACAAAGAGCTGTGTTATTGTGCCCCAGAAACCACACCCCACAGGAAAGGAAACAAGGAGGTTTTGGGAGACTCAGCTGACATTTGCTGTTCTCTCAGAGCTTTAGGGAAGATGCAGCGCCCCGTGGCAATGTTAAAGTCTGGGAATCCCAGATAGGTGGTTGATGGAGTTGAGTGACATGCAGATCAGTAAGATGTCCCTGAGGAATTGGTGCCTCTCTGTTTCTGTTGCAGATCCCTTCCCCTGATAGCACAGGCTGGGCAGAAGCCGTGATGTTGCCATAGTCATGTAGCAGCAGCAGAATGAAATTTGCAGGAGTTAATACTGCTTGAGGCATCATTAATTCCTAATGGGTCTTGAGGAGAACAATGCTGTGGAGATCCTCTCCTGCTTGAATTCCTATTCAGTCTAATCCCTCTGTGTACTTGCAATGGTAGTAATGTAAAGTGGTGCATGGGTCTGCTATTACGTCTTCTACTTTGCTCTCTGTTTATCTCTTCTTCTAAAGCTGGCTAAAATTAGGCTTTCTCGGTAAGTTGCAGGAAGATTTATCCTTAGGATTATGAATTCAGGAGTCTGAATATTATGTATATTTCTGCTGTACTTTGTGGTTATAGCAGCTTCCAATAAATCTGAGAGTCCTATGTAATTTCTTACTGGAATAATTTTAATACTGTTTCCAGACAAAACTTGTGTGGAGCAAATCAGTCCATAAATGCATCTTACAAGCCGTAGCCTCCCTCCCTCTTTTTATTGTCAAGTTTCAATGCAAGATTTCACTGGAATGCATGTATTTGCCTGGCAAGATCATGGAGCAGATCCTCCTGGAAACCATTCTAAGGCACATGGAAAACAAGGAGGTAATTGGTGACAGTCAACACAGCTTCACCAAGGGCAGATCATGCCTGACAAATATGATGGCCTTCTACAATGGGGTCACGACCTTGGTGGATAGAGGACAGGCAACCGATGTCATCTACCTGGACTTGTGCAAAGCCTTTGGCACTGTCCTGCACGACACCCTTGTCTCGAAACTGGACAGGCATGGATTTGATGGGTGAAACGCTCGGTGGGTAAGGAACTGGCTTGATGGTCGCACTCAGAGAGTGGTGGTCAACAGCTCCATGTCTGAATGGAGACCAGTGATAAGCAGCATTTCTCAGGGATCGGTACTGGGACCGGTGCTGTTTAACATCTTTTTCAGTGACATGGATGGTGGCATCGAGTGCACTCTCGGCAAGTTTGCTGATGACACCAAGCTGTGTGGAGCGGTCGACATGCTGGAGGGAAGGGATGCCATCCAGAGGGACCTGGGCAGGCTGGAGAGGTGGGACCATGCCAACCTCATGGAGTGCAACAAGGCCAAGAGCAGGGTCCTGCACCTGGGTCGGGGCAATCCCAAACACGAGGACTGGCCGGGTGGAGAATGGATGGAGAGCAGCCCTGAGGAGAAGGACTTGGGGGTGCTGGGGGATGAGAAGCTGAACCATGAGCCAGCAGCGTGCGCTGGCAGCCCAGAAAGCCAACCATATCCTGGGCTGGATCCAGAGCAGTGTGGCCAGCAGGCCGAGGGAGGGGATTCTCCCCTCTACTCTGCTCTTGTGAGACCCCACCTGGAGTGCTGTGTCCAGCTGTGGAGCCCTCAGCATAAGAAGCATAAGAAGGATATAGACCGATTGGAGCGAGTCCAGAGGAGGCCACAAAGATGCTCCGAGGGCTGGAGCCCCTCTGCTATGGGGACAGGCTGAGAGAGTTGGGCTTGTTCAGCCTGGAGAAGTGAAGGCTCCGGGGAGACCTTATTGCAGCCTTCCAGTAAATAATGGGGACCTACAAGGAAGTGTGTGTGTGGAGGCATCTTCTTACAAGGGCCTGCAGTGACAGGACAAGGGGTAACGGGTTTAAATGGAAAGCGGGGAGATTTAGATTGGATATCAGGAAGAAATTCTTCCCAGAGAGGGTGGTGAGGCACTGGCACAGGTTGCCCAGAGCAGCTGTGGGTGCCCCATCCCTGGCAGTGTCCAAGGCCAGGCTGGATGAGGCTTGGAGCAACCTGGTCTAGTGGAGGGTGTCCCTGCCCATGGCAGGGGGGTTGGAACGAGATGGTCTTTAAGTCCCTTCCAACCCAAACCATTCTATGATTTCCGTATTCTATTACACTAAGCTACGACGTGTCTTTAATACAGATGCCTCTGATCATCTCATGGGGATGGTTTTGTAGTTTTTGTTGCATGGCCTTAGTGTGCGCGTGAATTTTTGACTCCTCTGAACCCAAGAGAACAGCAGCATTTTGCCTCTTCTTAAAACACTTCAGACTCCTTGGCAAAATAACAGTTCAGTGATTCCTGAGCTGGTAAGTCAGATACTGCATCAGATCCTAGCACGGTCAGCACTGCAGCATGCTGTAGGTAGCTCTTATAGCTGGTGTGTATCATCCTCCCTCAGAACTATTCCACTCTTCTGTGCTTGTATATATGGGGAGGAGGGATGTGTGTGTGCTTGGATGTGTACATGATCCTTAAGGTCCCTTCCAACCTGAACCATTCTATGGTTCTGCAACGAATCCTTCCCACGGCCTGCAGTTCCTTCATTAACTGATCCAACATGGGTCCCTTCCGTGAGGTGCAGTTCTTCAGGAGCAGACTGCTCCAGAGTGGGTCCCCTGTGGAGTCACAGACTTCTTTGGGTGCAGCCACCTGCTCCAGTGTGGGGTCCTCCACAGGCTGCAAGTGGGTCTCTGCTCTACCCTTACCCTCCATGGCTGTAGGGGCACAGCCTGCCTCACCACAGCCCTCATCATGGGATGCAGGGAAATCTCTGCTCTGGCACCTGGAGCTCCTTCTCCCCCTCCTCCACTGACCGTGATGTCTGCAGAGGTGTTTTTCTCACATACTCTCACTCCTCTCTCCAGCTGCTGCTGTGCGAAGTCTTTTTTTCTTCTTAAATATGTTATCCCAGAGATGCTGCCACTGTCACTGATGGGTTCGGCCTTGGCCAGCAGCAGGTCTGTTGTGGAGCCAGCTGGTGTTGGCTCTGTCGGACACAGGGGAAGCCTGCAGCAGCTTCTCACAGAAGTCACCCCCCGTTACCAAAACCTTGCCATGCAAACCCAATACAAGCTCTTCATTATCTAGTCAAGCACAGGACCTGATATCTTGGTATTTTTAACTCCAAGGGAGTGCAGCAATGCTTATTTTAATGAAGTGGAAATGGTCAGCTGACATAGTGAATAAGGAGGAAAAGAACCATGTGTTTTATGATCGCTGACAGGATTTTAATGGGAGGTGGCTTATAGAGGGTATCATTCTCCAGCATGGTAAGAGACTCTTTAGTGATCGTTACTTGAGATGTGTGTGTCACTGAAAGAGGGAACCTTTTGCCAGGTAAATCTGCAACTATTCAACTGTACCGTGAAAGAGTAGTGTAGGTAGAAAGCTGCTCTTGGGTGCGTCTTTAACTTGTCTTGTGGTAAGAGTGATTCTGAAGTAGCTGGGTAATAAGAAGACATTCCACACCCAGAACTATGGTGCCTCTAAAGCCATCACACCTACAGCTTGGGGCATCGGGGACACTGAAGCAAGTGCCTGTGTGTTCTGCATCCAAAAGGCCGCCGTTGCTCCTTCCAGCACGTATTACTGAGGTCCAGAGGGGAAGAAGGGTTTTCTGGTGGTGGGTTAGCGCTGATGGCAGAGCTCACTGACAATCAGAAAATACTGAAGAGCACCCTTGGACTCTTGCTGGCCCAAGGGGAGTTCACTGCAGTCAGCAACTACTCGTGGCTGGCACAAACTGCAATTTTAGCACCTCTAGTTTGCTGGAGCAGTGAAAAATGTATCACAAGGCACAAAATACAGACTCCAGGCCCCAGTATGCAAGCCACACAAAAGTGGTTTTAGAGAAACACTCAACTCCCAACACGCAACAGAGGTATGTATAGCACAGGGAGACTTTCAGAGTCTGCCTTAGTGACTTTATGAAGTCTTTGGAGACTCTGGTGGTTTTCAAGGGTTGACTGAAATTGGAAGCAATTGTCTTCTGAAACGTTGAAAAGAAACCGAAGGATCCTTTGTGAAAATAACAAAGCCAAAAACCTCTGAAAAACGCTGCCCCTTGTTTTGTGAGACACTGTAATTCCTCTTTATGCATGCAACATAGAAAGAGTTAACGTTGCTTAGAAGGGAGGAGCTCCAGACGGGAGCTAGGTTTTATTTTTGTATCAGTTTGTTCTTCTTTAGCATATTTGAATTGTTTAGTTTTTGCTATTTTCTTTCTGTTGCCTGGAAACATTTAGTACGTTGTCAGCACTATAACATCAGCTGATTTAAGATTCAACTAGAATGAGCTTTAACACAAAAGCTGCCAGTCTGTTTATTAAAACAACCCAAGAATATTGAATTAAAGGGGTTTTTGATTTGTCAGATTTTGAGCAATTAGAAATTAATTTTACTAGGACAACAACATTGAATGTATTTTTACAGTAAGACCAACCTGTCCTTGGCCCCGTATGCACTGCTGAGGCAACATTTCTCACCAAAAACATCCCTTTCTCTGAGAACCAGACTGATGGTGTTGCATGTGTTACATATCACTACTTGAATACGGATTTTTTAAAAATTGCTCTTTCAACTTCATTTTCTGATTTTTATTCTCAGAAAGCTGCTATGGGATGCGTCTGTCAGGCCTTTGCAAAATTTGAACACCTCCCTGAGACAGGCTGTTAACTCCCATTGGAGTTTATGAAAGTTAATGATGAAGAGTGACCAGCATTGGTATTTCTGCGACAGGGCTCAAATCATTCAGTGTGAACTTGCACCGTGTCAGACGCATCTGTGAAGACTTCATGTCTGGCATCCCATCGGCACTTTTAAATGTCTGGTTCAATATGTGGGAATCTTTAACAGGAATTCCTAAGCCTCAAGTAGGATAATTGAAATTACTTAATTATATGAAATTGTTTCCAGGAGAATTCATGTTAATGGTCGGTCTCAGTTAACAACTATCTCTAAATGTTTATTTTGCTTATGGGACTGTTTGAAACATGCTGATATCTTTCCTGGCAATACACACCACTGCTTATAGGTGAAAGAATATTAATAGGTTCAAAATATCATAGAATCCACACTATTTAAAGTAGTTCAGTTTTAGAGTATTTAACGGCTAATGTTCCAACTATATTGTAACCCGTAAACCTTCACTACTTCTTCTGCATTGATATTTCCCTACCTAAATGAGGTATCAGGATGATCTCCCTAAAAGTTCAAACTGAACGCGCAAGCTAGCCAACAGTTGTTCTGATACACGTTAATTGGTTGAGATGAAAAGCAGCATGGAGAACTTTCTGACATCTCACTTGTCAGTTGTGTGTGTTTTATGTCTCAGTTCTTCTGAGAGCCCTCTCCTCTCAGTCCTGGGGATGGATGATCATGTGCATAGCCTGTACCCCATTTTGAATTTACAAGAAAATCTTGGAATAAACAGAAGGGCCTCGTGCAGTAATGGGGAACAAAGAATCAATAGCAGAGAAAAGACTGATGGCAAATATTGGGAAAGAGCCTGCAGCCTTCACAATGGTACTATTCATATATGTAAATCACGTGCTTATGTGTTTTGCTGGATCTGGGCCTAACTGCACAACTGGATTTCTTTCAAGCGGCAAGTAAGTGCAAGAAAAAGCAGAACGCAGACTCCCGATTCCTCTGGTGGAGGGTGTAGTTCGGCCCACAAATCAGAAAGTCAAGGACTGCAAAGGAAAGCTGCAAAAGACTGGACAAGAGAAGAGATTAGAATGTGACTTTGCACGGTGGTGGTTTAGTGTTAGCATTTAAAACTGAAGATGCTTATTTGGGGAGCTTGAAGGTTAGTTTTCCACCTTCTATAAATCCTTGGGTGTATTTTAAGAGAATGGGACTGGATGTGGACTAAAGCCCTTCTGGCATAAAGAATAAGGTTATATTTTGGTCTCTAAGAAGGCTGACTCCTGTTTCAAAGTAGAATAAGGTTTTGAAAGCTTTCTGAAGAGTGCATTATGAAACACAGCAGATTCCCTTCAGATCTGAACGGTGTTAATATGCATAAGGCAGAATACAGCTTGTTCATCTGCTGGAGCAGAGTTCCTGCTACCTTGCTTAACCTGTTCTTTTTTCAGGGAGACAGCTGGCAGCCTAATCTCTGTGCTATATATTTTCTTGTTTTTAACGTTTGTGTTTTGCATAATAAAAATGAGAGGTGTGGAAATAAAATTGCAACTTGGTATGTTCCATTTGAAGCAGATGATTCATTTGAATGGAAAATGAATGGCTCTTCTAAGCTGTATTTGCCTCTACACAGATATACATGGAAATAGAAAAAGCTTTTATTAATTGATGATACGCTAATGCCATCTAAAGAGGTAGTGAAGTGCTAAGGTAATTGGATGAATGTGTAAAATACAATGTTTGAGCCCAACAGGTATGCTAAATGTGGCAATGTGCTTTATGTAATGAGTGTCAATGAAATCTCACACAAGGCTAAAGAATGCAGTGCTTCGTACTGCAGAATCTCCCTTTCCCGTTCCAACCACATAGCCATGATCGTAAGTCATTCATGACAAAAATCAACAATCTTAGTTTTCTGACAGCTTTTGTTCACTGTTCCTAGGAACTGTTTTCTATCTTTTCTCAAGAGGGTATTTAGAATTTAAGCTCCTTCTCTCTGCTTGTTTATTATGTACAGTGCCATTCATTTGCTGAGTGACCACTGTGCCAAGTTCCAGCTTGGCATTTATGGAACATTTTCCTTTCAGTCCCTTGAGAATACATGCTTTGGCCTCCCTGAAGCCAGCAAATTCTCAGCACTCTAATGAAGTGGTATGGTGTAGGCTGAAGTGGGCAAAAATGTTACCAGCATCTGTCTCAGTGTGTGTGGCTACAACATGGCACAAATGATAGAGCTATCGATGATAGCTTTTGAAAGAAAAAAAATATGAAGGAAGACATATTTTTCTGATTCTGTACTTGGATAAAATCTCTCTAATTGCATGGGCAGAGAACTGAAGTTTTGTAGTGTATGTTATATTCTATAGCAGACTCTCACAAGAAAAAATGTGCAGCAGTAAGCCAGTCTTGTGAAAGATTGTGAAGTTCTTTGTAACACTGACCTTTTACAACCCATTATATGGTAAGTCAGTATAAAGGCAACAGACTTCACTTACAAGCTGGGAATTCCCAGTGTAGTTGCTTTCTAAACAGGACACCTGATCAAAAGTATTTGTTATCAATTCTGCTAATTGTGTGCCTTAAAAAGTTGAGGATAACTACCATGATTGAGAAAATACTGATTTTTCTGGGATATCCTGTGTTTGTTCTGCAAATTGCAGCTAGACATAGAATACAATTTATGTCATTGCGAGAAGAGAGTGTTGTGATTAAGTCTGGAATCTGTGTTCTCTTAACCCTTCATTGCTCAATTTTAACAGGTTAAAAAAACCAAACCACAAAAAATAAACCCAAACCCAACCAACCAACCAAACGACAAACCAAAACAAAACCCCATACAAAACTCCCCTTCAAAACACAGCAATAGGTCAGGCTGTACTTTGTTAAATCTGGCCAGCATCCTGCCTTGACAGAATGAGAAGATGAATATGGGGCTTAACCAGGCAGAGGCTTTGACCCTAGTAATTCATGTTGATGTGCCTAGCTTCCGCACATCCTCCTGTAGAAAGGACTAGTTGGTCTGTTAGGTCTCTGAGGGCTAGCTTTTTACTTGTGAGCTGGCAAATGATTCCCATACCTTCTTGTAAGTCAGTAATGTGGCGAGACAGGGCAAGAAAAGCATGAACAAATTTCATTAGGATTAGACAACTTTGTAGCTGCTCAATAAGGAGCAAAAACTGCCTGGTCAGAGCCTGAATAGGCAGAAGGACAAGAAGGTGTTGCTAAGATGGATGACACAGTTCTCTGGAGAAGAAGGGTGTAGGGGCAGGGAGCTGATTTCACTGAAGGTGTTTTTTCAGTAGTGAATGGGGACTGTCATCTTAATTCCCTGTCTATTGAACTGGCCCAGCCTGCCTCCAGCTCACTCCCACCTGCCTGTTCTCAGCTGCTCCCAGCTTGTCCAGATTCACAGCATCACAGCCCTTTTCCAGTTGAATGCCAACAGGCCTCTGGGAGAGTCGTTACCTGGTATGGGACGAAGGCAAGCTCTCATCTGCCAGGACAATTGAGGTGCTCATCCCTCAGTGCATTTGCATGGCCTTCAGCAGTTGCCTTGCTGGAGAGCCCATGTTTAGTCTCTCTTGAAGAGAACTATGAGGTAGTGCTAGAGCAAATGAAGAAGAGGGGTACTTTGATCACCGTATCAAGCCAAAAGGAAGGAATTGGGTTCTTGTGAAAGGGTTTGACTCTACCATCCCAGCACAGAGCCTTTGGCGATGCTCCCAGTGCCCTTCTCTAGTCAGGAAGCAGGCTTGAGTTTCAGATGCAGTGCCGTCACATGAACAGTTCGGGGAGCGCATCTTGCCACACACCGCCCATAGTCTCCTGGACTTTGCTGATTTACATGATACGGAACGACGTTAGCCTGTCTATAGCATCACGGGTTACCCTAAGAAGTGTCTTTAGCTACTGTCTGGCAATGAACAGCTGCCCACCGGGAGTGATGGTCTCAAAAGTTCTTCCTTTGGTAATATTTTAGCTCCTGCATCAGTTTTACAAGCAGAATCTCCCAAAATTACCTAGATTTGGGTTTTTTTCTGAAAAACATGTGAAGCATAGATTACATAGAAACACAGGGCCTTTCAGTCCCTGCTTCCCCGCTGAGAAGGGATGGGTTTTCTCTGGAGTCTTTTTTCTGAAATTGGTGTAGAGTAGGAACATGGTTCTTAGCGGTGCTGTATCCTGTAACATTTGGCTAATGCTCTGGGGCTATTTTGGTAACTGCAACAGGAATTACAGTGTCAGAGTAGGTCTATTATGCATTCTGATGAAACAACTAGTAGTCTGATGCAGACTACATAAATAATAGAGATCTGGAGCCTTTCACCTGATTTGTGGTGTATATATTAAAGAATGAGCTCTGTGCTTAAGAGAGATTACATGGAGATTACAAAATAGAGAAACTTTAGTTGCAAAAACCAGTTTTATTCAGCAGTAGATTACTGTCATTTAACTGCACACATGAAAAACTGGGGTTTCTAATTAAAAGAATACAGAAAACCAGACTCCATTAACATGTCAATATCAGCCTACAGAGAAATGCAGCATTTCCATTAAAAAATGTGAAAAAGCATTTATCAATGCATTTGAAATCAATATAATTTACATAGTGTCACCAACCTGTCTGCAGTCTCTTCAAAAATATCTAATTTAGAGAGGTCCCTGCACTTGGCAAGCTATCCAGTGAAGAAGGTAAACCAACCCAGATAACGGATAGCTGATGTACAACTGTACGGACGGTGCAAATGTGCTGTTCCATCCAAGACGGGAGGCTAAGCAAAAAGAAACACGTTATTTAAGGCAGAGTTGTGTCGTATATGACTCTTTTGAAGTGGACAAACAAAAGAATGAGTTAGAATTTAATATATTGTAAGATAAATCACTTCTGAATCTCTGGAGTGAGGAGAAAAAATTTCCATTTTAATCTTCTTAAATTTCTATTTTTTACTGCCTTTTCCTGAGACTGTTTAATCTGCACATATTAGTGAGAAGGATAAGGAAGCATTTTTAAACAGGCAGGATCCATGCTTGTCTCCTCAGAAGGGAGCTTCTTTTTCTGGCTGATATTTTTTTAATCCTGCTGTCTGACTAATGTTGTGTTCACCAGCAGGAATGAGTTAAAGGATTCCCAAACGACTTGGGAGCTATCTGTCCATCAGGGCTAATCTAGAGGTAGAAACAACAAGGGGTTTGAGAAAGAGGGAAGTGGTGGCAACATTCATTTTGCTTCTCTGTAATTATCGAGAATGACTGTGCCTGAGCCATTAATAAATATGAGTGGTTTGTTGGGTGGTATAATCAAAACCTATGCAAGACAGGACAAAAATATTTCAGAAAGACCAGCTTGTGCGTCTTGAATGGGAGCTCCAAACTTTGTGGCTGCACAACAGGGCAGGATGGCAGCCTGTGGTTGGCCTTTGATGCACAGCTAAATAGTTCTGAAAATAATTTCAGAAATGGTAGATGAAGGAGAGGAGGCGCTTCCTGATAACTCTTGTACTATTTCCATGCCTAAAGTGCTTGCCCACACAGGAAAGGTCTTGTTGGAGTAGATATAACAGGAATATGTTCTCAAAACAGTGGCTAGTGAATGGCAAATTAATTTGATACTGATGCTAAAATTCTACTCGATCATAAGCAAGGTTTCACGTGTTCCCCGTGCTATATAAGGTTGGCTGTTAATTTTTCTCATTCTTGCCTCATCTTGTTACAGCATGAAATAGCCTCTTGTTACATAACTTGAGTGAGTGTCTTAAGTCTGCCGTATTGATGGTTTGCTGCCATACATTCGGATTTTGAGTAAGAAGTTGGTAACAGCTTCAGTTTCTATCACTGTCTTTGACCAATTTACAGACCTATACATGATGCCTTGGATTCATGAGTCAGCCTTTACTGTAACAGTATAATGACTCAGTTTGGGCCTGTGAGCCAGAGCTAAATATAGTACATAGCATTAGAGCCTGGTACAGCTGGGAAAATAGCCCCATTTTGGGCGTATGAAAGGTCAGTTTGGAACAGAGGTGTCTGGAGGGCAGAAACACTTGCCCCGACCACTAACTTCACTCTGTTCCCACTTGAGAATTTGCACTGTGGGGCTGATGGGGATAGAAAAAGCACAGGAAGGTAAAACAGGGACAGGAAGAGATGGAAGAAATGAACACTGAAAAGGAATTGATTCTCAAGTCTCTTAGCTGGTTAATCCAGGCTCTCGTGCAGGATGTGGGCTAGAAAATGTCCAGTCCTGTGGGAAAGTAGTGGTGGTGTAGCACTGCAAATATCTGAGGTACCAGCACTGAGCTATGCACTGGCTTTCCATGGCTCCAATCTTGGTAGGAGACATGAGCAGAGACCCCCTGCTGTCCCCATCTTTGTCTCTGTGGAGATACTACCCACCAGCAGTTTTTAGTGTGGGAGTGCCTCAGTAGGCAAGAAGCACTGATGCAAGGCAGCCTCCTCCACATCATAAACATCTTATCCAGATGCACTGGGGATGGGGGCAGCCTGTTCCTCAGTGTTCAGGAGCGAACAGTGAATCACAGTGTTCAGGAGCCTAGCTCACTGGGACCAACTGCTTGGGGGTACCCTGCCTTCCTGAAAAATGTTCCAACAAAGCTATTGGAGGAGTTCAGGATGCTGGAGGGGAGCATCGTGAAGTGGCGCTGTCCTAGATTAAAAAAAGTCACAGAATATCAAACTTCCCCAGTTGCAAGACAGGGTCTCATGCTAA
The DNA here is from genome assembly GCA_027574665.1 of Rhynochetos jubatus. Taxonomy (NCBI): domain Eukaryota; kingdom Metazoa; phylum Chordata; class Aves; order Eurypygiformes; family Rhynochetidae; genus Rhynochetos; species Rhynochetos jubatus. Next base: position 27,865,849 of record CM050651.1, read on the forward strand.
GCCAATAAAGTAGCATATGGCTTTAGCCATAGGTATTCCATCTTTATGATCATTTTGTGACCACTTTATTACTTTTCACAGATATTTGTAGATAAACTGTGGATGCCACAGACCCATTAAGTCAACCGAAACCGATGAATGAAAATGCTTCTGAAAAGATTTCAGAAAATATTAGAGCAATCTATCAAACAGCAGAGTTAAAACACAAGATCGCTATTGTTTTCCTGCTATTGGCTATGTTTTTCAGCCTAGAACAGGCAGCTGGCAAGAGCAACTCTTTCATGTGTGAAAGCGCAAGTCCCCCCGCTCCATCTACGTCAGTGACTGCCAGGGACTGCTAGCTGTGTAGCACCGGCAAAGCCAGGACAAGATTACAGTGTCTGCTTCAACTAAGTCCTGCTGAAGACTATCAGGGAGTGATCCAGTCCAACTGCTGTGGGACAGGAAAGCCATTTCACCTCATCCTTTAAGGGCGGATGAAGGAATGGGGCAGGTATGGCAACCTGCACTTCTATTTTGTCTCGGTACTAGGGTGCCTCTGGGAGAAGAGACATTTACTTTGTTGGGCCCAATTCTGAAACAGCAGCAAGATTTTTTGCAAGGCCCCATGACAGGGCTAAGAGAGGCAGGGTGGACAAAAAAGTCCTGATGTGCTTCCAAGGAGAAGATGCTACGTACATGAGCAATCTAGGGTATTCATAACAATACCCATTAACAACTGGGTCTATATTCTGAATAACGACAACAGCTCCCTTTCAGAGATTTATTTCTAGGTAAATAAATAAATAAATACCTTCCTTTCTAGGTAAATAACTGCTCCTCCTGATCAAAGTTTCTGGGATATTAGCAGGGGTACAATGAAAGCATAGTTCACTTCCACTTGAACTGCAGCCATGACATACTCTTGCTAGGAAACTATCATCTTGTTGAGTGTGTACAAACTCAGCATACTCTGTGCAAATGCTTTATTGAAACAATGATCAATTTACAAGCTGGATCACATTTCACTTTACCACTTCAGCATGAACTGGTCTCTGTGGTTTACGGCCATGAACTATAAAATGGCTAACAGTTATTTAACTCAAAATACAGGAACTGCTTCTCAAAAGAACACATTCATATTTGTCTTACATTTCTTGTAAAATCAGAAGGATTTCATTATAAATGAAATATAACTTAAGATGCTTTAGTGCAAGCATTTCCTTTGCATCTAAGAAGCTTTCAGTCGTTGCACGAAGTATGGCATACTTAAGAGGCCAACTCTTAAAGTAGCATGCTGCCGAGATATTCCATGAGACCTTTTAGAATTTGACACTGCTAACGCTTTCCAGAATTAGTTTATCTGAACCAAACTGAACATCAGAAAGCCTTGGTTATATGTTACAGTACTTTTGTCAAAAGGTAACTGCAAATTGAGGAACTGACAGGGTAGGAACATTAGAATAAAACAGGCACTGATTTTTAAAGAAAACCAACAGCTGCCCATATATGCCATTCTGCAAGTCTTATGATTATACAGTAATTTTTAAGCATAGGAGCGAAATGCTGTGTCTTACCTAATACCAACCTGCGTAAAAATGCCGATCTAGGGATTCTTTTACATTTTTAAAATTACAATCTCAAAAAAATGACTGAAGGGTAGGTTTCACCACAAGCATATGCAAATCAGAGAACGAAAAAGGATCAGCAGCAAACAAATGCTGCTCAAACAAAATGTTGACTAAGTAGATGGTGAGTACTGTGTTCAAGAGGTCTGATGAATATGGTCTTACATTTAGTGAAAAAAGTGTAAAATGTAAAAGTACACTTTAGTAAGTGTAAAATTCAAATCTCACACCGATTTCTTGTGCTGCAGAAATCTAGTCACGTTTCTTGAAGTTTTGGCAACAATATTTTAAAATGGTGTAAATATATCCTGCAAGGCTCTTTTCCTTTCTAAACATGGCTTGGTGTTCCTTATGCTTTTAAAATGCAAATTCAATTGGACTGGGTTATCCAGACACTCCAGAGTGTTTTAAGAACCATTAGTGTTTAGTGATATAATAAATATAACGATGTAAGAAAAGGCATGCAGAGCCCAGTGAGGGGAACAGATCACTCCAATGTCCCTGAAGTGCTTAAGGTGCATGAAAACAAAAATGGCAATGTTCATGTCTTCGTAGAGCCATCACTAATTTTGTATTTGTTAATTGTGTTCTCGCACCATAAAATAGCTATTCCCTAAGGAATAGTGCAAGACAGAATTGTTCACTAATGGCACCGGCAGCAAGTTTGCAATGGGAAAGACAGATTTGGGTCTTGCTTCCCATCTGCCTCCCAAAGTGCCTGAAAGCATGTAGAAAGCTTTAGGCTTACAGGTGTTATATAACGGATGCATAAAGATACTGAGCAGCATACAGGAAAACAGAAAAACCACATAAACCAGAACCACTGCAGTCTGTATTTTCTTCAGGTTCCCATAATACCACAAAGGTAAATTTCTGAAGAATTTATAGCAGACTGGCTGGACTTGTCATACCTGTGAACTCTCAGCTCTAGGCGAGTCCAGCTCCAGCAAAGCCAAGGTTCCCTTTGAGCTTGCAACCGCAGGAATTCAGCACTACACCTATTACACGCATCTAATCCGAGTAACTGTTGCTCATACGTGGTTTGCAACGTATGTTTGTGTGTGCTTCGAATGCATGCTCGTTGCGAGCAACCTTTGGAAAAAACCCATGAGATACAGGTTAGTATCTTCAAGGAAGTTTACACAGAGATACTGAAGAAAGCCATGGGAATTATCCGTTCCCAAATGTTTCTCAGTAAATAAATAACCAACAGGCTGGAGGACAGCCTGAGGGCAGTGGTCAGGATCAGACCTGACAGGTACCAGTGCATGTATGAATGGGTGAAGGGATCTGGTGTCTCCTGTAAAAAAATCAGAATTAAAAAATAATTAAAAAATTGAAACACTGTAGTTTAATAAATAGATTTGAAACTTTTTTTTTTTTAATTGGAAAGTGTAATTTAAAAGTTATTTTTATGCTTTCAAGGAGAACATCCTTGTTCATCTGTGCCATCTTAGTTGGGCAGCAGGCAGGTAACTTGAATGCATGAGCATTGTTTGTAAATGCGGGAAAAGCAGAAAAATCAAGATGCCTCTAAGGTGAATTTAGTGCATGTTCCTGCTTTTGTTTCTGCCCTCGTCCTTTTTGCATACCAGAAGCAAATTAAGTAACTTGAAAAACTCAGGTGAACACTAAACAGAAATGCACTTTGGCCTCGGACAAGAAGTTTACAGTTTGCATCAGTAGTATTTTCAATCGCACTGGTCAGAAGTGTTCTTTATGGTATTCTCTTCATGTACCCTGTGTTCTAGATTTATATTGCTTTGCCCAAATGAAAATATTCCTAGCCATGTTCCAAAACAGACTTTGCCCTTGCATGTTTCTTTCTGGGCATGTGCAAATGCACTCTGCATATATGCCTGCCACTGTGGTGAGCACAACCAAGCGCTGGACAACGAAATGCTGTCTTTTTCACCAGTTGGTCGCAAAATCTGAAGTCCGTTATTAAACAGGTATTATTCATAACCACGGAAAGGTACATAGGAGGCCTTCTCTGCATCGCCTACCTAAGCCGTGGGGTGTTCCTGTATTACACTGCTAGTGAAGCGCTGCACTTTAACGTGAGGAAGTTGACATAAAACTTCAGTTCATTATCAAGGTTCGTTTTGGATAGCTGCAACATTGACTTCGTTAGGTCTCAATTACCCCCACAGTTACTATACCCCATTGCCTCCAACGGACACCTTACGTAGATGCGGCTACTTCAGTCAAACGTCCGTAGACCTAAGTGACTTCTTCTTCTGCAATATACTTGATTCCAGATTCAATTATCTACACTTCCAATAATAAATAAAATCCTAATAAAAGGTTCTTCTGCCATTTCAGCCTTGTCATCAGCTGATCACTGGCATTTGCAGGACCGTTGAGGAACCTGCGTATCTTCTGCTAAGGCAGTGCATACTTACTCCTACCAAATTATTACAAAACAAGACATCTTGCATATTTGCAGCTGTTTTCCAGATAAACTTTTAGCGAAGTAAAATATGGTCAAATATATGAGCAAAAAACAGCAACTGCACAGCTGTTGGACCGCAACTTTCTGTGAGATGTTTACAGGGTTTCCCATCCATAAAATACACCACCAAGTTGTTCCTCGATTTCAAAAAAACAATTGTTGGCATCTTCATTCCATCAAAAAACGGAAAACTATTTCCCATGTGCCTAAGCAGCGTGGTCTCAAATGAAATGGAAACATTTTAACTTTCTTTAATAGCCCTCTAAATCACAATGCAGCTGAGCAAACTGGCTTCGTAAATGGGATCTATTCAAATTTTATTTGGCTACTAGAGTGCTACCTCTTGGGCAGTATTTCAAATTCACCGGATGATATTCGCAAAAATGCAACAGATGGAAATAATGAGAGTGAAGAGGAAAATGAAAGCCAGTTTTATGTTTAGTAAGTTCAAGTGTCCTACATCAAAGCCTACCAATGACTTCCAGGAGGCCACTACAGGTGACTCCAACCTGAGGTAAATATTTCTTGGAAATACGCCTACTCGAAAAGAGCAATTAATATTAATGTAATAGCAATTACTCTGCCATACATCATGGTAAACTAAAGTCAAACTGAGAAGAAAGTGCCAAATAACCCACATAAATGCTTTTGCTATGATAGTCTCCAGGTAAGGCTTAGCGGCAAGTACAATACGCATTTGTAAAAGAGCTCCACCTGATTTTCCTGCTATGCATAGATTCAGGAGTAACTATCATACATGGCTTTCGTATATAACGCATGTATTCTTGTCATTTGCCAATGCCGTGCCATCAGAACTGAGTTCAGCAGAAGGCTCAGGAGGGGGGTCTGCAGGAAGTGCTGGTGTTTGAGGAGTGTCTTCTTCCTTGGTGTCCAACTGCATGCTTTCTTGTGACTGGCCATCCGCGCAGTCCTTTCTGGACAATGGGTGAACTGACACTTTTATTGCAATCTGTTGAGGTGGCTCGTGCAGTGACGATGCATCAGAGTCAGCTGTGGGAGAGTCACTGCGCTTCAAAGCATTCGGGATCATGTACAGCTCATCTGTTTCAGTGGTTTCCTGCCCTTCCGCTGTCTGCCGTACAAAGTTCTGTCCTTGCTCCTCCAGACCGACAACCTCCATAATTTCTTCCATTATAGTCCTGCAGTTCATGATGAGAGGTGGCAAAGGTACGCTCCGAGCAAGCTCTTCAATATAGCGAGCGAATTCCATGGTCTTGAACTGGGTTACTTTGGCAAGCTCGAGCGTTTTGGCTGAAGTGATAATTGGGATACGCTTTGCAATCTCAAAGGCTTTCTGGAGTTTCTCTGCCCCTTCTGTTCTGAAGAATTCATTGATTGCTTTCTCTGTTTTCTTCAGATGACTGCTCATCATACATAACCGAGTAATGTTCAGTATCATAACAATGGTGAAAGCTACAAGGCAGACAATCATGTAATAGATTCCCATATCTCCGGAAGTAAAAACAACCCTCAGTGTCACAGTATTATTCACGCTGCCGTACGCATTAGATGCGACACACGTGTATTTACCTCTGTCTTCAAAAGTCACGCTGGTAATATTTAGTAGCCCATTGTCAAGAAACCACCATTTTCCTGCTGGAGAGGAGACAGAGTAACTTAGCAGTAGTTTGTTCACATGATCAGCATAGTCTTAAAACATCGGCTTTGTCAAACTGGCTTCAGATTTCGGAAGAACGAAATAATGTTCACAAGAAATCAAAGAATCTACCACCTCAAAGGCTTACCTGTCCCTGAGATCCCAGCCATGTTACTATCAAATCCCTGACTAACCGTGACTAATCGGATCATTCCTCAAAAGAGTCTCATTTAAAAATGTTAGCATGCACGGCATCTATCACAGCCTTAGGGTCAGTTACAAAGATGGGACTACTTAGCCCAGAGGGCCTCCCAAACACGTGCCACACTGCCTCAAAGAACAGCAACAATGGGACTGTGAGGCGGAAAATCCTAATAAGCTCTCCTTGTTTTGTTCCCTGACCATGCATTTTCTTACAACTGGGTTCTCTTCAGTGTTAGGTTACAGTAGCTCACATAAATTGGAAATAGGACAGCAAGATGGATGGGAAGGAGAACAGCCATGACCAATTAAAAGAATACCTTGTTTGCCTGTATGAACTTCTATGCATCATGATGGAAATTCTCTTTTAAAAGTAATTTTTAACAGCGTAATATAATTGATATCTTCCGTCGCTTCCTGTAATTATACATGTACACTTCATATCCTTTGGAATATCAAGCTATTAAACTAACAAAACTAAACCAGCACAAAACCCCTGTGCGAGACAAGGATTGCAGTCCTGCCACAGGTTGGTGTATACCTTGCCCAACAGCTCGGTGTCTGAGTGGGGACCAGTGATGAGCAGCTGTTTCTCAGGGGTTGGTACTGGGACCGGTACTGATTACCTTCTTTGTCAGTGACACGGATGGTGGCATCGAGTGCACCCTCGGCAAGTTTGCTGATGACAACAAGTGGTGTGGAGCAGTCGACACGCTGGAGGGAAGGGATGGCATCCAGAGGGACCTGGACAGGCTGGAGAGGTGGGACCATGCCAACCTCATGGAGTGCAACAAGGCCAAGAGCAGGGTCCTGCACCTGGGTCGGGGCAATCCCAAACACGAGGACTGGCCGGGTGGAGAATGGATGGAGAGCAGCCCTGAGGAGAAGGACTTGGGGGTGCTGGGGGATGAAAAGCCGGACATGAGCCAGCAGCGTGCGCTGGCAGCCCAGAAAGCCAACCATATCCTGGGCTGGATCCAGAGCAGTGTGGCCAGCAGGCCGAGGGAGGGGATTCTCCCCTCTACTCTGCTCTCGTGAGACCCCACCTGGAGTGCTGGGTCCAGCTCTGGGTTGCCCAACATCAGAAGGATATTGACCTGTTGGAGCGGGTCCAGAGGAGGCCACGGAGATGCTCCGAGGGCTGGAGCCCCTCTGCTATGGGGACAGGCTGAGAGAGTTGGGCTTGTTCAGCCTGGAGAAGGGAAGGCTCCGGGGAGACCTTATTGCAGCCTTCCAGTAAATAATGGGGACCTACAAGGAAGGGGCGGGGGGGGGCATCTTTTTACAAGGGCCTGCAGTGACAGGACAAGGGGTAACGGGTTTAAATGGAAAGTGGGGAGATTTAGATTGGATATCAGGAAGAAGTTCTTCATGGAGAGGGTGGGGGGACACTGGGACAGGTTGCCCAGAGAAGCTGTGGATGCCCCATCCCTGGAAGTGTCCAAGGCCAGGCTGGATGAGGCTTGGAGCAACCTGGTCTAGTGGAGGGTGTCCCTGCCCATGGCAGGGGGGTTGGAACTGGATGATCTTTAAGATCCCTTCCAACCCAAACTATTCTATGATTCCATGATTTATTTTTATCCTTTTCATGGAAGTTCTTTCACTGTTAAAAAGATTGTTCTGTTTTGGTTTTGTTTTTCTTTATTTCTTTCAAGGAAGAATCTGTGAGCAATTTTGAAACTCTATAGTCAAAAAAAGCATTTAATCCAGATTAGTTATGGGCTTTTACCATTTTGAAAGTTTTTCTAATTAAACATGGCTTATCCAAATTGGTTTTTTACACTGTCTCCAGTAGAAGCCTATGTAGAAAGTGTTCCCACAAGTTCCCTGCCTCAGTTCCTGTACAGACAGTTTTTAATTACTTTTTTTTATCCTTTTACTTAGAATTTTTAACTTAGCTTATTTTTTGCCCTAGCTTAATGCTTGAAAACAGCTGAATCATTTTCCCTGAAATTTAAAAAATATAGAGAAAATAAAAAGCTCAGTCTAAAGCAGACCTTCACATAACAACATTCCCCCAGCCTGCTAACTTAGGCAAACTCTTACAGAGGAAATGCCAGCATCTGTAAGCAATGTCGCTTCTTTCTCCACCTCTAGAAGACGACAAAATCCAGAGTATTGGCTGTCTAGTATTCCTTTGAATGGCGGTGTTGGTAAAGTAGGTCTTTATTAATTGTAAAGTGATAAGACACCTTGCTGATGTACCCTGGCTCCAGCTCCCATAAATGACACAATGGCATTGAACCGTGACTCAGTGGCTAGTTCTGTGCCAGTGAATCCTGGCAGATATATAAGCCTAATGAGAAAACAATGATTAGAAAAGGCATCATTGCTGGGTTTTGATAACAATTCAATGACATAGTCAACATAACTACATACGGAGTAAAGAAAGATCTTGTGCTAGGTAACATTTCTTACAGGAAGACAGTTTCTTAAAGGAGGAAGTGCACTGTTGAAAGCCTAAGTTACAGTGATGATGTCTTAATACGACATCTGCAATTTCTACTGATTCGGTCAAAGTTTCTGCTCACCTATCTAAATATTTGTGTTAGTAGCTACCTCTCAGTTGACTACTATACAAAGATCGAAAGATAGATTCCTAACTAAAGGGGAAGATTTCTGTTAGCGAGCCTTAGTAAAACACTCTAGCGCACTAATCACAGTATGTTGCCATGACTGCCCAAATTATATCTAAAAGTCCGCTTACTAGCTCAAGTAGTTCCTTTCTCTAGCTTTACTTAGAGAATGATACTGTAGTGTAAAATATAACCAGTTATGCAGTAAGCTTTTACAGATACACTGTGCTGTTGCACATCCAGCTGGGCCAATCATTACTCCCGTCACAGCAGAGTTCCCCCCCAGGTCAGCTATTAGTCAGGCAAGCCATCTTGAATTTCGTATGAACAACTAAGAGTTTATTTCATCATGCTGTGAACAAAGCAGTCAGTATGGAAGGATTACATGAGCAAAACACCTTCCATCCCCTCGAAATGTTCCCTGGAAGTATAACAAGGATTACCACTCAAACCTTCCATTTAAGGAAAACCAGCTCATGTGTAATTAAGGTCTCTGGCAAATGCAACTGAAGAGTCTTAACTAAAGCCAGGACAGCTAAACCTTGGCTTGCCCTTCTGGCTGCTGCCCTACATAGGTTTTTCTGTTGGTCATTCAGGATATCTCCTGTTTCTCACACTCCCACGGCACTATGCACAGAGACAGCAGACATATCAGGGAGTTAGCTGTGTTGAATTTATGCCAACAATCTATTCTCTTATGTCAAGAGAATCCTCCCTTGAGTTGGAAAATAGCTTTTTCGTCTTTTTTGGTGCCAGAGAAGAACAAAAGAGGACAGAATGGGAAATAGGATCAAAGCCGAAGTCTTCCACTGAAAGAAGCCTATCTACACCTTCTGTTAAGTGCTTCAGCTTCTTGCTGAGACTTGCTATAGATAACACATTAAAAAAACGTTATTGTTTACTGCCAAGGTGCACACAACAAATTTATGGCTGCCATTGGGCTTTCATATATTGTCACACAGGAATCTACCACAGTCAGGCCATTAAGTTCAGGTTATTAGTCAACCTGCTGAAATCAGAAGTGTCTCTGGACAGGCTACATCAGTGAGATTACTAAGATCTTACCCTTATTCTCCTCCTCTTGGAGCAGGTGACCATTGGAATTGTACCATCTGTAATGGGGACGAGGACTACCTTGGACATTGCAGTCGATCAAGGCACTACTCCCCTCCTTGACAATAATATGGTCGATGTGGGAGATCACCACAGGCACAGATCCCACGTTCACGTCAGTGCAGTTGAAAGTGCTATTAGTCACTACCTCAGCACTCGTCAAAGCTGCTAATAAGATGACAAGGCGTGTGGTAGGCAGAAAGTACAAAAAATGGTGGCTGTTCAGTATGTTCATTTTCCTTCAGTGGGATACGCAACAGGCTGGAAACTGGGATCGGTTCAGTCGAGTGCAGGCCCTTGAGGTGAGATCACAGGAGAGTTCTACTTTGATCCATGCAAATTTACGTTTAAAATAACCTAAAAAATAAATAAATAAGTACAATGAGATGGCATGTCTAAACAATCCATTAGATGTGCTCTTTTACAATAGTGACACAGCCATTAATGCATTTCACAATCATCAGCTCAGTGTCTTGTCTAAATGCTGATGTCATCACAGTCCTTATTCTTACTGGAAAAAGAGAAAGATGCATACATTTTCCTGACAATAGTGTTGTTCAGAGCAGCAGGCGTGGGAGAGGCTTTTATCACCTAGACACTTAGCAGCAATTTAGCTACAGCAGCAGCTACAGTTTTATGCCAGAAGTTCTACAGTTTCTTTTTTTTTTTTTTCCTAAGATTTGCAAAATCAACAGGAAAACAACGGTACAGCCCATTAAAGCTGTCACTACCAGTACAGTGCTGCAGCTCTGTCACATGCATGCTCTTAGGTGAATTGTGGAACGCGGTGTAAGAAAGAACCGCTCCAGGAAAGGTTTTTGGAGCTGATGCTGGAATCCTTAATACACATAATTTTGTCCAAATACAACAGCACATAGAGCAAAACATCTCAGATCATTCACTCTTCTTAAGCTACTGCATTTTTAAAAGTTTTCTGAGATAAAACCTAGCACAGAAGAATATTCTTAAAAGATGATATTTAGTACTTCATAAAGTCATTTCAGTGTTATTTTTAGAGCAGGTTTAGAAAGAAAAATACTTGCCAGTGACATAATTAAGGGTAAGGTTTCTTTGAAATACAAATGAAGTTGGGACTTTTCCATTCCTTATGTGGCATTAAGCATTTTGCCTGTCTACATTTTATGCACACTCTCACTACAATATTTTCTGTCAACTAATCATCTACAAAGAGCCCTTTCTTAAATCAGTGATTTCAGTGAGCAGACAGATGAGGAGGGTTTACAAATGTGCTCTCCACTGGCTTCACTATGCTCCCAGTGAACACAACTGGCATTCAGTACTGAGGGAACAACGTTGGCCTCAAAATGAGCGCCTTCGAAAATTTCACTTGGACTCTAAGGGCCACAAACAATGCTAAAATCACATCAGAGTATCTAACTACATTGGGTTTATTCATGTGTTTCTGTGGTAAATAACTGAAACTCAGTGAAACATGTTAGTTAAAGGAATCTACCTGGAATCCAATTATAGATAACTATCTAAGAAATTTTCCCCAAATGAACAATTCACTTGCAAAACTGTTCACATTTTACTAAAGATCTGGTTGACACCGTGGTAACTCATCTACCTTAGCATGGAAAATGCTGACAAGGTTAGGCCAGTTCCATATATAAAGGAAACACTAAAAAAAAAAAAACCCCAAACAAACAATCCCCTTCCCTCTTTTCTTCTTTATTCAAAAAGGAAAGAAAACATTACTGTCTTTCACTGAAAAGATTCCTCTTAGGTTTTCTTCTCCATTCCATGTTTTCTGTAAAGCAATGAACTCGATTTCATACAAATAGATACAACTGTTATTAAAAGTGAAAAATAGTTTCCTCCATTTTGCAGGATGATTCATTACTAGAAATGACAAAAAGTATGGTTTTTTAGATCGGTATGGATGCCTGTCACAACTCCAAGCCTGTCCTCATTTTTAATCTGTTTTTCTAGTTACTGAATGTGGAAATATTTGTCTTGAAGAGCCAGAATAATTAACAACTTTAAATTAATACGCAAGTCTCATTTGTCAAATAAAGCCATGCGAACAATGACTTCAGAAATCCATTTCCAATTATGCAAAGCACACACAGCCTGCATTTTTGAGGTTCTGTATAGGTATAGCCTGTCTGAATCTGCACTTTGGAAAAAATCCTTCAATTCTGCCTATTCACGTCAGTCACTATTTACATCTCATTTCTACTACTCCATTAGCCCTGGAGACAGCCATTCTTTATGGTTATACATATTCACGCTATAAAATATTTCTGTACAGTGTTATAGATCTGCATTGCGCCATACAGAAAAGCCAAAAGACACGTCACTCTGCCTGGCAAGGGAACAGGAACAAAGACTGGCTGGATTAAGACAATGGGAAGGGCAAAAGAACAACATAAATTGATTAAGCTTTGTGTTGTTAATTACTATCTGTGGCTTGTTATTATTATGTTTGAGCTTACCATATTTTTAGATGGCAGAAAAATCAGTAGCATTCAAAAAAGCTGTTTAGTGTGGAGAGCGATTCGCATTGCAGCAGGAAATAAAATAGCATCACACCAATGGGTGACTAGAAAACCTGTAGGGAGGGACCTGCTGTGCATTGGGAAGCTCGAGACAGTTGGCCCACTGAATCTCTACAGCACAGGGGTGCTGTGGATGGATGTTTGCAAAGTAGGTGATGGCAGTAAAAATGTAAGGCACACCTATGCTGTATGTTTACCATGTTTAACGCAGAGCATGTGAAAGCAAAAACCATACCTTCATTTAACGGTAACAAATGTGACAGGTTAACTCGGCCAAAGGGCCAAATACATGTCTGAAAATAACAGCAACTTTCTCACTCTGGTACAGAACTGAATCATAAATAGCTGTGGTAAATTCTAAGAAATAGAGCCAAATAATTTATGTCTACTATGGGAGATTCATACCTACTCGTATCACTCCTGGGAACACACTTTCCCATGTATGTTCCTGCAATGAAGAATATTAAGAAAACATTAAATACCTCTGCAAAGATATTTCTGTTCAAAATGGCTAGTATGAGGAATAACCAGACAGTAGGTTAAAAGCAGAATGTTTGGAAGTGGCGGCTGCTGCTTTCGCATGTGATATGAAAATGCCTGGATTACCGGCTTCAAAGAGGCCTGAATCATAGGCCTCGAACCAAAGCTGACTTCTGAGTGAATCTCCCAACCAGCATCACGTCAGTATGGGAAGTGACTGTGGGAGTACCTGCTGATCATTGGTGGAATGTGTGTGCTCGTTAGCAGAGAATGAAGCTTAGATAAAATTTAATCATTGGAAGGATGAAACATCTATGTAGAGACAGACTGCCAAGGCCATACAGCCAGATGTCCAGCCTTGTCTGAGCCAAACGGATATAGATGCCCCTTTGGGATTCCGCCCTGGGCCCTGGCCAGGCCCCGGGTGGAATCCAGTGGAAGGAGGGGGGGGAACATCAGATGTCTCCGCACGTGGAGTCTCAAAGATTGTTTATTCAACTGTATAAAAGCTGGACCCTCTCGCAGTGACTTTGGAGCCTCACCTACGAGTGGACGCACTGCGTAGGATTTCCCAATTGCCGGGACAGGTTCTCCAAATCCTCACTGCGACTGGGGCTCCCCAGCTGATGTGTGGGTCTGGATGATGGTGAAGTATTAGGGCAATTGGTGATGGATCTTTCTTAATCACTATTAGTAACTTGATGTAGCAATGATAGAAGCGTTACCTTGCTTATGCTGTCTGCTGGTTTAGACTGTAGTAAATAAGTTTCTCTTTTCAACTTTAACTTGGTGTCTGTGTTCTTTCTGCTAATCCCGTCAATTAGCAAAACAACATGCCATCCAGGGAAGTGCTCTTGATGGACACCTGAGTTCAAGGAGTCAGGGAAACAGAGCTCTGAAGAACACTGTTTTAAAAAGCAAGTTTAGACAAATGTTCCCAAGGCAACTAGGAAGTGATAGGGAATCTTTGCTTTTGTGTGCATCCTCTGCACTGTTAGTGGGGAACCAAAAAATGGAAGAAACCAAAGGTTTCCTCAGCCTCACCTAGAACAAGAACAATACAGGGTGGCCATGAAGAGACCTGCATGTCCAGGACCCTCTGCTAACCTGTTGGGCAGGATCAAAAATGCTAGTCAGGTTAGGAAAGCAGGAAGAAGCAGAGAAAGAGAACTGAAAGGGTAGGAAATGTGGTCACAGCAGACTCTGGTGCAAAAGGAGATTTCCTGAGAGTTTCTGTCCTACTGCTTTGCTGTAGGCACAATAACAGCCTGAGGGTATCAGGGAAAACAAATCTGGCAGCCAGCTGCTTTGTTAAACTTAAATGATGTAATGGGTTATGATTCAATCACACAACTAAATGGGGAGAAGGCTAAGGAGGCTGAAATAGGACTGCTAGTGATGTCTGCCCACTTCTGGCAAAGAAGCAAGAGAATCCAGAATACTGGAGATGTGGGCACAGTGCTGTCACCTTTTACAGGCCAATGAGACTGTAATTACCTGTGGCCCATGATAAACCTGATTATGGCAGCCAAAATTGTAACCTTTTAATCTGACCTGAAGTCAGAGAAAGCTGGATTGAGTAGACTAAACCAAAGACTCCTGTAATAACTCCTCAAGACTGAGAGTAACACAGGACTAACAAAGGAGGACATCTCCTTCATTTTCTTCTCTTTCAATTTAAACCCGTTACCCCTTGTCCTATCACTACAGCCCTTGTGAAAAGTCCCCCCCAGCTTCCTTGTAGCCCCTTAGGTACTGGAAGGTGCTATAGGGTCTCCACAGAGCCTTTTCTCCATGCTGAACAACCCCAACTCTCTCAGCCTAGTCTAGTGGAGGGTGTCCCTGCCCATGGCAGGGAGGTTGGAACAAGATGATCTTTGAGGTTCCTTACAACCAAACCATTCTGTGATCTGCAGTATTGAGTATTGCTCTGTAGGAACAGACTGAGTCTCTGGGAGCATTTTTGCTACAAAAGGGTCACTACAAACAAAAAGCTGAATTCCTGGTCATGGAAAGCGTTCTTTTCTCCCATCCCCAAAGCATATGAGCTACCTGTAGAAGACTTACAGAAAGTAAAAGTTTAATATATTTAATATGATTACATTTTTTTAAAATTTATTTTAAAACTGTGGTGCATGAAAAGCAAAAATCCCCCAGCTATTCTGAGCTAACTTTTCCACCCAAAGTTGGTTGCAAGATGGAAAGATGGTTGCAAGTGGTCCTTACATTAAACAGTTTTGGTTTTCTTCTTCCCCAACCCAAATGGTAGAAACTGAAAATCTGAAAGTCACAGATTTTACTGCTTGCAGAATTAACTTCCAAGGAAAACTGCACGAGACTTGAGCCACATGAGGGAAGTGTGACAGGCTTTTCTTCTAAGTGACACGATAGCCAGCTCTAGCATGCTCTATATGCATTTATATCCAGAGAAGTTCCCTGGAATGTACTCCAGAACAAGCACAGCTGCAGGGTGGTGGTATTACTCCTAACTATGTGAAACAGGGACAAAAACTGAGGTAAAAAATTCTCTGTCCAAAATCAAGCATCAGTCTAAACAGAAGATACTTACAGCTCAGACTGGCTGGGAACATTAATCACAGAGAGATATGTTCTGATGGACCATTTATTTTTTCATGTCACAGGTAAGTTTGCTTCCCACAACTACTGCCACCAAAGAATGACTGACTGTGGGTGAGGGGGCCATGTTTGTAAGTATTGCATTTGTGCAGAACATGACGACAGAGCACAAAAGAACAGAAAAGGAGGGCAGTGATGCATACCTTTTCCTCGCTTGCTCACTTCTGTAAGACCGGCCTGTTCTTGTTCTTGGAATAACGTGTAATCCTATTAACCATGAGATTATTCAATTCAGAAGTGAAGCACAAGAAGCCAGCTTGTTGTATAATGCATGAATTGGGTTCCTATAGCTTTAACATCCCAATGCTATCTCTCTTGGCTTGTAAGTGATCAAGAAAAAATTCTTTTCAGTCTAGTTCTCATTGTTCTATAAGTAAGTATCAAAGATAATGCTACAAGACAAAATTAAAGTTAATTCGTTATTTAAAAAGTACTTACTACCTTTCCTTGTTTCCACTGGCCATGCCTTTACAGAGTGGGCAAAAAAGTTAGCAGCTTTTACTGGAACAGGAATGCAAATGAAGGAATCTATGCCACATGGAAAACACAAGCTCACTACCAGTTCACAGGCTTACAAGTGAGACACAGGCACTGGAAAGGATAAGCTATTAGCACCCAGACAGGCAGGTGAAGAGAAATGCCACTCATTTACAACTAGCAGAAACTCTGCCTTCTTTTTCTAGTCATCTGCTAGTCAATAAAATATTACAGCTTGGCTCAAAAAGAGCTGCTCTGTCCATTCTCTTTGCAGGGATTTCAGTCCTTCATGTTTTCTGCTTCCCTGGCTACGCTAAGTGGCACGCCGGTGACTTTTGTAAGATGAAGAGCTTCCTCCTGCACATCTAGACTGCGGCTTCCCAGCTGGGCAGCAGCTCCCAGCTATGTGCGTGGTTCAGTCTCTTCAGCTGCCTTCAGCTGTCTGGGAATCTTTTAGAAACTTCTCGTCAGGGCTGTGTGATACTGCCCCGGCCACGTGCGCTCGGCCACGTGCGCTCAGTCACGTGGCGTCACGCTCGCTGCCTTCAGCCACCTGACGGGAGGCTATAGAGAAGACAGACCCCGGCTCCTCTCGGAGTCGCGCAGTGAAAGGACCAGAGACAAGGGACACAAGCCGCAGCAACAGAAATGATGATTATTTATGAAGAAATTGTTAAGCAGGAGGTCAGTCAAGCCCTGCAGCAGGTTGCCCAGAGGGGTTGCGAATTCTTCATGTTTTGCGATGTTCAAAACTTGACTAGACACGGTCTGAGCAAACTGGTCTATACCGGCCTTTCTTTGAGCCAGGTGTTGGATCAGATGCCTCAGAGGCCCCTCCCAAATTAAGGAACTCTAATACTCTATGATGTTTAATGCAGTGTGTGGGGACTTAACTGTCTTCTGTGTATTCACTGTCATCTGAGAGCATGGCCCTGGGCAGTGAACGAGAACGGCTGCCAGTTTGGCAACCTGGAGCCCTATTCTAGGACTCCTTTCTAAAAGAAATAATAATAAAGAAGCCTGTAAATTGATTTTATGTTTTGTAGGTACTGGTAAGCTACTACAGGCAAACATTTGTCATTTTGTTTTGGTGACAAATGATAAATAACAAAAGACAATGGAAAAAAAAACTCAAGGGCTGTAGCTTATTCCACCATGAATGGCAGAAATGGAGTAAAATTTGTAATGAGTATCTTCTAAAGTTATTTTGTTCTGAACAAATCCAACACTGTAGAGGGTAACAGAGCAAAGTTAACTCTAAAGGTTCTCTTAGTTTCAGGATGCCACAGTATATCAATAAAGCACAGCACGAAAGCACCAAGTAATAAGGCGATTCCACGTTTTATATGGGTGATCGAAAAGGAATGCTATATCCAGACTTTTGGTGTAGGGAAAGACGCACATGCCATTCTATTCAGAAACGGTACAATGAGGGAGTTGTTCATGTTGCCTTTATGAGGATGTAAATGTTTTAGAATATTTTTTCCGTAAATTTCTCCTCAGTTGTGTTCCTCTTTATCCTACTTGATATTGCAAACTAGCAAGCATATGGCATCCTAAAGACTTTTAAGACCCTGTTCACTTTAAATATTTGAACGAACCCATTGGTTTAACCATGTCTTTGAATGCCCTGATGTGTACTCTCCTCATGTCAATGAACAGAGACCCTAATCCATTAACCTAAAAATGACTAGATGAACACTGTTGGTAGGTAATTATTGGAGACATTATTTAAAAGTAGCTCAAGAATGCCAAACCTCTGAAAAGTTCCCTTTTGATGTTGCAGCTCCTGTAATCCCAGTATCTTTGCTGTATCAGATCAATTTTTTGTGAAATACACTGAAGGAATAAAAGCACTCAGGCAACTTGGAGGCTTAACTTTTCATTACATAAGTTGTAGTTCATATGTGCATTTTGATACGGACTCAGTGACTTAAGTGTTCTTTCTTGGAGGTATTTTAATGATTGCAATAAAAGGAAAGTTTTATATTTGGTGGAGAAGCTTACTGTTTTTAATCAAGACAGGTACTGTGGTGGAAACGTCCCACTGAGTCCCCAGATCATAAAGCAGATTCAACGCCATCAGTATTGGAGACTTTTTAAGGCCTAGATTATGTTTGATTAGGTATGCACACTTCATTTATTTGTAAGATTAACTATTCTGTACTTGGTTTATGTAGATTATCTAGATTTATTCAGCATTTGTATCTATTTGGAGGCTGGACAATTACCACTCAAATAGTTTTGTATACAAAGCTATTATTCCACAAACATCTGTATGGCTTTAAGAGGCACCTGCTGAACTCCTTGCGAGCTTTAAGCACAGCTGCTGTTTTGCTGTTGCAGTACCTGCAGATGGATCAATGCTTAAAAGCGCCCTTTGTTGAGAAAGAACGAACAAAGACGATGCACAGAGAATCTCTCCCACACTTCCACATCCATCTGCCCGCTGCCTGGCCTCACCGAGCGCTATGTATCTTTCGTTTTCTTCACTCACCTTTTCTCTTTGATGTATACCAGCACTATGTAAGCATTATTCTGCCAATAGTTTAAATAACCAAAGTCAGCAAATACAACAGATCTCATATGCTCCTGGCATGACTTATGTGACCCTTCTAAGAACAGAGCAATGCAGAACGCGACCTGATTCACTTCCCTCCGCTTCTTTTGAGCTGCGTTTGCCAAAGCTAACCATCCTTTAAGCGTATCTAATTGTTTTCTTTTTCCAAATGCAGAAGAAAACTTCCAGATGTGGGATGTTCAAACAAGATGATGTAAAATTAAAAATTCAGCTTTGTTTAAACAAAGATATGAAGGGCTTTGCAGGGCTAAAGACTTCTACTATTAAAACGCTGTATTTTGTATGTGCTTTGAATAAATGAATGTTTTTAGCGCACTGATTAGTTTTCATTATACTTTATTAATAAAAGGCTCCCATTTTAATTAGAATATAAAAGAGGGGGAAAAAAGGAGAAAACAGATTTGAGTATGACTAATTCTTCTCTATCCCTATAGAATTGCAAGATGGATATAATTTTTAATGACTGGCTTTCACATTTACTGGTTTCCGGGATACAAGGCAGAGAGGCCACACGTAGATGCCATGATTAGGACAAGATTAACCTTGTCAGATGGGGCATTTAAAGGAATAACCATTCCTGATTGCAATAGAAAAGGATAATTTCAGGTTAAAAGTGCCTGTACCTATTTCCTCCACAGTTAACAAAGGGGACAGCAGACAGGATTCACAGGAGTTTGCCCCACACCACACAACAATTCAAGTCTTGCTTATAACAAATGTGATCAATTCAGCCATTTCCAAGCATGTCGATATAAGGTCATGTATATGCAATAATTCGGCTGGAAGCCCTCATACTGAAGAGCCTCTACAATTTCAGACCTTTGCACCAGTTATTTCTAATATTACATTTTTCAATCCGACATAAAGTAATACAACTTTCTCAGCATCCAGTACTGCCAGTAGGACTGTACCACACACACGTGTGATTACACACGCACGACCAGGGACCACACACACGTCCGGGTTCCACACACACAGCAGTGCAGCTGCAGTGCCATACATGTGCCCTGACCCTGCCTGACTTAAAAACATCAGCAGAAATATTTTCTTGGGATAAAAGTCTCAGAGTGGCAGAACCGTATCAATCAAATGTTAAATTTGGGCTACGTAGGTTATTTTTAATGTAGTTCCTCCACATGTGGTGGTCCCCCTTCAAGAATAAGACATTTACACACAGCTGTACAGAGCTCCTTATTTCTGATAAACAGGTGCTACTCATGGTAATTGCTTTTACTCTGAAATAAGAGACTCCACTACCAAAATTTCCCAGATAGCTAAATTAAAATCATTAAACCTGTTTGAATTCCTCTGTCCTGACACAAATAGGTACAAGCTTTATCTGCCCTTCGCAGGCTTCCTGGCAGACAGAAGATATGATGCTCTAAAATGCTACTACAAATTATTTTAATTACAGTAACTGGTGAAAAGTAATACCATCTCCATTGTTTTGGAAATTATTTTTCTAACACAAGTCTCTGTGTGGATAGAAAATGCCACTGGTTTAGTTAACACAGTTAAACAAACAAATTCAGACTACAAGGAGAAGTTTGCAAAGGCACACAAATCTACCTGGATGGGCGGCAGCTCAGAATGCAGGAATGAAAAAAATTCCAGGAAGCATCCAGGTGCTCGGTCTCACACCAGTGTCTTCTAATGACCTATTAATATGGCCCAGGATATCCCAAAGCAGGATCACAGATGTTGTTCCTGCAAAACCCTCTCGTAAAGGTGCAACTTGCTGGCAGACAAAGACGACCACTGGCAAAGGTCAGTACAGGTTACTTTAGCTCCTGGAAAGCTCACTCTCCCTGTTATAAGCTGCATCTATATCTCTGCGGTACCTTACACTGGAAAGCGGTTTAAAGAATCAAAGAAATGCCAGGGCCCAGATTCCAAACTCTGTAGGCAAGAACTGAAATGGAGACGGGTTTTGTTCCATTTAAATAATTTCCCAGCACCCATACCATCGTGTCAAAAATGTGACCTTCGCCTAAACTGTATGGGGGTGGCTCTGCATACTTCTGTTGGCTAGTTTGTTGGGTTTACATTTTTGTTTGTTTGTTTTCCCCCTGGTTGAAGTGATAAATATACTTTAACTAGGTTCCTGTGCCAACTCCATCCTCCTCCTCCGTATTAGAGCAGGACCTGTCTAATTACCTGTCTAATTGCAAGGAAGCAAGGGGGGGGCAGGGGCAAGGAAGCAACTGGAGTTGTACAATACAGACCACTTCAGAACTGACTGCCGCGCTCCCACCAGGTGTTAAATGTTATCACAGCAACTGATTGTATCTCTGAGCTGTCAGGATGTGAAACATCCTTGGACAAACACCACATATCACTGTATTAAAGTAGAAAAGAAGCCTTTCGTTTTGGTGGTTGTTGTGCTGTTAGCCTAGGCCTCTGAAAACTTCAAATTCTTCAGCAAAAAAAGGGTGTACAATGTGCACTGCAGCTGTGTAAGTTGAATGCAGCATCAACTGATGCTGACATACTACAGTCTAAATGAGAAGGCTTTCCAATAAACAAGGATTCCTACTACACCAACCACAAGTGTATCAACAGTGCTGTTGCCAACTGTACACACTAAGCCAGACAAAAGACTGCTGCCACGCAAACACCTTCTCCACTGAAAAGCGATCTGCCATATTTATTCTTCCACAATGTAATAGTTCTAAACAACTAAAATGCTACATTTTTCCCCTTTCAACTCCTTTGTGTTTTTCCCTTTGAACTAACTTTAGCGTCTTTCAGGCAAACACGTACCAAGAGAGGTTGCATTTAGTATTTCGCATTGCTTACACACACAGCCGGTACTTTCGTTTCTGGAGCTGGGTTATCAGGGAAGCTCCATCTGAGACGCTTCAATCTAGCAACGGCAAGAGGACTGGTTAGGAAGCGCAGTCTCTTACAAGCCCCTCCAGACGAATGCACTAGGAAAGTGCCGGCTCAGTAATGCTGTTTCTCTTACGCTCCCTTGTCCTCTGCTGTTCCAATGTGCCCCTAGTCCTAAGAAACAGCATCGAGAGTTATTGCAAGACCCCGCGCTGCAGCGTTAGACTGTCGTTCCCTCGAGGCACTTCTGAAATTGAGTTTTATCCCATGAGGCTATCCCCTAAACAACGGGGAATTAAAGCAAAATATCAGGAGCCAGCCTGTATTTTAAACTCGAAGCAGCGCAAATGAAGCTCTCTTAGGAAACCAGATCCATCGAAGAGGTCTCGGTACTGACCTACCGTCTCCCTCTCTCCTTCCCAGCGCGGGCCAGCAGCGAGCATCGGGCTCCGGCGGGAGCGCAGCAGTGGGAGGTTCCCAGTCAAACCTGGGGGGCATTCCCTTTGCTGCCCAAAGCAGCACATTTTCTTCCCAACCCCGGTGCCGATTCGAATTCACCTCTTCAACTTTCATGCTGAACACAGCGTTTCTCCACTCCCGTCGCGCCGTCAGCTATCGCCCTCCACGGCGGGCTCCCCCGTGAGCTGCCGCCGCGGGAGAGGGACGACGGCGGGCTCGCCAGGCTCGCCGTGCTCCCGCGGGCACGGCCACCGGCACCGAGCCCCGGCCCCCTGGGCTCCCCCCGAGGCCGCCGGCGGCGGGGCAGCGCGTCCTCCCCGGGTCCTCCCCGGGGAGCTCCGCAGCCACGGCGGCACAGGGGCCACAGCGCG
Source organism: Rhynochetos jubatus (assembly GCA_027574665.1). Lineage (NCBI taxonomy): Eukaryota > Metazoa > Chordata > Aves > Eurypygiformes > Rhynochetidae > Rhynochetos > Rhynochetos jubatus. Next base: position 27,887,778 of record CM050651.1, read on the forward strand.
GGTCGCCAGCAGCCGCGGCAGGTGCCGGCGGCACGGCGAGGCCGGGCGAAACGGCGGCGGGCAGCGCCTCTCCGGGGACCGCCGCCTGCTTGACCGCCCGCCCGCCCGCCGGGGGAACCGCAGCCCGCTCCCCCCCGCCGCGCCCGCTCACCTGCCTGCCGTCCGCTCGCGCTCGCTCGGCCGCCGCCGCCCCGCGGCAGCACCCGCCGCCGCCGCCGCCGTGCCCCTCAGCGTGCCCCTCAGCGCGCCCCGCGTAGCACCATACCGGCACCGGAGCCGGAGCCGGGGCCGGGGCGGGCGGAGCGCGGCGCTGCCGCAGTGCTATGCTGTGCCATGCCGTGCCGCAACGCTGCCCGCCGCTCCGCCGCTGCCGGCTCCGGCAGGGGAAAGTAGGTCAGGGCGGCACTGAGCATGCTCGGGGCCGGGCCGGGGAGCGGGCTCGGGGGTGGGGGGACGCGGGGGGCGGCTGCGGCCGGGCCAGCCGGGGCGAGGCTGGGCCCGCTGGCGTGAGGCCGCCGCTGCAGGGCCGGCGGGGGCCGTGCGGCGGCTGGAGGCGAGGCGGCGGGGTGTGATAGGAGCGGGCGGCCGCGAGGCTGCTGCGGGGGGAGGCGGCAGTGACGGGGGTGGGTGGGTGTGGGTGTCACTCCGCCGCCCCCGCGAGTCCCCTCTGCCCGTACGGAGCCTGTGGTCCGGCGGGAGCGCTCCTTGGTGCCGCGGCCGGCCGGGATGCGAACGCCTGTCATCGCCTCCCTTCTCAGGGATGTCTGCGGGAGCAAGGGCCGCAGGAAAGGAGGAAAACCTCAACCTGTTTGGATAATCCTGAAAATTAAAATGCTGGGCTTTAGAGAAACGGCACGCGTGGTTTTCCCGCAGGGCTCTATTCGTAACGGGATTACAGCACTCAACTCCAGTTTAAAGCCAGTCTGAGGAGGTCCCAGCCCGCGGGAAACTGGCACGGACTCTCTGGCACAGGCGTGTAAGGCTGTCTTTTACCTTGAGCAAAACATCTCGAATGTGGCTGGTGCTACCTGCGCGAGCTGTGCAGCTGCTAAAAATGGAATGGGATCTGCGTGGGCAGCTGCGGGCAGGAGTCTGGCAGGCACCTGGTGTGTGCCGGTGCAGTCCTGTCCCGCTCTCCCGTACTTCCTCTCCCACCTCTTGGCATTAGGAGGATGAAGGGCCACCTTCAGCTGAGCACCAAGGCCGGCGCATCTCATTGAGGCGTACCGTGAGGCGTACGTGAGGCCTGCTGCGGTGTGCATCAGAGCAGGTCTCCAGCCTCCACAAGGAAAACTGAAGAGGAACGGCAACAGAAGGTTCAGCAATGGAGAGGAAGACCCACCTCAGGGGGATGGACTGGTTACGCCAAGGGCCTGGGCACCTGGACCCACCACGTTGCATGCAAGAAGAGCAGGGATGGCTGCAGTGGTTGAACATGGGTACAGCCAGTGCCAGGTAGTGGTGCAGGCACTGGTGAGACCAGTGCTGCTGGCAGCCAGGGCTGCTTGTGTCATGTCTTCATTGTGGAAGAATTGGAAGACAGGGAGGAAGATGCATCTGTTGTTGTCAGGCTTGACCAGAGCCAGGTACCAACGGAGGGAATAGGTCAAGTAGTGTGCTGCTTACTCCTCCATTCACCCAGCAAAGCATTTTCTTGATGGGAGGAGCTGTGTTGGTCATAGGACCTTGTTTGCCACTGACTCGTGACTTGTGCTAGCTTGGCCCCACTTACTATGGATTTGTTCTTCCTCCTTCCCACGTTCAGTTTATCTCTCTACAGCTCCCTGACAGGAGGGTGCAGGGAGGTGATGCTGGCCTGTTCTCCCGGGTAACTGGTGATGGGACAAGAGCAAACGGCCTCAAGTTGCGTCAGGGGAGGTTTAGATTGGATATTAGGAAAAGCCTGTGTTTCTGGAGACAGTTATAGGCATTTGGATGTCCACGCGCCTGCTGAAGTGGCAGTTTTGCTAGGACTTTTGACTCCTTCCAGCACTTTCATCTTGACATGACCCCACTGCTGACAGTAAAGGCACCACATTATTTGCTCTATGCACTTTCCTGCGAGATTACTGTCTCCTACGCTTGGTATTGTCCATGCTTGTCTCCCATTCACAGTAGCCGTTCTGGGGGTAACTCAGCAGGGAGGTGTAGCCGGGCAAACTACCATGGGAAGTCTCCTGTTGTTTTTCATGGTCTGCAGTAGGTAGCAAGGACTTATACCACCACAGCAGTTAAAAGCAGTGTCTATCCTGCAATGCTTCCTTGAGGTTCCTTTCTTCCTTCCCCATCTCCCACTCCTGCTACCAGTGTGTAGTAGCCCTTAGGAAGGCAGCTGAGCTGTGAAGGCAAACTGCCTTTTCCAGCTCCCGTGGCACACAGCCACTGTCTGACCGTAAACTCCTCAAGACCAGTGAGGAACTGCCTTCCAGCAGGTCAGGCTGCCTTGCCCAGGGCTTCAAATGGCTGAACCTGGCCCTTGTTTCCAGCATTAGGTATAGCCACCTGCTATATCATTTGTGCCTCAAACGCTCCAAGTTTGGCAAGATTTCTGAACTGACTCTGCAGCCTGGCGGCTAAGCTTGATGTCTTTGGTGCATAGGAAAAACCAGCTAAGGTCTCTGGGAGAGAGAGTGAGAGCTGGCTTCAAATTCATCCTTTTCCAGCCTGAAGCAGGGTCTGAAATCCCAGTCTGTTCCGTGAGTGTGTGGACTTCTGGAGGTGTTTTTCCATCCTAGCTTTCCTATAGCGCTTGCACCAGCTGCAGTGCAGAGGACTGGCACATGAAGTGGAGCGGGGCCTATAACACGGCTTCCAGGTGTGTACTCCAGCTCTAGATTAGCTATAAAAATCTCCCTAATTTACCTGTGATTAAATTATTATATGCAGATGAGAGCACATAAAGAATAAAATTGAGAACGTTGTTTTCTTTGGTAATGCCTGCTGTAGGTAAACACTGGCATTTTATACTTAGTACTACAGTGAGCCCATTTTACTCCTACACAACCATGGCCTTGCTTAGTAAGAGGCAGCGTTTTACCTTAGAGCACGCAGAGCTTTGGTATTGCTGGTAGTTGTATCTGAACAGCATAAGATTTCGTTGTACATTTTGTGTAATTGTGGTCCCTCCAACCACTAGGCAGAATGGGATACAGGAACGGCTGAGACAAGCTTGTGTGCCGCACAGCGGTAAGGTAACACCACAGAAATGAAGGGGAAAAGGAAATTTTCCAAATATTATTGAGCAAATAGCTGTATCAGTATGCCAGTTAACATAGATACATGAGGGAACGTTCCAGTTAGAAATTAGATTGGCGTATTTCACATAAAGTGGGAAGGAAAATTTTGATTACAAGAAATACCTTTTTTCAATATAATGATATTGCTCCTTTTTCAAAATTTCTAGACACGAGTCAAATTAGATCTTGCATAAATACTAATGAGAAAATACTAATTTTCTTTTTTACGTCTTCAACATGCTATGTTACCTCACTTTGTTTCCTGAAACACCAGCTGCATTGTACTTTGTTTCTGTTACCTGAAATTGTTACATTAGTCACTGTTATCATGTGATTCCCACCCAAAAGGCTACAGTTCCAGGCTAAACCAGCACTGCTTTCTTGGCGGAGTAGCATCCTGGGTTTTGGGGAAGACATGGACACCTCAAAAGCATGGATCTGGCCTGCAAGTCATCGTGGGTGGGAGGGAGATGCAGAAATCATATGGTCCTGAGAACTCCCAAATGTGCCAGACTGGTGCTGGAGGAGGTGTTGCGGTAGGGGATAGGTGTTCCTACCTTGAACCAGACAACTGGGGTCTGGTTCAAAATACTGTATTTGTTATTTATTTGGTTCTTTATCTATTTATTTATTTGTTTATTTAAACCAGCACACATTCTTGCAGCAAGTGAAAAAGGACACACTTCTTTTTGATACCTGATCGAGAGAGCTTGCTTTGTATTGGTCCTTTCAGAAATATCTGAATTGTGTCCTACAGCATCGTGGCTTACATCACAGCTTGCGTTTTCTTCTTCCTTCTCCTCCCTACCTTTCAAAATAACTGGAAATAAATTCTAAAAGATTAGGCATGAAGCTTGTGATCTTATGGTGTTTTTTATTTGTACCGCACAATACGATGTAGTGATAACTATTTATGTTCTGCACTTCTGGATTCGTTACTTTCCAGTTTTGTTGGTCGTTACTTTTTGTCCTCCACAAGTGTAAGAATGGGAAGGATGAATTCCATTTTATTCCTCCCTATGCCTTAACTTTTCAGGCATGGAGTTACAAAAGTAACTTGGTTTTATACCTTTACTGTGATCCCTCTCTTTGCTCCTGCCAGAGGAGGAAGAATTCTTGTCTTGTTGAGGAAAACTTTCTCTGCAGTGATACACTTTCATCACTTCTGAGGGAAATTCCTTTCTGAACTGCGCTGTAGATGCACTCTGTAAATGAAACAAAACTGCTGATTATAAAGTCGCTATAATATTATCTTACACAAATGCAAATATGATTCTTCTTGAAATTAACAGCGTATTTTTTATGGTTTCATTTCCTTTGCAAAGTTCTCTTGGCTTTGCAGGGTATTATCTGGATGTGAAGAGCTCTCCTTGGCCTACAGCATGTATGTGAACAGTTTCTACACGTGCTTGTAGCTGCACTGAAAGCTCAGGCTCTTCCGTGATGTGTGCCATGGAAGGCCTAGCCACGCAGATGCACTAAGCCAAGGGCAGGTATGTCTGCATACATTACTGGCAGCTGTGGAGAGGGTGAAATCCACACCTCTTGTCATCTGAAGGGAAAATTCCACAATGGAGTCACAGAAAACTGGGTTCAGAGGGTTTGGCACCATTGCTTAAAAGTCGCCAAGCTACTTAGGACATGAAGAAATAAAAGCAAGGCTGGTGAAAACCCCTCTGTCCCCGTCTCTGCCCTAGCAACTTGCAGAAAAAACTTTCCATGTGTATGCTGAGGCCGACTGAGAGCACTTCTTACAGATAAGAGAGTTCCTTTCTTTTTCTGCACGCCCCATTGCTTCCCTGCCCCATGGTTTCCTATACATTTCCTTCTAGCTGCTGAAAACTGGAGACAGGGAGTTGCTTAAGATGATACTGAGGAGCTGCTGAGTCAGGAATAGAAGGATCTCCGTTCTCTGTCGAAGCCTAAGAGGGCTTTAGTCTTCAGAGAGAAATATTGCATGACGGATGGATTAGTGGGGAGCCTGGGTGACCCAAAGGCCTAAGGGTCAAAACAATTGGCTTACAGTTACTTTAATAATGTTAGATGCCTCAGGCTCATTAATTCTTTTCTATGCCAAATAATCTTATTTATGTCAACTTTCTATTGTATGAAACAATGAACATTTCTCTAATTGCCTTTGCTGACCTCACCTGATCCATAGCTCTCCAGCTGAATAAACTGAGATAGGGCAATAAAAAACAAATCTATGCCACTAATTAGCTTTTGAAACATCACTGTGTACCATTCACTGCATGAACTGGCTATCAGACACTATACCACCATGGAAACAATCTACATCTGCGTGTCATAAATGTGAAATAATAAGAGGCACAGAATGCAGTGCTGAATTGCACAAGAATGAGAAGATAGCGGGAGTGCTGTGTGACCTTCAGCAAGATTCAGTGTTTACGTTAGTGAGAAAGACGAGCCAAATTATTCATGAGGCTGAAAGGGGGAGAAAAGACACATGAGCTTGGAGCAGTTAGAATTATGTTATTCCTGTGGGAAAAAATCAAGCTGATCATGTTGTTAGTACCATTTCTGTTGCACTGTCATCAGAGTCAGAAGTTTAGGAATCCATCAAGCTTTGTGCGTTTTATTGAACTGTAAAAATACAATAGGATTTTAAAGCATCAATCAACGTAGTATTTATTCCTTTGTGGGTTTGTATTTTTGTAAAGCAAATACTTTCAGAAACAAGGCAAATCCGTAGATATGAATCTTCAATACAGTGTCTGTAGGATGGGGGAAACTTTTAAAGAATGTAATGTAATCACGCATTAATATGTAAAAATTAAAAAGGCATGACAATGAACTATTAAAGATTTTATGAATTTGAAACAGACACCAAAATCTTTTTCAGTGACATAGTTTGAAGCTATGTTCTGTAGTGACACTCGATGCTTGTCAGAGGAAGTTGAGTATCATATTGCAGGAAATAATAGGAAACGTGACTTTGAAGATCCTGTTTATTACTAGGATGAGAATTCTGGGTTTCCGCATGGTCCGCAGTCAGGTAGTGCTACCGAGCGGCACTGGTGCAATAAATGCAGAATTTGTCCTGACACTGAGGGTGTGCCAGGCTGGGCCTTGTTACATTTCAGAAGCTCTGAGTGTCATCACTCCACGCCTTTTCTTGTAAGATCTTCACAAAGAAAGCAGGTATCCTCCTCTTACAAATACAGTATTTCCACTAATCCTCTAGTTCCACAGTGTAACGGTGAATATAAATAGGTGAGTAATTTCAGTGAGGCAAGCCAAATCTGGCACAGACCGAATGAGAAACAAAAGTATTGGGTGTCTGATGCCTAAATCTTTTCTGCTAAATAAAACTATAAAATGCGGACTGGTATTTTTTCCTTCAGCCACTTCGATTTGACTGCAATGTACAGATGTTTGCCATTAGTGGTCATCCACAAATGTTTTTAGAAAGCGTTGACACAGCCAGAATGACCACATTTATATTCACGTCGTCAAAGTCCATCTGTCCTTCAGGGAGATGCCCATACAACCTCAGAACACTTAGAAGGGAATTCACTTAGTAGAGTCGTGATAAGTTTTGGAAATACAACGGGGCGCTTGTTAATGCTTTGACTGGAAAAACGGATTCAGAGATTTGTAGCTGTAAGAAGCTGAAGCCTTGTCCATTTGCAGACAGTTATTATTAGGTCATACTGAGCTGAGAGATTTGGTTCCCGGCATGTAACAAAACATTTCTGAGATCCTCAGGGTGCGTCAGAATTTTCCTCATGGCTGTTTCTGAGGAGGGGTCCAACCCATGAAGATCTTCTCCACCTGCTGAGGTCATGATTTCTCATATTGACAAAAGCAGTACAGAATTCCCTTTTTGGGGTGCTCGTCTTTTGCTCAGTCCCTAGAAAGAAGTGAATACTACACTGTCTAGCTGAACTGGTTTTAGCCCTGAAAACCACTTCTGCTGTTCACTTTCAGTAGTATTTGCAAGGACTTTTTGTTTTTCCCATGACTTTATTCTACAGTAGCAACCCCAGTGGATTCTCACATTAAATACTATGTTTTCTGTCTTGTCAGCTATGAGATATAAACAGTTGTCTAACTGAAGCTCATTTTTAATGAAGGTAATTTTTAATACTATGTTGAGGTTAAAGATATTTTACTACCTTGAAATATAATTTCTACATTTCCCAGCTTGCATTAGATCAGTTAAATCAGCATGTGTTTATGCATTTTCATGTATGAATTCATTCTGCTAATTAAATATACTTAATCAGTACTTGAACCTTTATCCAGCAGCCCTTGCCACTTGAGACGTCCAACTTTGTCACAAGGTAACCCTGCCATCTACTGGGAAGTCTTTAGTAAGTAGGTTTTTGGTCTGTAAAATTAAGGCGTGGATGTCTGCAGTTTTTACCTACAACAAAGGCCACCTCTGTTCTGAAAGGCACAGGCTGATTTCCTGTTGTTCAGGGGAAACCCACATCTGACATGCACAGATAACGAGTTACCTGGGAAAGGGTCAAATATGCAGTAAACAAGGGCTTCTTTCCCTCTTGGACTGTCAGCCCTAACCCTAACCCCTAACCTTTTCAACTCTTGAATTATTGATAGTGCCTATTATTAAAAAAGAAGATAGGAAATCAAGATGTATTAGAAAAAACAGTACTCTATTCTCTCTTATTTTATGTGGAAAATACAAATGGAGTATAAAATGAATTAGCTGTAATATCTATTGATTTTAAATTTAACTGAGACTTCTAAAATATAAAAATGAAGTGGTTATTAACTCAAATGTCATTTATTCTCTTAAAGATAAAGCAAACTGTCAGTTCACTGAGTGGTGTTTTTCTACTATTTATTTATTTAGAAATAGTTTATGAAGACCTTTTCAAAACTAAACCTTTTCTTTTGAAAAAACATTGTTATTAAAAATTACCAAGATGTTAAGGAAAAGGAACTCCATGCTGCAAAAGAGATTTAACTTTGGTGACATTTCTTTATGGAATGTAAGTCCAAGGACATCAGACTTGCTTAAGTCCTGTGTGGGGTTATGTAGGGATGCTGCTGGGTGGTTGCAGGCTGCTCTCATGGTTCTCCTCTCCCTCACATGCCATGCAAGGAGGAGTGCAAATTATCAGATTTTACATGGGGAATATAGAATTCATTCTTTTGGGTCTGCTTTTTCATATTATAGGATCTCGGAGCACTAGAAAAACTGTATGAAGCCACCAGGTGTACGCGGACACTTTCTTTAGTATTACAAACCTCATGGCCGACAGGGCAGTGATGCTGCTGAGCAGCCAGTATTTCATTCTCACTGGGGTTCTTCAGCTGCTTGTTGATGAGCATAAACATGCTTATTAAAAAGGAAACAAAATCATCGTGCACTTGGGTCACACGGAGAGGCAACAATAGTTTTAAGTCACACATCCAGGAAGCTGGATGCTCTGGACTCCTGGGCTCTCAGTAAGATGGAGTGTATCCTTGAGCAAATTAAGTCTTTGCCCAGAGCGCCAGCTTGTACACCAGTAAAATGGGCGTGGTAGGCTCAAAATTAGGTTACAGACGTACTGTCAGGAGGTCATAGCTGGGTGTTTCATTGCTTGCATATACTGTGTAAAGTAGGATTATTTGGAGTTGTTGTGTAGTTCTTGATAGTTACTGAAGAGGTTTGTTACTTGGTTTTGATGTCTCAGTGAAATTAGAGCCACAATTTCTATACATTAATAAATGCAGGTTTCAAAAAGAGCCAGTTTACAGAGAATTTTATTTTGATCTCTTCATACTATTTCTCTGATATTCTGTGTCCTAACATCCAGCTGTTGAAAATACAGGAGAAAACAAATAAGACAAATATCTTAAAAGAAGAGAAGCTGGACTTGACTTAATCCAAACACCAGCAGCTAACATACTGATTGCCAATATTAAACTGTAATACTGTGCTCGTAAGAAAGTAGTGTCATTTCACATGTGAAAAACCCCAGGCAAACTTTCCATCTGGCTCTCCTCCATGTCATTCCAGTTGATGGCACTTTGAGCCTTTGTTTTCCCAAGTCACAACTTATTTGACTTGCCTATTGAGGATGCCGCATAGACTGATGTCTTACGCTTCAGAATTTATACTTTCATGCAGCAATTTGTCAGTGTCTGAAATGAACTGAATAATCAGCCTGAGGGAGCCGAGGAGAAATGGGCAGCACTTCTACTTGCCTGGGACAGTCTCCAACACCTGGAATCAGCAAGCACAACGACCGTGTCTCTGAAAGCTGTCTGGTGGGATGCACAAATCGTATATGAGCTAGAGAGAGATGGTTCAGCTCTGGAGAAAAACATACGGAAGCAGTGACGTACACCATGACAATTGCACTGATTTGTCATGTCGCATTTGTTCCCTGCCCTTGGGCAAATGGGCGATCTTGCTCTGCACCTTCTGAGCTTGGCGCTGCAGGCGCCCAGCGCTGACTCCGTCTCGCTCCTCTCACCTGAACCACATGCTTTGCCTCAAGACTGTTCAGAGAACTTTGCAATAACAATGTGTATAGCTCAAAGTTGCCGGGCATTAACAATTACGAACCTGCCATTGTAAAAATGAATTTGACTTCTTACAAATAATGAAAGTAACCACACATTAGCGAGGGGTTGAAGATGGATGGGCCTGATAGGTAAAGAGAAAGCTAACCATGTGCCACTATCTTGCTTTTTGGTACTCAAGCTGGTGTTGGTCTGTGCAGACAAGGCCGTGGTCTGCGTGGGCCGACTGACTGTCTGAATGACCGAATCCATTGTTGCCGCATCTGGGAATGCTGAGATCTCCACTGCCTTGGCTGGGCTACTACTGACCACTTTGATTCTCACACTCAAACATCCCCTGGACTTTCTGACCCACAGGCTGAGAGTCAGTAACCATTTTTCAGAGTATTCCTATGACAGATGAGAGGAGGATATGTGTTCATGCTTACTGTGTCACTACATGTGCCTGAGCAGTCTTGAGAGCTCAAACCTACCAAGCAGAGCTTCTAGCTTAGTACTCCGAGAGAGCCAGACTGGCTGGTATGGTAGCACCCCTGAGTTAACAACCCTTCTCGTTCAGTCTATGCACATCAGCACTCTGAAGCAGCTTCACTGCTGCCCGTTTCAAGGCAAACCACCTCTGCCAATTTGGGGATATGATCTACCCCCTGTAGCCATCATCTGCTCCATCAGGTTGTAGGGTTCCCAGCGTGAGGCTGCAGATCCCTTTCTGCAGCAAAGAGAGAATGCTCCTGGGAGTGGATCATAGTTAATCGATGATCCACTCTGGATTTTACTCTCTAAGCTCCCAACTGTAAAATGAAGACTTTATCTACGTAGTAGGCATGTTGTGAAAATACCGACATCGTGTTATCCAGCATTCCAATACTATGGTAGTCTTCAACAGCAGGAGCAATGCTGCTTTTGTTCGCGGTGCCACTTCTTAGTCTTTGTGGCCTCAAGTACTTGCCACCATGCAGCTTTAAGCTTTTAAGAGCGTTTTTAATGCCTAATCTCACAACTACGCGGCAGCTCCTTCTTCTCTCCTGGAGTTACGTTGATCCAGACTCAAAGTGAATAGAATTGGCTAAAAATGTCGTGACCATGTCAAATGTGATTATAGACTGTAAATAACTAACTAAAGGGTTATCACAGACCCGTTTGGCTGATGAACAAAAGAGATCATGGTTAACAGGGGCTCACTCATTTAAATGAGTAAAATCCAAAGGACAAATTTAGAGTAAATGAATGCATTTTTGATGGATGTACAAGCCAGTTCCAGTGGGGATATAAACCCTAAGTTGTTAATTCCATTTCAGTTGGCAGATGACTGGAAAATGGATGTAAATATTTGACAGTGGTGCAGAGCAACTGCTGTTAAGTGCCAGTTTATATGACTTGGGTACTTAAAACAAATAATTTGCAAACAAAAGTGAGGAGGATTGAACACGATTCAGGAGAATGAAAAATAAGCATCTCAGTCATCAGCGTTAGTTTTTCTCACAATATTCTCATATTTTTTTCAACAAGCTTAGGTGTAAGGGCTAATTCCTTCCCTGCCACCTGTGGAGATTATGCCTCCTCATGTCAGAAGCTTAACGTGAGCCTTACAGAGCTTCAGATAACTAACCACAAGTGTTTTGGGTTAGATTCTGACAAATAATTCATACAACTATCTACAGACGTAACAGATACTTCATATTTTGTGGAGGTATCATTCCAGTGCAGTAGTGGAGGAAGAGTTGTGTGCCACTTTGGCCTTTGTATGAATGTCTCTTGCCAATACAATAGTGAAGGAGGATGTATAGACCTGGAGCACATCTTACAAAGAGCAGCTAGGCGAACTGGGGGTGTTCAGCCTGGAGAAGAGGAGGCTCAGGGGAGACCTTATTGCTCTCTACAACTCACTGAAAGGAGGTTGCGGAGAGGTGAGTGTTGGTCTCCTCTCCTAAGTAACAAGCGATAGGACAAGAGGAAATGGCCTCAGGTTGCACCAGGGGATGTTTAGATTGGTTCTTAGGAAAAATTTCTTCACTGAAAGGGTTGTCAGGCACTGGAACAGGCTGCCCAGGCAGGTGGTTGAGTCACCCACCATTCCTGGAGGTATCTGAGATGAGTTGATGCAGTGCTTAGGGACATGGTTTAGGGTAGACTTGGCAGTGCTAGGTTGATGGTTGGACTCGATCTTAAAGGGCTTCTCTGACCAAAACAATTCTATGATTCTATGATTCTACAGCAGACCTAGAAAACTCCTGTAAAATCCTTTCTGTAAGTGAAAAGTGATCCACAGTGACTGTAGGATTAGGAATGTGTGTCCAGTTTTGTCCTGGAAGAAAGCAAGTCAATGGCTTGGTTAAAAGTGTAATTGATGTTGGAACAAAAATTGAAGATGGAAAGAAAGCTAAAAGACTATTACAAGGATATTTCTTAAACTTTAGATCATTTGGAGGGTTTTTTCTCCACTCTAAAAGGGTTTCTTTTCATACCTTTCTTTTGGTTTTGGCACCTTTGTAAATTGCATAATGTTCTCATGTATTTATAAAGTAAAAGTAATCAATACATTAATTTTGGGGCTTCCAAGAACCAGCAAGCTCACACCACTGAATATCTCTATAGTCTGTGTAAATACTTTTTTCATACATCTAAGGTGCAGGCTGGGTTTCACTGGGGCTGAAAGAAGCCAGTGGAAACGCTGTTACTGGGAACAGCATTTTTGAACATGTGAGTATCATCACTCAGAAGACCTTTCAGGCTGATGGTGTCTTCCCACCCATTGAAATTTTATTGTCTTCTGAAAGAAAACATCACTTCACTCACAGCATATTCAGAAGAACAAAAATTCACAATACAGGCAAAACTACTTGCAGAATAATTTTTTTCTCCCACGTGGAGAGTTTTTACTTACCCCTCTCTCTGTAGCTTCTTTCATGGTCAGCTGTTGTGTTTTGGAGGTGTCCTTAATTGTAATCCACAAAACCATTCCAGTGGAAGGACAATTCTACTCTGCCAAGTTTGGCAAGAGAAAAAAGATAAAATTAATATTTTGTTGATCCCTCAGCTCTCCAACACTCTCATACTGCAAATAGCTTCAAGACAGGCAAGATTTCATCTACAATACGGTGGGTAATTTACTACACAATTTTTTACAGCCATGTTTTATGCGATGACCAGGCAATTCACTCTTTTCCTGGAGCCTGGGCTAGGTTTCCCTTTGTCAATCAATGATCATCCCAAATCAGTGATATACACAGTTCAGAATAACAATCACTGCTTGTTACAAATTAAACAAACAAACAAACCCCCAAACCCCCAACATATATATATATAAAAGCATCATTATATTCCATTACTGAAATACAGATATATACAGATGTATACTGGCACAAGAGGTAAAGAGATGCAGGAATGCTGCCTTCATTTGCACCGGTAATGGTCATACTATTTTGATCCTCTTCTGTGCAACATATACATGTGCACCCGTAGACCCTCTGGACACCGTCAAAGCCTGGCAGCTTGGTACATCGCCTCTTTGCATCATTTCATTATATGATGTGTACCTGCTGATAAATCTTTATATCTGCAGCAAATAATGGTAGCAATTTGCCTTGTATTTCATCATGAAAGCTGTAACTTTAAAATTACACATCCTCCTGAAAAAATACTTCTTCCAGTCTGTTTGCAGCTAGCACCTTTCAGTGAGAGGCCTGCTAACTTCATTTACTACTGTCTGCTTTTACACATGTGGTGGGCTGTAGGCTCATTGACAAGGTCAAGTTAGGGAGAATTTTACATGCCTACTTCTTTTCCTAGAAAGTTTATGTAGACACTACCTTCTGATTATCAGCATATGCAGCTGTTTGAATAATAATTATTCCTTTGGAGGATTTTTTTCGTTCTTGTGCATTTTCTGCTCATTAATGAAGAAGCTAAACAGTGTTTTGTGGAAGGTCCGGGTCACCAGGTCAATTTTACATGGCAATTATTTTTTAAATAAAACAGACAGCATGACCAAACAACTTCCTAGGAACATACACATCTCGTATAATTACCACTGAGTAAACTTATACTGTGGATATAAATCTAAATTGCAGCTTTGTTTGATACAGTTAGAAATCTTTTCAAACAGTTTTAATATTTACTGCAGTTCCTAAAACACAAAGTCCAGCAGTTTTAGTGAGACATGCCTTGTAAAGCTTGTTTACCCCACAGACAGCAAGTACCTCTACAGTTTATCTGGTGGGTTCATTTCATTAATTTTCCCTGAATGAAATGATCCCACTGTGCTCTGGGCTATGCAGCTTCTATACAAGCTGTTGGTCTGCAAACCAGCATTCAAATTCAAAATACATTCCGTGCATTTCAGACACTGCTCATCACACAGACCAACTCCAAGGCAAACACCTCGTGGCCTCAAGGCAGAGGGACAGGCACAAAACTACTTTCCTGTTCTGAGCACAAGCTGCAGGGAGTTGTGTGTTACTGGCCATTTTCTCTGCCAAAAGCAGATATTTGGATTTCTTTTTTTAAAGATATCTAACTAGCTTATCTCTTATTCTTTGTCTGGAAGTCATGACTTACCTAGGGAGAGATGAATGTAGCAGAGTACAGCCCATTCCCATCACCAGAGTGACTCCAAAGCTAGGTCCCTCCAGGTGCTTCCCTCTCTGTGAGGCTCAGGCTCTCCGCAGAGCTCAGAATATCTGTTATATCCTCCTTAGGCAAAAGATTTCACCATAACTGACTCCTGTCGCTGGCCTTTGCCAGACAGCAGGACAACCCTTGCCAGAGCTGAGGGTGGTTTCCCTTCGGATCCCTGACGTTACTGCAGCAGATGAGTTGACTGTTGTGAGCACTACAGTCTGATGGGATTATATCCCTAGCTCCTGCCTGAGCATTGCTCTCTGATAGTTTCTGGTAAAACTGCAGGTATCACTGACAACCTGTGATGACCTGGGTGATTTAGGCTTTCTGCTCTTTGTCTCTGTCTATATAATTTTTTGTGTGCAAGAAGCTCACTGAAGATGCTTGTCAGGGTGTCCCTTTCAGGATGGGCTCCCAGCTGAAATATCCCTACCCATCATGTTCAGAAAGCTGGGAAAATGGTCCTGGGCTTCATCCACATGTAGTCCTTAGTGTCGGCCTGCACTTCTGTGCAGAAGTGACTTTGTGCTGCGGGTGACAGCCTGGCGAGGTGTTGCAGCGGGTGTCACCTGTAAGTTTAAAGCCAGAGACGATTATGCTAATTTAAACCTTTTCTACACAGTTTGGCTGCATGTGTGCCTAGGTGTCACTTCCAAAGACAGGCAGAGCATCACCTCTTTCCCTCACTTGATTATGTGGCTCACTGCTGCTGCTAACCAATTACATTTCCAGCTGTTACCAGCTCTCTTAGTTATAATTTAGTCTTGTTAGATGCTTGCTATCATGTAGGCAGAAAACAGAACAAAAAATGCAATTTGTCACCGGTTCATAACACACTTACCTCATACGGCCTTTCCGATTATTGCCTTTAAGTTAGTCAATGACGTGTTCTGACGCTATAATGTAAATGGAAATGTGGCATGCAGAGTCATAACAGACAATAGACGTGCACAGCAGACATTGTCTCAGCTCTAAAACATCACTGTGTCCCCACTGCAAAAAAACCAGTTAATTTTCATACAAACTCAAAGAACCTTTCTGATTCTTGTCAAGCTTTCAGCATCTTAATGTGTTTGAAGTTCTCTTGGCACTGCTTCTGCCTTAATAGAAGACACAGTTTTCTGCAATACAGACAGATCTGAAAGGCTGCTACTCCCGTCTGTATATTTCCTTCCAAATTAAGGTTACATGTCCTGGTGAGAGTAAACAGAATTTGCATAGAATTAGAGGCTGTTTATGGAAATACATAAAGTCATGTAATAATTAGCATGAATTAACAGGGCCTGCTAAACTGAACTGAGAGTTGGTGCAATCCCATGTCACTGGGGAACGAGCTCTGAGATGGCAGGTCAGACCACCGGGGCAAGGGGTGGTTTCACAGTGCGGTAAGGTAGGGTTTGATCTCCAGAAATAAAAGGAAAAAGTCAAAGCTTGAGTTCGCAGCCAGTTGCCAGGGAAGCTTTTCAGAGTTCAGGAATAAAGCACTGAGCTGCGTTTATGCTGGGATCCTAAAGCATATTTTAGGCTATGATTAGCTTTATCTGGGATGAATGTGAGGAGTAAACCCATGATTTATGCAAACCTAAAAAGTAATCCTAAACTCCACTATAATCCTAGTTGCACTTTCTAGCTGGCCTAGAAGAGGTATGGGACAAAAGCATGTCTGGGGAAAAAAGTGGGGTGCAAAG
Source organism: Rhynochetos jubatus (assembly GCA_027574665.1). Classification (NCBI taxonomy): domain Eukaryota; kingdom Metazoa; phylum Chordata; class Aves; order Eurypygiformes; family Rhynochetidae; genus Rhynochetos; species Rhynochetos jubatus. The sequence goes on from CM050651.1 coordinate 27,903,829, forward strand.
GCTGGAGCTGGAGTTCACAGAGCTCCAGGGTAAAGGAGAGTGTCTGCAAGGTGAAATAGAGCTGTTGTCCTGTGTTTTGACTGTCAGGTTGGTGACAGGCTAGGAAATACCACTGCAAAGGGATGGAGGTGAGATTGGGATGTAGGTAGAGGTTGAAATAAAACAAAGAGATAAGGTGATGACCTGTTTCAGGCTGGTTTAAGAAATGAAACCAACATTCATATTCTCAGCCACCTTTTGCTCTGAGGCTTAAATGAAAGGCTGGGGAAAAGGTTAGTATTGGGGTTGGGGTACAACCTGGGATTTGCTTCTGGTAGTACCAGTAAATGTTGCTGGAAGTTGGTTACATAGGTGTGGCCAGATTGTGTTGTGTGTCACAGCCAGTTTGTGTCACCGTGATGTTCGAATATGTGGGGCTGGACAGTGTCACTGTGTTAGGGGAAACGCTAGGCTTGTACTTAGAGTGAGTCTGCAAAACAAAGAGTGGGAAAACTCAGATGCAAGCACGTTTAAACTGATGTGGACCCTCCTGCACAGATGTGTAAATGAAAGTCAGCAACGATGGGTACTTTTGCAGGAGGCTGAGCTAGAACTGCAGGTGAACACTCTGCAAATATAATTTTTGTCTTTGAATTTGCTTGGATCACGGCAAATATAGCAGCAGCACGGATGCTACCAACGTGAACTGATCACACTGACCTTTCAGCATTTTTCCTGCGTGTCAAGCATGGTATCCTTCTGGGCCCTGGGGAATCCCAGGACACTGGAAGCAAACACAGGTATGAAAAAATCCATGCTCTTGATCTCAAAGGACAGCAAAGACATGAGTCAGTCACAGAGATGTCATTCTTTACTACTCTCCCTGTCATGCTCAACCATAATTTAATTGAAAATCGGTTTTAAGTGCTATCTTAGATGGAGGTTCTTCTGACTATATTTTCCCCAGGTACCTTGATTTTTTTTTCATGCAAGATTTAAAAAAAAGAACAGTTGGTGGCTGACCAGTGGCAACTGATGAGTTAATTGAATGCCTGGCTTTGGGAGCAAGCAACTGGGCAAAAAAGTGCAGCTGAGATAGCTATTGCCTGATCGGCAGCTCAACTGTCCATTCTTCTGGCATCTGGCCATGGAGCCACACAACCCTTTGGAAATAGCTGTTTCTCATAGTATTATCTAAAACTAAATAGTAATATCAAATTCTGTTGTCCATTACATGTGTTCTCTAAGTGTTAGTTATGGTAGACTTGGGTCTGATCGCTCACCAGCTGCGGTCACGGGCTAAACAGGCTCGACTCAGGGAAGAAAAATCCATTTAATTTGTTACCAATCAAATTGGTAACAGCAGGGTAATGAGACATAAACCCAGATCTTAAAAACACCTTCCCTCCACCCCTCCCTTCTTCCCGGCCTCAGCTTCACTCCCAGTTTCTCTACCTCCCCCCTGCTCCCGGAACAGAGGGACAGGGATCTGGGTTGCTATGAGTTCATCACACGTCTCTGCTGCTCCTTTCTCCTCAGGAGGAGGACTCCTCACACTCTGCCCCTGCTCCAGCACGGGGTCCCTGCCACGGGAGACAGTCCTCCACGAACCTCCCTGGCATGAGTCCTTTCACAGGCTGCAGTTTTCTCCTCTAACTGCTCCTGTGTATGTCCCTTCCATGGGGTGCAGTCCTTCAGGAGCAGAGCCACAGGCTCTTCAGACATCCCCCTGCCCCAGTGTGGGCCCTCCCCAGGCTGCAGGGGGGTCTCTGCTCCCCTGTGACCCTCCATGGCTGCAGGGCACAGCCTACCCTCTAACTGTGGGCTGAGGGGAACCTCTGCTCTGGGCACCTCCTCCCCGCCTTTCCCCACTGACCTGAGCATCTGCCTTGAGGTTTCTCTCACATCCCACTGCTCTCTCCCCTCCTGGCTCTTTTTGTTTTCCCCTCTTAAATAAGTTAACCACAGAGGGGCTAATTGAGGCCAGCGGAGGAGGAGCAGTGCTTCATTACACAGGTCTGAGAACATCTTCCTTCTCTCCCTGACACCACGCTCATGAGCAGTATGCCCTTTGCTGCAAAGTAGCATGACTGATGTTGACAGTCCTTCTCCCTGACAAGTCCGTGAAGAATCAAGTACTGTTCTTTCTTGCTTCACCTATGAGTGACCACAGAGTGGCCTCTTACGGATTATACTTTAAAAAACCAATCTGGTTTTTAACCATCATCTTAAACTCATCAGCTTCCCAAAACTTGATTGAATTTGCCTGAGAGATTCTAATGAACCAAACCCACACTAATATAAACTGCTGTAGATTGTATGCATTTATTTTGATACATTTCTTTTTCTCTGTGCACAACAACAGAGCAAAAGTAGGGAAAAGTACCTGTTTTCAGATAAGAAAATGGACTGACTCAGGCCTGGGCTCACAAGCCCAGATGGATGTAGGCATGCAACATGTTGGCAGACCCAGAAAAAGCATTTTATTTCTAAGATGCTCTTTACAGAAAAAAAAAAAAAAAAAAAAAAGGTTGCATTTACCTCATAGTTTCAATATTTTTATTCTGTAGTTTGGAACACACGAGACGACAGAAAAATGGCTACTTGTCCAAAGTTGCTGAGGAAGCCTGTGGTAGAGATGGAAACCTAGACCTGTTGGCTGTCAGTTCTCTGATTCAGCCACAAGACTTTCCTCACTGTGTAATTATAGACACAGCAAAATTTTCCTGGATCGGTTTCAAATTTTTAACATCCTTACACCAGTTTTATCTATCAAAACCTAAGTAAAATTAAATACTGATCTTCAAATCTTCAAAACCAGATGCCATATAGCGGGACAAAAAGGAAAGTAACACACAAAACCAATTCCAACATAAGGTGTTGGACGAATGTTATCAGTTGGGATTAAGTAATAATGACTAAAACCATCTCAGGTGCAACTTCTTAAATAACTGATTTCCCTGTTTCCCAACCCAAATGGAAAACAAAAGCCAGAACAAAAATCAGTTCAAATCGAATAAAACCATGGTTTTGGTGGGAAACAGAATATTTTGGTTTTGAGGATTTTAAATGTTTCTAAATTGGAATAAATTTAGTAATGCGATGTCCTGTCAAAAAATTCAGCAAATTGTTTGTCAACCTTTCATTTGTTGCTTTTAGCTGAAATGATCTAAGGAAACATCCACTGCATTGTGCTTGCTTTTAAAGTGTTCTGATAAAACCCAAATGTTAACAAGTATTTTCCAGAGTCAATTTTGATCGCTGCAAGTGCTCTATTTAGCTTCTTCTATAAGGTCCGCCAGTCTCTTGAAGGCCTGCAATGACACGAACGTGGTTCATGTTTGTGTTCCAGCATTATTTTAGTGGGCAACACACCAAACCCATAAAGCCACTGAAACTACCCTAACTGTAGACAAACCCCGTATTATATACTGTAAAATACTGCTGGTATTCTCTTGTTTTCCTTTTGTAACAACAGGTATGGGCTTTGACTGGACAAAACTTCCAATTCTCTAAGACAAGAAAAAGGCAGAGTTTTCTGAAAGAGAAAACTACATACATTGATGTTCAAGGGTTATTCGGAGTTCAGATGCAGCAAAACAGTTGTACTCTTAATGCAACTAGTGATTCCTGGAAGAGTATCTCTTTTAACACAAGGCCTAGAGGCTCGAAAGGTGAAAGAAAAGGAAGACAGTTGAGTTGGGAAGCATATAAAAGTTGCAGTTTGACTGTCAATAGTACAGTTATCAATGACTTTTACAAAGAAGAAGGAACAAATAGAAGAAATACAGAAGAAATCTGTTACAAACCTTCACAAATGAATGAAGTACAACAAATACTGAACTGTTTCAAACACCTGAATCAAGTGAGTATTAAATCTGCACAAATAAATGTGTCCTGTCTTTCTTTCCACTAATTTTACAGATAAAGCCAAAAAACATCCAAAATGTTCCAAAAATACATAGAAGTTTAATTCCTGAGAATTTAAATACAACATCTATGCCAGCTGTATCAAAGAAAACCAATACTCTTTCTTATAAAGGGTTGACTACACACACACAAAAGAAAGCAGGTAATTGAATCTCAGGAATGGAAAGTCTGGAGAATAAGATATGTGATGCCTGCTAATGCTAAGGCAAATAGCAAAACTTAACTCTGACTTCAGTAAAACCTTAGTGAATAATGTCTGGGAGGATTAACTGTGAGACTCTACATGTATGAGATACACAGAAAAATGTGAAGTTGCCCTAAAAATTTGGTACCTTTCAAGTCATTTGGATATGAGTATCTTGCCTAAGAATCAGCTAATACTGCTTAACGAGTACTGCTTAATCACCTAAATACTGAAAAACCTCTACACTAACATTCAAGAAAACACATAAGGAGAAGTAAGTAAAAAAAGGGGCATTATTATGGGGGAAACTGTCTTGATAAGAATGGAAAATATAATCTCACCAGATCCATCTGAGCTGGAGAAGAAAGAGAGAAGGAGGCTCTGACGTAAGAACTAGGTTCTGAACTGTCGATACTGAATGCTCCTCCAGGAACAAGTAACACCTAAGAAAAATGGATTAGCCACCCAGTTATCACCACTTCTACAGTATTAAAACACTACATGAAATTAAATTTGAGAAGGCTTACTGCTGAAACACCGGTATCAGAACATGGCTTAATAGATTTCTTCTCATCAAAATGAGAAACCAAAACCACACAACCTGAAATCAGACTTTTAATAACAAAATCAAAGGTTTTGGTTACCTAGGCTGGTGAGTTACCAGGTCCAACTCATCATCACAACGTTTAGAAGCACCGGGGAGGTGGGATGTAGATTACTCAATACACAGTGCTGGCTCTTATAAGTTGTAGAAATAAAATCACACTTAATTTCTCTTACTAAAAAGATAGTAGTGGACAGCCATCAATCATATAGGTACATATATTAATATTATATATAATATACATGGCATTGTTCCATATGTTATCATGGTTTAATTTTAAGCTGATTAAATATCAACAGCTGAATAAAGACATGAAAATATTTCATTAATGGGTCACTATGAGACAAAGCCTGACTTGCAGACTCAGTGATGGCGCAGAGCAAGTTCCCCTGCTTTTTTATGTGTGCGCCTATGTGTGGATAGATCGGGAAAATTTATTTTACTCTTCCTTCATTTCATCGTAACGTCATAAGCCATTAAACCATACATCATACCTCTTTCTGCAAAGCTTTTTCCAGGATCAGCTGATGTGTATCAGAAACACCTTTAACTTTGATCCATAGGAACATGCCAGCAGCCAAGGCTGAGGGGGAGGGGGAGACAGAGAGAGAAAAGAAGGGAATCAGGAAAGAAACTTCTGCCCCGATACATTATAGATTCAGTGATGTTATAGATTTGTCGCCCTGATGAACATAAAGGAATGTAGGCCACAGAACCAGGATGTCACTTGCCAAGTCTATGAACTCCT